>CM077172.1:9044077-9644077 GCA_039654105.1 Coreius guichenoti | reverse complement strand
TCCAGTGGTAGGGCACTTTTCTATAATGTAATTGATAATTTCACTTCCACCATCATTTCCAGGACTCCAAATGAGGGTGAGTGTATCTCTGCTAATATCACTGACTTTAACATCCTTTGGCGGATCAGGGACATCAGCAACATCAAGTTCAACTGTCTGCTTGTCCACACCAAATCGATTTTTGGCACAAATTATGTAGTAGCCGGAATCCTTCCTTTGTACTCCCTTTTGGAACACCAGGGAGGTGAATGATCTTGTGAGAATGACTTGATGATAAGCTGTATTATTAATCATCTCTTGTCCCTTTTGCCATGTGACTACAGGATCAGGTTTTCCACTAATTGGAATCTTAATCGTAACCACTTCTCCACGAATGGCATGAACAGCTCCCATGCCTTGGAGATGTAATGGCAAGTGAATTTTGGCAGGAACTAGAAAATAAAAATGACAAAGACAAAACTTAATATGGAATATTATAAGCAGTCCTGCAGAATGATAAAAGTATAAAGATAGTGGTTTTAGAAAAGTACTCAGGTTGACTAACATAATACTTACCCTCAACCTCTAGGTTTATACTTGTGGAGATTGATCCAAGCTGGTTAGTAGCTCTAATTTGGTAAACAGCTGCATCATTCTCATCAGCATTGCTTATAACAAGTTGGAAGTAACCTCCCTTGAATTCTTGGACCTTTATTTTCTCTCCATCAGGGAAAACTTCTTTGCCGTTCTTGTACCATTTAACCACTGGCTTGGGATATCCAACAACCTTTGTGACAAGTGTGGCATTTGCCCTGTATTTGACACACATGTCCCTCAATTCTTCCTTGAAGGATGGGGCACGGAGAGCTGTATCTGATTTTGGAATGACTGGTTCTGAAATCTCACTCCAGTCACTCTCTCCACCAATATTTTCACATTTGACACGGAATTCATATTCAAAACCTTCAAGAAGGCCTTTAACAGTGTAATATGTCTCATGGATTTCTTCTGAAGTAACTGTAATCCATTTGTTCTGTTTCTTCTCTCTTTTTTCAAGGTAATAGTTCTTAATTTTGGCACCTCCATCACTTGTTGGTGCTTTCCAAGAAACAACACATGAATCCTTTGTTACAGAAGAAACAAATGGCTGTTGTGGTACTCCAGGTTTCTCTGTTTTAAAAAAAATAAAGAGGAATATATTTAATGGATTTTACAATCTATTCTTTTGTGTTTCATGCTTATGTATTGTTTTATTTATTTAAATATATATATTTAGACTACTATTTAAAGACCACCAATTCATGAAACTTACCGAATGGACTCTTGATAATAACAACAGATGGTATCTCAAGAGGTTCACTAATGCCATACTGATTCTGTGCAGAAACCCGGAAGTAATATCCAGCACTCTCAATGAGGTTTGGAACACGACATGTGGTTCCTGGGATAGCTGATGACACAAGATGCCATTGCTCACCCTCTTTTGCTTCATGTTTCTCTACAATGTAATTTGTGATCATTGATCCACCATCATCCTTAGGTGGTTTCCAACTAATGATCACAGAACTTTTCAAGAGGGCATCAACAACGATTGGTCCTTCAGGCATGAGAGGTTTATCTGAAAAGACAGAGATTTTTTGTATTTTTTACATTTGCAAACATATTTTCATGCAAACAAGTCTATTGGCATTTCAGTGTTTATCTGTTTAAAAATGGACCTCAATTTACCTTGGATTTCAACACGGAGGACAGTGTCCACTGTGCCAAATTTGTTGCTCATTTGCACCTTATATCTTCCAGCATTTGTCTTACGCTGGACATTTCTGATAACTAAGTGAGTGTAACTTTCTGTGTTTTCAATTATTACATTCTCAGATGGATTGAGAGGCTTCTTGCCATAGAACCACATGATTTGTGGAATAGGGCGACCAATGTAGACGACATGGAGACGTAGGCTTGTTCCACAACCAGCATAGTATTTCTCCTTCAATGGGAATCCAGGATGGAATTGCGGTGCAGCCTGCAATAGGAGCTTGCCACTGGTCTCAATTTCACCTGCCTCATTGATGGCTCTGCATGTGTACACACCCTCATCTTCTTGTTCATCTGTCGATACTGTTATCGAGTGGTTTCGGCCATCAGAACTCATCTTGTATTTTCGGCTCTGGATCAACTCCTTTCCATATCTATACCACTTAATTTCAGGAAGAGGTCTTCCAATAATTTGGCATGTCATTGTTCCAGATTCTCCTAGTTTAGTGGTAGTATCTTTAATTTCCTCTTTCAGGCATGGAGCCTCTCCAACTAGAGGATCAATTGAACATGTTAGTCTAGTTGCATACTTTGTGAATGTCTGTTTCAGAAAAAGAAAATCTAAATAACATTTCATTAGCTTACCACTCAGTTTGGTTTTAATGCCCATTGCTGTTCTTCTTGGTCTACTCAGTCCAGTTTCATTTTCAGCAAACACTCTGAACTCATACTCTGTTGCTTCCATGAGTCCACCCATGGTAAACTGTCTGTCCTTTGAACGCTCTTTGTTGCATTTCTTCCAGGCACTTTCACCTGCTTGCCTGTATTCAATCCAGTACCCAAGGATTTCTTTTCCACCATCGGATTCAGGACGCAACCAGTGAATGGTTATGCAGTCCTTGGCTATAGAGATGATGTCAATCTCACCGGGTTGGCCTGGTTTATCTGTTGAACACAAAGAATAGAGTAAGCATGTAAAAATACTTTAGTTTTTATTTAGGCCAATTATTAACTTCTTTGGGAGGGAGAGGGGAGGGTTACGTACCAAATGGATCTTTGCACACAACGGACTCGGATACAGGTCCAGGCTCACTTTGACCAATATCATTTTGAGCAATCACACGGAACTGGTACTCTGCATCAGGGATGAGACCAGTGAGAGTATACATTGTTGTCGTGATATGTGTCTTGTTATGACGCACCCATTTCTCAGTGGAAATTTCTCTTCTCTCAACATAGTATCCAGTGACACGAGATCCACCATCATCCTTGGGTCTTGACCAGGACAGGCCAATTGTGGTCTTTGTAACATCCATGATTTCTGGAGGGAAACTAGGAGGTTCTGGTGGACCTTTATGCAAAAAAAACAAAAACAAAATAAGAATTATTGTGATTTTCAATCATTTAAAAGTGGTTATTAAGAGCATTAAACATAAATAAATAAAAATGCTTACAAAGAGGAGTCTTTGGTGTAACAGATTCATCAGATTTGAGGGATTTGCTTATACCAAATTGGTTCTCTGCTGTAACCTTGAAGTGATATTCAACATTTTCCTTCAGTCCCTTGACCACAAGTGATGTATCAATCACACGTGAGTCCACAGTGTACCAAGCTGCTTTAGGCACCTCTCGCCTCTCCACAATGTAACCAAAGATATCAGATCCACCATCATCTGAGGGCGGTCTCCAGCTCACTCTGACTGAACGTGCCTGAATATCATCAAATTCAAGAGGACCCTCGGGTGGATCTGGGCGTCCAATAACTTTAACCTTAATATAAACAGCCTTCTTTCCACATTTGTTTTCCAACACAAGGTCATAGGTGCCAGTGTCATCTCTGTGGGCCTCCTTGATCACAAGCTCAGTACGTTCTTCACTGGTTGCAATCATAGCTCTGTGAGAAATGTCACGACCTTCCTTTGTCCACTTGCATGTTGGGAAGGGTTTGCCCTTGATGGGCACAGATAGTCTAATGACACCTCCTTGTCTGACAACATAGCCTTCCAGGTAGATTTTATCCAGCTCATAATCAGGATATACTGAAAAGAAAATACATCTTACATAACAAATATGCACTGCCATATACATGTATGACAGAATAATGCAGTTTGTATGTATATATATGTTTATAATAACAAATTCTTATTCTCATTGTTAGGTATTCCATCTTACCAAGCATTTCTGTAACTTTGACCACTCCTGGAATCTCAGCTGGTTCTCCAGCTCCACCAGCATTACATGCCAACACACGGAACTTGTATTCAGCTCCCTGGGGCATATGTGTCAAAGTGTATTCACAAATCTTTGTTGGTGTTGTGTTGCATTTTGTCCATTCAACCTGGTCAACCTTCTGCATCTCAATCAGATAGCCAGTTATAGCAGCACCTCCTTCTTCCTCTGGACGAGACCAGGCAAGTGAAACTGATGTTCTTGTGGTATCTGTGACTCGTGGGTTCAATGGAATACCAGGAGGCTCTGTTTAAGAGGAAAGTTGAACACATTGCTCATGTTTGGTCTACTGACAACTAATTTACTTACATTTTTACAAGCTTGTGTTGTTCCTTTGTACATACCGATAGGATCCATTGCAATAGTTGGTTTAGAGTTTGCACTTGGTTTTCCGGTGCCTCTAGAGTTGATCGCTGTCACTCTATATTCATATTCAAGACCCTCAATAAGTCCTGTTGCTCTGTATCTTGTCATGGTCACTGGATTCTTATTGATGCCGAGCCATCTGTCGGATCCAGCCTCTTTGCGCTCAATAATGTAGCCAGCAATAGTAGAACCACCATTATCCTCAGGTGGTGTCCAAGTAATGGTCATACCATCATGAGACACATCAAGTATTTCAGGAGTGCTTGGTGCTCCAGGTACAGCTAAAAAAAAAAGGATATGAGACTAATTTAATACTTTCATTTTAAAATAACGTAAATATAAAGAGAAAACATCTGAAGTGGAAACAAAAACATACTTTTGACACTCTTGCACTCAACAACTTCAGATTGCAAGAACCCGCCAATACCAAAACGATTTGTTGCAGCCACACGGAATACATATTCAGTTCCCTCCACAAGTCTTGTAAACTTGAACATGGGTCTTGTGACAGATTCAGACACAGGCATCCATCCAGGTCGATGTGCATCACGCTGCTCAACAACATAGCCACTGACATTTGCACCACCATCTTTCTGTGGTGGTTCCCAGCTGCAGGTAACAGATGTGGCATCAACCTCATCAATTTTCATAGGCCCGACAGGTACTCCAGGTTTATCTAGGAACAAAATATATTTGGTTAATTTCAAAAAACACTTCAAATGTAGCTGTAGACCTGTAAAACATGTAAAGAAAAGTAAAATGTTTCTCACCAAGAATGATAACTTTGATGACCTCAGTTGCTGTTCCAGTGACATTTTTCACTTCAAGAGTATAGTCACCAGTATCATCAAGTGTGGTTTCACGGACTGTCAGTTTGGTGAATTTAGCAGTTGTCTCAATCTTGATGCGATCAAGCTTGTCCTTCATCTTGACTCCACCAAAGAACCATGAACAGACTGGTACAGGTCTACCTTTAAAGGGAATGTTAAGCACAATTGGCTTACCAGCTGGCACACTGACAATCTTTTGTGGGATGCCAGTCAAGTCAATCTTCGGCATAACTGTAATGAGAATAGAAATTACAATAATTAAACTTTCAAACAAACAATAAATAATATGAAAAATAATTTTGGACTGTTTCCTAATTTCATTAAGCAGTTTTTAATAATATCTTACCTCTCTGTTCTTGTATTGTTACAGGTGTCATGAGATCTCTGGACTCACTGACACCTCTGCTATTTTCAGCTCTGATTCTGAAGAGATATTGCTCATTTTCATTCAGTGAGACAATTGTGTGCTGCAGCACAGATGATTTCACATTAGCAACATTCGTCCAGCGGTCACTTCCAGTTTTGCAGGCTTCGATGACATAGCCAGAAAGTCTGCTGCCACCATCGTGAAGTGGTTTTTCCCATCCAAGTATGACAGTAGACTTTGTGGTATCAATGACATAAAGATCTTGAGGAATAGATGGAACTTCACAAACCAGTACTGCATCTGTAATTTCACAAGGTTCTCCAATACCATATATGTTCTCAGGCAATACTCTAAAGAAGTATTGTGTTCCTTCTTCCAGCCCAGTGATTCTGTATAATGTCTTCTTGCATTCTGTTGTCACGGTTTTGTAAGATTTCATTGAAGCTTCACGCTTCTCAATTATGTAGTTGTTGATGGGAGCACCTCCATCAACAGTAGGCACATCCCATGTGATTACAACAGACTCTTTTGTGTAATCTTTAACCTTTACTGCAGCACATGGTCCAGGAGTATCTACAAGACAATTTTTAAACCATTTTAAGCGTTGGTTACATACAGTTTATTTAATTTAAGTGAATGCACACTATCCATTATTGATTGCATAAATTTACTTACCATAAATCTTGACAAGAATGGCAACTATTTTCTTGCCAGATGGATTCTCTACCTCTATTGTGTATTTTCCAGCATCATAACGATGTACCTTCTCCACTATTAAAGTTGTAGTGTTTTCTGTAGTATCTATGAATCCACGGGATTGTAGGTCAATTCCAGGCTTTCTCCAGGTAACGACTGGTGCGGGTCTTCCAGTTGTAGTTACATGAAGGCGTAAAGTGTTGCCAGCTCTGATGCAAACAGTCTTCTTCAGTTCATCAGGTAGTTCAATATCAGGAATTTCTGAGAAGATAGCAATAACAAATTTCATGCAGTAATTCCACATAAAAAAATAGGCCTTTAAGAGCAGATATTAGCTTGACCATCAGTGGCGTGCACGGGGAGGGGGGGGTTCTGCCCCCCGGAATGAGATTTCAACCGAGAGACACCCCCTGGAATGTGAGGTCTGTGCACGCCACAGTTGACCATTATTAACCTAACTTAAAAAAAAAACTTACCAACTCTTTCTGAAGGTGCAGCCTCAATACTGCCTTCACTGAATTCTCCAGTACCCATAGCATTGACTGCAGCCACTCTGAAGCTGTACTTTTTGTTACTTGCCAGACCAGTTACTGTGTACTCAGTACTGCTCAAGGTTTTCTGGGTGGCTCTATACCATTGCTCTGTTCCTTCCTCCAGAATCTCAACAATATAGCCTGTGACATCAGATCCGCCATCATACATCGGTCGTGTCCATGTCATACTAATACTGTGCTTTGTGGTGTCTGTAATACGGGGAACTGATGGTGGAGCTGGGGTATCTGTAAAATGAGAGGGCAGGTTAGGCATGTTACTATTTTTCTATGCATTCATTTTTTTTTCTTGGGGTTGGGGGTGGGTTAAGATGGGCAAGCAGGTTGGTGTTACTCACATGTTGGGTCTCTACAGTGAGCGTACTGAGATGCATCACTTGGAATGCTGGTGCCAGCGGCATTGACGGCTGCAACTCGGAATTGATAATCGCTACCCTCAAGGAGACCAGTGATCTTGAGGCGTGTATCATAAATGGTGTAGGTTTTGTTTACTCTTGTCCATCTGACACTGCTCTTCTCACGTTTATCCACAAGGTAGTTTTTGATTTCACTTCCACCATCACTCTCTGGCTTCAGCCACTCAATAATGACATGTTCTTTTCCAACAGCAGTAATCTCTGGTGCTCCAGGAGGTGTTGGAACAGCTATAATGGAAATTACAAACTAATGTTAACATTTTATCCTTGGTCCTGTAGGTAAACTTTAATTATTAATGGAAACATTAATACATAATAATTGTAATTAAACATACTGTATGCATTTCTTGCAATAACTGGTTCAGACTCTAGGGGCACACCGGGACCGTACTTATTTACACCTCTGACACGGAAAATGTACTCATTGTTCTTGATCAGTTTTGTGCTGACACAAGACAGAGTCTTGCATTCATTTTCCATGATGACCCAGTTAAGTCTGCTGGTCTCACGTCTTTCAACAATATAATGAGTGACATGATCTCCACCATCCTCGAGAGGAATCTTCCAGGAAACTGTACATTTCTCCTCTGTGACCCTGCTGATTGTTATTGATCCCTCAGGTGGACCAGGTGTATCTTAAATATAAAAGATTTTCTCATTAAATATACAGCCAATAAATGGTATTTTGACTGAAACACTGTGATGTATTATGTTCTTACCAAGTACTTTAACGTTGACAGCAGCTGTTTTGATTCCACTTGCATTCTTTACAGTAAGGATGTATCTTCCAGTATCATTTCTATCACATGACTTAATAATTGCCATCGCTCTTGTACTTGTGTATGTCAGTGAGTATTTCTCTCCAAGATCCAGCTCCTTTTCACCCTTGGACCAAAAGACTTTAGGCTCTGGTTTTCCACCAACAGCAGCATCAAGAACAAGGTCTGATCCTGCTCTAATAGTGATTGTCTCACCCACAAGTTTACTATCCAGCTCAGCTTTTGGTGGTGCTGAAATAAATAAATTGTATTAATACATATTCATAATAGTATACTGTATATGTATATTGTGTTTCTACACATACTGTAAGCATGCATCAATTAAGAAAACCATCTTACTATATTCATCTTTGCATGTGATAAATCCTGTCGATTCAGATGGCATACTGTGGACTCCAGCACCATTTCTGGCAATAACACGGAATTCATACTCCTCTCCCTCATGAAGTGATGTAATAGTGAAGAAGTTTTCTGTGATTGTAGTGTAGTTGCACTTTAACCAACGAGCTTCTTCATCATCACTGGATGCCCTGCGTTCAACCACATATCCAACAATCTTGCTGCCCCCATCATTGAATGGTATGGACCATCTAATAGACACTGAGGTCTTGGTTACATCATAAATCTCTGGTTTGCCGGGTGGATCTGAAAATGCAGACAAAAGATTGTGATAAATATTAAGCCATGAATAAAAACAATACATATAAATCATAGTAGAAAGTAACAAAAAACTTACCAACTGGATTTAGAGCCAGTACTGGCCTTGATGGTTCACTTGCTTTACTCAAACCAGCGATGTTCATTGCATATACTCTGAACTGATACTCAAGGCCCTCAATAAGGTTGGAGACCTTGTAGTGACACTCAAGGCAAGGAATCTTGTTCTCCCTCACCCACAGAATGGTATTACGCTCCTTCTTCTCAATCCAGTATCCAGTTACTTGGCTTCCACCATCATGATATGGCACATCCCAGCGGATAGAAATTGCATTAGCAGACACTGAAACTACATCTGGGCGTGTTGGTGGGCTTGGTGAAACTGAAAACAGAAATGTAACATTTATCAAACAGGAGACAACAAAAATAAATACTGCATTGTTTATGTTCCCTTTCATCAATGGATAAAGATATATATAATACTAAATACTTACTGAATGGATGCTCAGCAACAATAGCTTGAGATTCAATAGACTTGCTAACACCAAACTTGTTCTCAGCACAGACTCTGAAAGTATACTCCATGTACTTGGTGAGATGAGTTACTTTGATGGTGGTCCGTTTCACACTTGAATTCACAACCTGCCATGTGGTGGAGCCAGACTCACGTTTCTCAACAATATAATTGGTTATGTCCGTTCCACCATCATCTGTAGGTTCTTCCCAAGTCAACACACAGGATTCTGATGATACTCCTGAAACCTTAACAGGTCCACTTGGTGGGGTCGGTCTACCAAAGACAATGACGGTGACAGTGAATGTCTTTGATCCAGCTGCATTTTCAAGTGTGAGATAATACTGTCCACTGTCACCTCTCTTGGCATCCTTAACCAGTAGAGTGGTTCTGTCTTTAAAAATCTTAATTGACACTCTGTCTGTTTCTTTGAGTTTCATTTCTTCAAGTTTCCATGTTACCTTGGGGGCTGGTCTGCCACTGATTGGAATATCAATGGCAAATGAATTTCCAGTTTTGCAAGTGATGAGCTGTTTATCTATGCCACTGAGATCCGCTGTTGGCTCAATACGTGGCTCCTTTATGATGACAGAGGCTAGTGCATCCCGTGGGTGACTAATGCCAGCATCATTCTGAGCCTTGACACGGAACTCGTATTCTGTGTTCTCAACCAAGCCTTCAAGAACCATTTTCAAAGATTTTGTTTGACCACCTACAACCCAGTGATCAGAGCCCTTCTTTCTAGTCTCAACAATGTATCCAGTAATACGGCTTCCACCATCGTGCTCAGGCTTCATCCATACTAAGCTGGCTGTTGAGGATGTAGTATCAATGATATCCAGTCGCTTAGGTGGTGCAGGCTCTTCTGTGGCTACAATAGGCTCTGTCATTTCAAATGGCTCACCTTTGCCATATAGATTTTCAGCGATAACCCTGAAGAAGTATGCTGTGCCAATATCAAGGTTGGTCACTCTCAGGATTTGACGTGTGCACTTTTCACTGACCTCTTGCCAACTCAATCGACTTGCCTCTCGCTTCTCAACAATGTAATGATGAACACGTGCACCTCCATCATTGGATGGTGCATCCCACATGAGTGTCAGAGCACCTCTTGTCACATCCTTAAATGAGAGAGGTCCTGGTGGTCCAGGTGTGTCCAACACTTTGACTGTTAATGTAATGGCTTTACGACCACTGTTGTTTTCAAGAGAGAGTGTATACTTTCCAGCATCATACCTGGTGCAATTTTCAATTGTCAAGGTGCTGAATGTGTCTGTAGTATTAATATCCACCATTATACCAAGATCTCCATCTGCCTTTGTCCATGTGGCAAGTGGGGCTGGCTTTCCACGGAAGGGAATATGAAGTGTGACTGTTCCGCCGTTCTTCACAATATGTGTCTGCTTGAAGTTTGCATCTATATCAATTTCTGGGGAAGTCAGTCTATCAACAGTTTGTACTACATTAGGAGTCTCAGAGAATTCTCCCTTGCCAGCACCATTGACTGCGCAAACACGGAATTTATACTCTTCTCCAGGTTCTAACTCTGTTACTTTGTAATGTGTATGGATGCAAGTCTGATTGTTGACTCTGTGCCATTCCTCAAGGCTTGCCTTGCACATCTCAATAATGTAACCAATGATTTCCATACCACCGTCAAACACCGGTTTGGTCCATTCCAAGGTAACAGATGTCTTAGTGGTATCAATGACCTTCACTAGAGTTGGTGCACTGGGTGCACTTGTCGGTTCTCTGCACTTGAACAATCTGGATGTACCACTTGCAGGTCCAATTCCAGCACCATTTTCAGCCATCACACGGAATTCATATTCATTTCCTTCTGTAAGGTTTGTAACTCTGTGCCTTAGTTCAGTTATTGGTCTCTTTGCGGAAACCTTCACCCATCTTAAGCTCTTCTTTTCTCGTCTTTCAAGAATGTATTGCTTAATCTCATTTCCTCCATCATGTCTTGGTCTTGTCCAGCATAGAGTGATACTGTTTCCTGTCACATGAGTGCAGTCAGGTGTTCCGGGAGCATCTGGTACCGCTGTTAGATATCAAAAAGGAATGTGTTAAAGTCAAGAATAACCAGGACTAAATTAGAAAATGATTGGATCAAGAACAACTTTTTACTTACTGTACTGCATTTGAGCAATGATTGGATCAGACTCTAGTGACTTGCCCACACCAAATTTATTGACAGCAGATACACGGAACTGATATTCATTGCCTTTAATCAGTTTTGTGGCATTGAAGGAGCAGGCTTCACACTTGGATGTTACAAGTGCCCATGAAATTCTGGAAGTTTCACGCTTTTCAATCACATAATTAATGATAGGTGCACAGCCATCATTTTCGGGTGGGCTCCACCAAAGAGTTGCTTTCTCTGTAGATATATTTGTGAATCGAAGTGGGCCTTCAGGTGGTCCAGGGGTATCTGAATAACACAGAGTGGAAATAAGCAAAGACTAAATCCAGAACAGCTTTATTAAAACTATAAATCAAAATAGATTTTAGATCATACCTTGTACTCTGACAAGAACATCCACTTTTGTTGTGCCTGAACTGTTCTTGGCCTCGACTGTGTAGATACCACGGTCATTGCGGTCAGCCTCTCTGATGAACAGTGAGCTTGATCCAATAACAGTTGTAATGTCAACCAGCATTTTGTCAACTTCCTTTCCATCTTTATACCATGTGACTTGAGGTACAGGACGTCCCCTTATACTGCAGCTGAGTTTAATGTTTTCTCCTGCCTTGATGGTGAGGGTCTTCTCAGCTTTAAACTCAATCTCAGGGATGACTGACAAAGAAAAAAGAAAAAGGTTTTTTTTTTTATGAATAGCTTTTGAAATCATACCTTTTAATGTAGAATAGGGCTGTCAAAATGGCTGAAAATCTAAATTCGAATTTTATATTTAAACATTCCAAATAATCAAATTCTATTACAATTTAAAAGGCATAATTGCAGTTGGGGGTGCAAAGAGGGTGCAAATCAGCAAAATATTAATGTTTAATATAAATTATTTATTCAAAGCAATTAAATAACATGACTGTCTGTAAAAAAAAAAGTGCATTATGTTTAAACTAAAGTTTATAAATCAAATATAATTTCGTAAATTTCAGAATTATGAACAAAACAGCATCATGTATTTAGGCATAGTTTACATTTTTGCATTTGAATGTGGATTTTTAATTTAAATTCGACAAATATTTGAAATTTGAATTTAAATTTTACACCCCTAATGTAGAACTATTTCTATCGAATGATGCCTTTGTAATTACATACCACTTTCATCCTTGGTCATGATGTAGCCAGATGACTGAGAGGGGGGACTAACTGTTCCAACAGCATTCCTGGCAATTACCCTAAATTCAAAGCGATCACCAGCAGCAAGGCCTGTTACTGTAAACTGACATTCGCTGATGTCAATGAAATTGCATCTCAACCAACGTGCTCTTCCTTGACGCCTTTCAACACTGTATGCCACAATTCTACTGCCTCCATCACGTTTTGGTGGTTCCCACTGAAGCGTTACAGAGTCTCTTGTAACATCAATGCAGTTAGGGGTGCCAGGAGGATCTAAATAAGATAAAAAAGATATTTGGAAAATAATGAATTTTGGCGAAAAGATTAATTCTGTGAAGTAATTAAAACCATAAGCACTGACAAAAGCTTATCATTGATGAATGTTACAAAGACAATACTAAGACTTACCAACAGGGGAAATTGCCAGTTTGTGCTTGCTCTGTTCACTGACTTGACTCATTCCGGCATTGTTTTCTGCATAAACTCTGAATGAATACTCCAGACCTTCAATAAGCCCAATGGCTCTGTATTCTCTTCCAGAGATAACATTGGAATTCACTTTCATCCACAATAAGCTGTTCCTATCTTTTTTCTCAAGATGGTATCCAGTGATTGGAGAACCACCATCAAATCCTGGGGCATCCCACTGAACACTCATGCCATCACTTGTAACATTGAAAACTACAGGTTTTCCTGGTGGACCTGGTGGCTTATATTGGTGTTGAGCAACCACATCTGATGAGGTTAGAGGCTCGCTTACTCCAAATTTGTTTTCTGCACGTACCCTAAATTGGTATTCAGTACCCTTAAGCAAATTTGGTATCTTGAATGTGGTCCTGACCACACTAGAGCAAACCATCTTCCATGCTGCTTGACATGTCTCTCGCTTTTCTACACTATAGCAGGTGACCTCTCCTCCACCGTCTTCTTGGGGTTCATCCCATGAGATGATAATACTTTGGGCTTTAATTTCATCAAAACGGATTGGGCCTATAGGCTTAGATGGTGGCCCAAGTGTAATCACTTTGATGTCAAAGAAGTTCTTGACAAGTTTGTTATCAAGGACCAAGGTGTATTTTCCTGCGTTGTCCTTTCTTGCATTTCTTACAATGAGACTTGCCTTGTTTTCTGTTTGCCTGAAACGAACTTGTTCGCTTTCCTTGAGTGGAACATCATCTTTCATCCACTGAATAGTTGGTTTAGGTTTACCTTTGTAGGGCAAGTCGATATTTACATTTTGTCCAATGCGAACACTTAATTCTGCATTAGGATAATCAATAAGGTTTGCCTCGGGCGGTAAAAGGAGGTCCTTTACAGTGATGGGTCCAATTTGAGAGAAGTCACTGCGACCCTTCTCATTTTTCGCAAATACTCTAAAGAAAATTTCTGAATGCTCTTTAAGCTGTGTTACCTCATAGTGGCAACATCTGCATGTACCACCAATGCTCCAAGCTTCTTCTTCCTTTGTCTTCTTCTCAATAATGTACTCAGAAATGTGGCTGCCACCATCATGATCAGGCTTGGTCCATGCCAACGATACAGATGTATTAGTTGAGTCCACCAGTACAAGATCTTTTACAGCACCAGGCATCTCAGTTGCTCTCACAGGCTGTGCAGTCTCACAAGGATCACCAACGCCATATTCGTTTTCAGCAGAAACACGGAAGAAATAAGAAATTTCTTCAGACAGACCATCAACCTTGTATGTTGTATTGGCACATTCATTTGTCACAATGGTGAATGCCTTCATTTTAGCATCCTTCTTTTCAACAATGTAATTTGTGATTTGAGAACCACCATCAATATAAGGTGGTTCCCAGCTCAGAGTGAGTTTACCTCGTGTTACATTCTTCACTATCAACCTATTACAAGCAGAAGGTGTGTCCAACACTTTAACAGACACAGTAATGGTTTTTGGCTCTCCGACCCCATTTTCAATTTCAAGAAGATATTTGCCAGAATCATCCCTTGTGACTTTTGGTATGATGAGTGTAGTTGAGTATTCTGTGTTTTTGATGGCATATCTTGCATCACCACTAATGTTCTTGTCTCCCTTCCTCCATGTTACATTTGGAGCAGGTCTACCCTTAAGAGGGATTACAATCTCCACATCTCTACCAGCCTTTGCTATGTACTGAGTTGACATTGACATGTCAAGGTCCACATCCGCCTCCTCTGTTAAAATGAAAGAAGAACATATCTGATCAGGTTCACAGTATCGTAAATTTGAATCAACTTTTTTATTGCTTAAGACAGTTAGAAAGTACAAACCCAGAATATCTTTGGCTTGCACTGGCTGCATCATCTCAATTGAACGTCCAAATCCAACACAATTAACAGCAGAGACACGGAAGAAGTAGTACACTCCAGGTTTCAAGTGGGACACTACAAACTCAGTTGTCCTTACTTCTCCTTTAGAACTTATAGTGACCCATTCTGTCTCGTCAGCCATTCTTTGTTCGACAACGTAGCTTGTGATTTCACTGCCACCATCATAGACAGGCTTCGTCCATCCAAGGGTAATGGATGTCTTTGTTGAATCAACAACTTTGAGCTTGGTTGGCTCACTTGGTGGATCTAAAATAGCAATTAGTAAATATAACAAATTCTGTTTTAAATATCATTGCATACTTTGCACACATTTAATGCACATTCTGAAATATAAAACAATACAAAGAAACCACAAAAAAAAAAGCTTACCAATTGCGTCATAAGCTTTGTAGAAGATGGACACATCAGAATATGGGCCTGCTCCAGCTTTGGTGATTGCACAGACACGATACTGATATTCATTTCCTTCTGTGAGGTTGCTGACTTTCTGTCTGGTATCACGAATTGGATCTTTAATAACCTTGAACCACTGTAGACTTTTCTTCTCACGCTTCTCTAAGTAATATCCATCAATGTCGCTGCCACCATCCAAACTTGGTCTTTCCCATACCACAGTCATTGTTGATCTTGTAATCATAGTGACTTGTGGTTTAGAGGGCTGACTAGGAGGAACTGTTGGACAACATGAAGCAATAAATCACATTAGGTCACAAATTTAATAGTAATAATAAAAATATTATATTATTAAAAATGTTCTTACCAAAGGAATTCTGTGCAATTACTGGTCTAGATTCCAGAGGATCTCCAACTCCATATTTGTTCACACCACGAACACGGAATATGTATTCATTGCCCTTAATTAGCCTTGGGACTGTGACAATGCAGTCTTCTAGTTTTTCTGAGATAATGGACCACAAAATTCTGCTTGTCTCACGTTTCTCCACAATGTAGTGGGTAACCATTGCTCCACCTTCATCAGCTGGTGGATCCCACATGATGGTCATAGTATCTGCTGTGATTTTCTTGAACTCTATGTCTCCAGCAGGGGGTCCTGGTTTGTCTGATGAAAGTCAGCAAAAATTTAGCCAAAAATGTTCAAATTAGGGCTATCAAAGTTAATAAATTAAGGCATGCAATCAATTAAATGTATTTAATACAGTTCATTTTTACTTGTTTCCTTAAAAAGTAAAATAACTACATCATAACGTAATTCAAAAATAACATGATTAATAGAAATAATGTTAGATATTATGCAATTTATTAAAAGATATCTAGCAGTAAACTTTGCAACATACCTTGGACAAGTACTCTGACAGCAGCATACGCTGAGCCTAAAGAGTTCTTGATCTTAAGTTCATATGTTCCAGTATTCAAACGGGTGGCTTCCTTGACTGAGATGCATGCAGACTCGGTGGTGTTGGAGATAGAAATCTGAGCTCCAGACTCTAGCTCTTTCCCATCCTTGTACCATTCAATTGTTGGTTGAGGTTTAGCAATAATACCAATTTTAAGCTGAACTGTAGCACCTGCTTTGTATTTTACAATATCAAGATATTCTTGAGGAAGTTCAATCTCAGGGGCACCATAAGTGTCCACGCATGTGACAGGTCCAACAGTTGCTGATGGGTTACTAATGGAGCCAACTGCATTCTTAGCCATGACCCGGAATTCATAAGATTCATTCTGAGTTAAGCCTGATACGGTGAACTTTGTGTCAGTAACATTTGTCAAATTAGATTTTGACCATCTGCCTTTTGGACCATCTTTACTTTCAACCAAATATCCAGTAATTTTACTTCCTCCATCATATGAGGGTTTCTGCCAGGCAAGGCTAATTGAACTCTTTGTGATATCAGTGACTCTAAGGTTGTTTGGAGGTTCTGTGGGAAAAAAAACAGTGGCAATTAATGTTAATTTAAATTTTCCCATTGGATTAAACTATAATTATTAATACTAATGGTTTAAGTATATGGAACAATCAATTTACAGGAAACTAAATGCTTACCACATGCATCAATTGCAAGCACAGGATCTGAGTGCTTGCTAACTGGACCAATACCAGCAGCATTTTCAGCTGCAACCTTGAACTCATAGATCAGACCAGCATTTACGTTTGATACTTTGAAGTGTGTAGCACGGATAACAGTTGTGTTAACTTTCTGCCAAAGAATGCTGTTTCTGTCTTTCATCTGAAGGTGATATCCAAATACATGGCTTCCACCATCTGAAGATGGCTCCTTCCAGTTAACAGTAATACTTTCCTTTGTTACAGCTGACACCCATGGTTGTGAAGGTGCCACGGGGAGTGCTGAAACAAAATGGCATAGGTTTTCATAGATGCTTTATAGCATACATTTGTATTTACCAATTTGCTGCTTATAATGTAGAAAAGCATTTTACTCACTGTATGGAAGACTGACTGTAACAGTCGGTGAATCAATGTGCTCACTGATGCCAAAGCGATTCTCAGCCCTGATTCTAAACTGATACTCAATTCCAGTGATCAGCTTCATGATCTTGATTGTGCACCTTGCTACAGCAGATGAGACTTCCATCCAGTTTGCAGTAGTCATCTCACGTTTGAGAACGATGTAGTTGGTGATTGGGCTACCACCATCATATGCGGGGGGCAACCACTTCAGACTGACACTGTCCTCTGTGACATCACACATTTCAACAGGGCCAACTGGTGGACTTGGTCTGTCAAGGACCACAATATTCACAAAAGACTTTGTGGTCCCACTGGAGTTGGAGGCTGTGATATCATATCTGCCTGCGTCCGAAGCAATACTCTCACGCAAACAAAGGATAAGGGAGTCAGTTGTCACGTCAGAGTTGAATCTCATGGTTGACTTTAGAACCTGTCCATCTTTAGAGAGGGATACCCTTGGTAACGGTTTACCGGTGAGGGGGATCTCAATCTTGAGATTTGAACCTGCTTTAACATAGGCAGTGTTGCGTTGGAAGTCCTTCATATTAATTTCAGGTGCCTCTGTTGATTAAAGAAAGAAACAAGATTATATCATTATTTAACCTCATGTAAAAAATGTAAGTGTAAAAATGAAACATCATTAATAGTAAATAACTTACCCAGCTGATCTTTTACAAGCACAGGTAAAACCATGTCTTTGGGGTCGCTAAGTCCTGCATGGTTTTCAGCCCGAACTCTGAAGTAGTATTCAGCATTCTCTCTCAATCCACAGACAACAAAGTGAGTCGATTTGGTGGAACCACACTTTATCCACTTTTGTTGTCCTTTTTCAAGAGCCTCAACCAGGTAATTTGTAATTCTGCTACCTCCATCGTGTTCTGGTTTAAGCCATGCTAGTGAGACACTGTCTTTTGTGACATCAGTGACTCCAAGCTTGGGTGGTGGACTTGGTTTCTCTAAAATTAAACATAAAAAATAACATGAGTATAAGTAACAAAAATATGTATCAAAGATTTAAAATAATAATCAAACAAATGTGCTACAATAATGATGTGGTAAATGTAATAATTTTATTTTACCTGTAATCTTTGTTCCTTCTTTGGTCTCAAGTGGCACTCCTATACCGTACTCATTTTCACCGGTAACTCTGAAATAATAAACCCCCCCTTCTTGAAGGTCATTCAATTTATAAGTCAACCTGGGACAACTGTCTGTAATCCTGGTCCAGCCCATTTTAGTTGCCTCACGGAGATCAACAAGGTAGTTTTTGACTGGAGCACCACCCTCATTCTCAGGAGTATCCCATGAAATAGTTGCAGAGCTCTTGGTGACTTCCTTTACTTCAATGTGGCCTGGTGGACCTGGAGAATCAAGGACCTTTACACTCAATGTCAGTGTAGCAGTTCCAGCAACATTTTGGAGGGTTACAGTGTATTTCCCCGAGTCATCTCTTGTAGCTTGCTCAATTGTGATAGATGTGCAGTTATCAGTAGTATCAATAGCTGCCCTCACTCTCAGATCAACATCTGGTTTGTTCCACATTACATGTGGGACAGGCTTCCCCTTGAATGGGACTCTAAGAGTAAATGAGCTGCCATCTTTGACAGTCAGTGTCTTTCTCATTTCATTACTGATTAAGAAAACTGGCTCATCTTCTCTGTCCTTTGCTACCTGCGGATCAGTTTCATGGCTTGGCTCACTTGGACCAATCTTGTTAATTGATCTGACTACAAAGATATACTCTGATCCTGATGCGAGTCCCACCACTGTGAACTCTGTGCTCTTAATGTTACTGACACCAACTGTCCAGTCTTCATCATTGGTGTCCCTGTATTCCACCATGTATCCTGTAACTGGAGAGCCACCATCAAATAATGGCTTGTTCCAAGACAGTGTTATTGATGTTTTAGTAGAATCAATTATTTTAGGTTTAGCTGGAGGTGATGGTAGGAACAATGGATCCTCTGCCTTTGTCAATGGACAAGGTACACTTGGTGCACTCAAACCAGCAGCATTCTCAGCAAATACTCTGTATTCATACTCGCATCCTTCACGAAGATTGGAAGCTTTTACTCTTAAGTCATAAACAGGCTTTTTGTTGACACGTACCCAACGAAGACCGGATTTCTCACGTTTCTCAATTATATAGCCATAAATGCTACTGCCTCCATCAGAGACAGGTCTTTCCCAGCAAATTGTCATTGCTTCACTTGTAACACTGGAGACTTCAACATCTGTTGGTGCAGCAGGGACTGTAAATGGATCCACTGCCTTAACAGGATCACTCTCTAGACCTTCACCTGTTCCATACTTATTAACTCCCCGAACTCTAAATATATACTCATTACCTTTGAGCAGCTTTGTTACTTTGCATGTTGTGGCCTTCATGTCTGCATAGACCAGAGTCCAGGCAAGCCGGCTTGTTTCACGTTTCTCAACTATGTAGTGCTGAATTTCCGCACCTCCATTTTCTTGTGGTGGTCCCCAGGTCAATGTACATTTCTCTGCAGTCAAACCAGTTACTTCCAATGGTCCAGATGATGGACCGGGCCTGTCCAGCACCTTACAGTTTACTGCTAAAGATCTGGTGCCTGCAACGTTTTGCAATGTAAGAACATACTGTCCTGAGTCTCGTCTAATAGCATCTCTCACAATTAGTGTTGTACTAGTTATTGTTGAAGAAATCTCAAATCTGGCCTTGGCTTCAATTTCTTTTCCATCCTTTGCCCACGAAATCACAGGAATTGGACGTCCTGATATTTCAGCATCAATTCTCAGTATGTCTCCAGCTTTCACTACAACTAGTTGTCTTAGCTTGTCCTCAATTGTGATGCGTGGTGGATCAACATCATCTTTTACAGTTACAGGTCCTGTACCCTCTGATGGTTCACTGAGTAAGCCAGCTGCATTCTTAGCAATTACACGGAAATCATATCTTTGATCTTCAATTAGACCACTGACATCAAAGAATGTTTCTTGAAGATTGGTGAAATTACACTTTAACCACCGACCATCTGGAAGTTCACTGCGTTCAACAATGTAACCAGTCACCTTAGCTCCACCATCATACTCAGGTTTTGACCAGGAGAGGGAAACAGATGTTCTTGTGATGTTCATAACTATTGGCTGACCTGGAGGTGCACATGGATCTCGGGCAGAAACAGGATCACATGCCTTTGTGCAAGGTCCAATGCCAGCTATATTTTCAGCATATACTCTGTACTGATACAAGAGGCCTTCTTCCAAACCAGTTACTTTGAACTGAGTTTCTGGAATAAGTCCTCTGTTCATCTTTGCCCAGAGAATGCTGCTCTGATCTTTGCATTCCAAGTGATATCCAGTGACTGGACTTCCACCATCACTTGCTGGTCTGTTCCAGGTAACTAGCATTCCTGATTTAGTGGCATGAGAAACTTGAAGACTGGTTGGAGGTCCTGGAGGTGTGAAAGGGTACTGTGCAACAATTGGGGCAGAGTCAATCGCATGGCTTTTACCATAACGGTTCTCTGCAGCAACACGGAACTGATACTCTGTTCCTTGTGTCAAACGAGTTATTTTGATTGATGTTCTTGCAACTGTTGCTGAAACAATTTGCCATGCAGTAGTGGTCGTATCTCTCTTCTCAACTACATAATTATTAATTTGACAGCCACCATCATAAATTGGAGGGTCCCATGATAATGAAATAAAATCAGCACTTAATTCTTCTACCTTGATTGCACCTGGTGGACCCGGTTTATCAAGAACAATGACAGATATTTCTGCTGATTTGACACCAAATGAATTGGTTAAAGTAATTTCATATTTTCCAACATCCTCTCTTGTTGCATCCTTGATGACAATCTTGGATGCTGTCTTTGATGTCAGAACATTAACTCTGGTTGTTTGCTTCAATGAGTGACCATCCTTTTTCCATGTAACCTCTGGAGAAGGTCTGCCTCTAAATGGAACATCTATTTTGAGATCATCTCCAGCTTTTACACTGTAGGTATTAAACAGCAAATCAATAATGGGTTCAATAGTAATATCTCGTGCCACAACAGGTGCTCCCAGCGGTTTAGGATCACTCTTTCCTTTGTCATTAAGTGCTGTAATTCTGAAGTTGTATTCTTCTCCTGTTGTAAGTGCTTCAATTGTGGTTTCCAGTGCCTTTACTGTAGCACATACTGTCCATTTATCTGATCCCTTAGTCATCATTTCCACCATGTAGCCTGTGATTTTGCTGCCACCATCATGATCTGGCTTTTCCCATGCTAGGGTAACAGTATGGCGAGTTACATCAACAACTGTAATTTTGCCAGGTGGTAAGGGTGCTTGGGAAACTTTGACAGCCTCTGTGGTCTCTGCAGGCAAACCAACACCAAGTTCATTCACAGCCAATACACGGAAGTGGTAAAGACCTCCTTCTTGGAGATCATCAACCTTGAATGAATTTCTGACACAATTGTTTGTCACAGTTGTGAATGCCATCCTTTTAGATTCACGCTTCTCCACAATGTAATGGCTTATCTTGGCTCCACCATCAATTTGTGGAGGCTCCCATTGTAGCTGGACAGAGTCTCTCTTTACATCCCTAATTTCAAAGTTCAC
Source organism: Coreius guichenoti (assembly GCA_039654105.1). Taxonomy (NCBI): domain Eukaryota; kingdom Metazoa; phylum Chordata; class Actinopteri; order Cypriniformes; family Gobionidae; genus Coreius; species Coreius guichenoti. The sequence goes on along the minus strand of CM077172.1, from coordinate 9,622,279 downwards.
TGGAGCACTTGGAGAGTCAAGAACCTTGACATTAATAAATGCAGATTTTGTGCCACAAATGTTTTCAAGAGTCACAACATACTTTCCTGTGTCGAATCGATTAACATTGTCAATAACAAGCACAGTGTAAGAGCCTGTAACTTCAATTTGAGCACGCTCTGGTAAGCTACCATCTGCCTTTTTCCACTTAACCTCTGGCTCAGGCCTTCCCCTTATAGTGACACTTAAGCGTAGTGTTGCACTGGCACGCACAGTCACACATTTCCTAAGATCTGCATCAAGTTCTACCTCAGGAGCTTCAAGTTTTTCAGCAGCAATTACAGATCCTGGAACATCAATTTGTTCTCCAGCCCCCTCAATATTAATTGCACAAATACGGAAGTTGTATTCTGCATTTTCCTTTAATTTTTTGACTGTGAAGTGAGTTGTTTGCACACCAATTGGAGGAGTGCACACAGTCCATTCATCTTCACTAACTTCCTTTGCCTCAACAATGTATCCTGAGACCGTTGCACCACCATCATAAATTGGTCTACTCCATGCCAAGGAAACAGTTGTGCTTGAGTGGTCTGTCACTTTAGGATTATTAGGAGGACCAGGAGGATAAGTTGCATCACAAGCTTTATAATATTCAGATGGTTCACTTGGTGTGCCCACACCAGCAGCATTTTCAGCAGATACTCTGAATTCATAAAAGTGTCCCTCGGTAAGTCCAGTGGCTCTGAATCTCAAGTCATTGAGTCTTTTCTTGTTACACTTTGTCCATCGGATACCCTCTTTATCACGTTTCTCAAGAACAAAACCATCAATTTGTGATCCACCATCATCCTCTGGCCGTTCCCACGTGAGGACTATTGAGTCTCTGGTGATTGCACTTGCTTCTGGAGTTGAAGGTGGTCCAGGTTTGTTGAAAGGATTTTTTGCAAGGACAGGTTCAGATTCAAGTGGTTCACCAATACCATACTTGTTAACTGCCATGACTCTGAATATATACTCATTACCAGGTAGGAGTTTAGTGACTTTGTAACTGATCGCTTGAATTTGTGGTTCCACTACTGTCCAAGACAGCCTGCTAGTTTCCCTTTTTTCAATGATGTAATGAGAAATACCAGCTCCACCATCATGTGATGGGTGGCTCCAACGCAAATAGCATTTTTCTGCTGTGACACCAGTTACTTTCAGAGGGCCATCAGGTGGACCAGGTCTATCAAGAACCTTTACATTAATGGGCACCTGTTTTGTTCCACCAACATTACTAAGACTTAAGAGGAAATGACCACCATCTACTCTGATGCAGTCCTTAACAGTCAAAACTGTTTGTGTGATGGTGGATTTAATCTCCATTCTAGGTGTAGCACTGTCAATTTCCTTTCCATCCTTAAGCCATATAATATCAGGAAGAGGTTTGCCAGCAATATCAGCTTCAATAGTAAAGGATTCACCAGCCTTTACAATGGTAACATCTTTAAATTTTGAATCCATGGAGACAGATGGAGCTTCAATCTCATCTTGAGCAGTAATTGGTCCAGTGCTTCCAGAGGGTACACTTAAAATACCAGCTGCATTTCTGGCAATCACTCTAAATTCATATCTTTGTTCTTCTTGTAATTCAGTTATTGTAAATTGTGTGTCTATGATATTTGTGAAACTGGCCTTCATCCAACGACCTTCAGGCAGCTTCTTTCTTTCAATGATGTATCCTGTAATTGCACTGCCACCATCATACTGTGGTTTAGACCACTGAAGAGTTATTAGATGTCTTGTGATAACAATTGCTTCAGGAGTTCCAGGGGGATCACATGGATCACGTGCAACAACACTTTCTGAGACTTTGCTTGATGGACTGATTCCTGCAATATTCTCAGCATACACTCTGTATTCATATTCAATTCCCTCCTCCAGACCATTTGTTCTCAATCGAGTGTCAGTAATTAGAAGCTTGTTAAGTTTAGTCCATAAAATGCTGTTCTTTTCTTTACGTTCCAGGTGATACCCAATAACAGGGCTGCCTCCATTATTGCTAGGGGGTTTCCATTCAATTGTCATGTGGTCTTTTGTCACTGATGAAACAAATGGGGCACCAGGAGCTGCAGGCTCAGTGAAAGGATAACTGACCACAACTGGTGCTGAATCTAACGATGTGCTTTTTCCATATCTGTTCTCAGCAAACACTCTAAACTGATATTCCGAACCAGTCTTCAGCTTTGAGATTTTGATTGTGGAACGAGCAATGGTTGCTGAAACAATCTGCCAGTTAGTAGTGGTTGTATCACGTTTTTCCACTATGTAGTTGTTTATCTGACAACCTCCTGTGTATGCTGGTTGCTCCCAGGAGATGGTAACATAGGTGGCACTTACTTCATCAATTTTGACTGGTCCGACTGGTGGGCCTGGTTTGTCAAGAATGATTATGCCAACTTCCTCTGTGACCGCACCTATATTATTTGTGGCTGTGACTGTGTATTTGCCAGAGTCCTCTCTATTTGCATCTTTAATTTTAAGAACTGTTGATGTTTCCGTGCTTGAGACATTTAATCTGGTTGTCTCTTTCAGAGTTTGTCCATCTTTCATCCATGCAATCTTTGGACTTGGACGACCTTTAAATGGTATTTCCACTTTTAGATCTTCACCAGCTTGAACACTGTAAGTGTTGGAATGTATTTTGAAGCTTGGTTCAATAGTTACATCCTTGGCAATGACAGGAGCAGCTAATGGCCTTGGGTCACTTTTTCCTTTCTCATTGTAAGCTAAAACTCTGAAGAGGTACTCTTGTCCTGAACTAAGTCCGGTCACTATACTCTCACATGTTTTGGTGACTGCAGCAACTGCCCATTCCTCTGATCCTTTTGGCTGCATTTCAATATAATAACCCAAGATTCTACTTCCACCATCATGATCTGGTTTATCCCAGGCAAGTGATGCTGTGGTTTTTGTCACATCAGTCAAAGTTACCTTGCCAACAGATAGAGGAGGATCAGCTGTCTTCACAGATTCTTCTGTTTCTACAGGCAGACCAATTCCAAATTCATTTTCTGCCATGACTCTGAAGTAATAAATACCACCCTCTGTCAGATCACCAACTCGGAAGCTGGTCTTGGAGCACTTAGTAGTAATGTTTGTAAATCCTTGTCTATTTGATTCCCTCTTGTCAATGATGTAATTTTTTATTTTTGAACCACCATCAATAAGTGGTGGTTCCCAAACTAGAGTGGCATAATTTCTTGTTATATCTTTCACAACAAGGCTCTGTGGAGCACCTGGTGTATCGAGTACTTTTACTGACACAAATGCTGATTTAGTGCCAGCGCTATTTTCCAAAGTCAGAATATATTTTCCAGCATCATTTCTGTCACATATATCAATTGATAACTGAGTGTAATCTGGTCCCTTCTCTATTTGGGCTTTATCAGGTAAATCTCCCTCATCCTTGGTCCAGTTTATCTCAGGAATTGGCCGTCCTTTGATTGGTATGTTAATTCTCATAGATCCTCCAGCATGCACAACAATACCTTTTCTCAACTCAGAGTCAAGCTCAATTTCAGGGGCATCCATCTTGTCCACTGGTTTGACGGTTCCTTGGATGGCTACTGGCTCACCAACACCCAGTTTATTTAGGGCACATATGTGAACTTTGTATTCTTGGTGTTCAGTGAGTTTAGTAATTGTAAATTTAGTATCATTTAATCCAGAGGGTGGAGTACATGTGGTCCATTCTTCTTCATCAGCTTTACATATCTCAATAACATAGCCCTGGATGTCTAAGCCGCCATCATATATTGGCCTGCTCCATGCAATTGTGACTGAATTCTTTGTAGTGTCAACAAGGTGTGCATTAGTTGGTGGGCCAGGCTTAAATGTTGGATCACAGGCTTTGTAATAAACAGTTGGTGGACTTGATTGTCCAACTCCAGCAGCATTTTCTGCAGATAACCTGAATTCATATTCATGATCCTCTGTCAAGCCTGTTACTCTGAAACGTAAGTCTGTGACCCTACGTTTGTTACATTTTGTCCATCGGACTCCAGCTCTGTCTCTCTTCTCTACGATGTAACCAACAATCTCACTTCCACCATCAGATTCAGGACGAGTCCAGCATACCGTCATAGAGTCCCTTGATATATTTGTTATTTCTAGGTCTTTAGGTGGCCCAGGTAGAACAAAAGGATTTCTCATAATCACTGGTGCAGATTCAAGTGGTTCACCATCTCCATACTTGTTGACAGCCATGACACGGAATATGTATTCATTTCCTTTTAGAAGCTTGGTAACTTTAAACATTGTTGCTCCACAATCACCTGAAACTACAGTCCAAGCAAGACGACTTGTTTCTCTCTTCTGTATGATATAATGAGAAATGCTACTGCCACCATCATGTCTTGGAGGCAGCCATGACAATGAACACTTCTCACATGTTACACCAGAAATGGTCAAAGGACCTTCAGGAGGTCCAGGTCTATCTAGCACTCTTACATTGAAGGAAACAGACTTTGTTCCAGCCACATTAGTGAGGTGCAATGTGTACTGTCCTCCATCAACTCGAATGGCATCTTTGACGACAAGAATTGCTTTGAAATCAGTGTTCTTGATCTCAGCTCTTGCAGAATTTTCGACTTCCATATCGCCCTTAAACCACTGCATTGTTGGAATTGGCTTTCCTAGTACAGATGCTTCCAGGGTAAATGTGTCACCAGCATTCACAGTCAAAATCTGGCTATATTCTGAGGCAACTTCATAGGTTGGTGGTTCAACTTCATCCTTAGCTGTAATTGAGCCTGTGCTCCCAGAGGGCCTACTGACCGATCCAGCTCCATTTCTGGCAATAACTCTGAAATCATATTTGCTGTCTTCTATCAGGCCTGTGACTGTAAATTCAGTTTCAAGAATGTTAGCAAAACTAGCTTTCATCCAACGGCCCTCTGGCAGGTCTAGTTTCTCCACAACATATCCAGTGACAAGGCTGCCTCCATCATATTCTGGTGGTGTCCATCTAAGTTTCACTGAGTGCCTTGTCACAATCAGTGGCACAGGGGTGCCTGGTGGGTCACATGGGTCACGTGCCACACAACCCTCAGAGATTTTGCTGCACACTCCAATTCCAACTATGTTTTCAGCATAGACTTTGAACTCATATTCAATGCCCTCTTCCAATGAAGATGTTTTAAATCTGGTGTCTTGAATGAGTGTTTTATTGATCTTTGTCCAAAGAATACTATTTTTCTCTTTTCTCTCAAGATGATATCCTAGAATAGCACTTCCACCATCTGAGACAGGTTTGTGCCATTCGACTACCATAGACTCTTTTGTGAATGCAGACACAAATGGAGTTCCTGGAGGCCCAGGCTCTTTGAAAGGATACTGGGCAAGAACTGGATCTGAGTCAATGCCATAGCTTTTACCATATCTATTCTCAGCAAAGATCCTAAACTGGTATTCAGCTCCAGTTTTTAAATTACCAACTTTAAGTGTAGTCCTTGCTACTGTGGCAGAAACAACTACCCAGTTTGTGGTGGTGGTGTCTCTCTTTTGGACAATATAATTTGAAATCTGGCAGCCTCCAGTGTATGTTGGTGGGTCCCAAGACAGTGTAATGCTCTCTGCACTCACTTCATCAATCCTGACTGGGCCTGTTGGTGGGCCAGGTTTTTCAAGTATGATTATTTCAACAGTGGCTTCCTTTTGTCCAAGTACATTAGCCACAGCAATGTTATACATACCACCATCTTCTCTTGTTGCATCTTTGATCGTAAGAGTGGTATGATGTGCAGTGTCAGCAACATTTACTCTTGTGGTCTGTTTCAGAGCTGAACCATCTTTGGACCATGTAATTGTTGGTTTTGGATGACCAGCAATTCGTGCTTCAATTTTCAAATCTTGCCCAACCTGTACATTGTAGGTACTGAGTTTTGTTCTCACTGAGGGCTCAATAGCGAGGTCCTTTGCAACAACAGGATTTGCCAGGAGTCTGGGATCACTCTTTCCTTTATCATTAACAGCAATGACTCTAAAATGGTACTCCCCACCTTGGGCTAAATTAGTTACAACAGTGTCAAGGGATTTTACTTGAGCACAAAGAGACCATTTATCTTGATCTTTTGCTTGCATTTCAACTTCATAATGAGTAATTCTGCTACCTCCATCATGCTCTGGTTTTTCCCATATGAGAGAAACACTCTTCCGTGTTACATCCACTACAGAAACTTTACCAGGGGGTTGTGGCACCTCTGAGATTTTCAGTGGTTCTAGAGTCTCTGCAGGCAATCCAATTCCATGTTCATTTTCAGCAAGAACTCTAAAGAAATAGATGCTCCCCTCTTGGAGTGGTTCAATTTTCCATGTCATCTTGTTGCAGGAAGCAACAGCTGAGTATACCTTTCTTGTACTTTCTCGTTTTTCAACAATGTAGTTTTTTATTTTAGCTCCACCATCCAACAAAGGTGGCTCCCAGGTAAGAGTGACTGAATTTTTTGTTATTTCCTTCACACGGAAGTTTGCAGGTGCATCAGGAGTATCTAATACTCTGACACTAATAAATGCAGATTTTGTTCCACTGGCATTTTCCAGAGTTAAAGTGTATTTTCCACTGTCAAATCTATTAACATTTTCAATTACGAGTGAAGTGAAACTGCTTGTAATATCAATCTGAGCTGCCTCATTGATTTCACCTTCAGCCTTTCCCCACTTGACTTCAGGAGTTGGTCGTCCACGGATAGGAACAAACAATCTGAGAGAGCCTCCAGACCTGACAGTAATCATCTTTCTCAAGTCAGCATCAAGATCAATATCTGGTGCTTCAAGTTTATCCTCTATGATGATAGATCCGGGGATATCAGCAGTTTCTCCCACACCAATCTTATTTATGGCACAGATTCTGAATTTGTACTCATGCTTTTCAAGGAGTTTTTTAACCTCAAATCTTGTCTCTGTTATTCCCGAGGGTGGTGTACACATCATCCATTCATCGGAAGTGACTTCATAGGCCTCAACAATGTAACTTTGAATCTCACATCCACCATCATAAATTGGCTTGCCCCAATGCAGGACAACAGATGCTCTTGAGACATCAATTACCTTAGGGTTGTTTGGTGGACCAGGTTTGAAGACTGGATCCACTGCCTTGAAGTACACTGTGGGTGGACTTGGTTTACCAGCCCCAGCTGCATTCTCAGCAGACACACGGAATTCATAACCTCGGTTTTCAAGAAGACCTGTTACTCTAAAGCGTAGTTCACTCACTACTCGTTTGTTGCATCTTGTCCACCTAACACCTTCTTTGTCTCTCTTTTCAACTATATATCCTGTAATTGCATTACCACCATCATTAGTGGGCCTTTCCCATGTGATAACCATGGAATCCTTTGTTATATTTGACACTTCAACATTACTTGGTGAATCAGGTGGGACAAACGGATTTGCTGCAATCACTGGATCAGATTCCAAAGGCTCACCAATTCCATATTTATTTACAGGTATCACTCTGAAAATATATTCATTTCCAGGAAGGAGTTTTGAAATTTTAAGATTGAGGGTTTGTACCTTAGATTCCACAACAGTCCAAACTAATCGGCTGGTCTCTCGTCTTTCCACTACGTAATGAGACACCTCCGCACCTCCATCATGCAATGGAGTTTTCCAGGCAATGCAGCACTTTTCACTGGTAACCCCATAGATTGAAATTGGGCCATCTGGAGGTCCAGGTCTGTCCAGAACCTTGACATTGACACCTACTGATTTCTCTCCACCAACATTTTTCAGTAGCAAGGTATACTGGCCTCCATCAACACGGATAGCCTCCTTCACACTAAGAGTAGTTGTGAAGTCAGTATTCTTGATCTCAAGTCTTGCAGTATTTGTAAGTTCTTCGCCAGCTTTTATCCAATGAACTGAAGGAATGGGCTTGCCAAGTATCCCTGCATCTACTTTGAATGATTCACCAGCATTAACAACAATAGTTTGAGAATATTTGGCATCCAAGTCAATTTTGGGTGGATCAACTTCATCCTTTGCTGTGATTGCACCAGTGCTGTCTGATGGAGCACTAGAAACACTAGCAGCATTTCTTGCAATGACACGGAACTCATACTGCTGCTCCTCTACTAAACCACTGACGACAAATTCTGTCTCAATGATATTAGCAAAAGAGGCTTTCATCCAGCGGCCATTAGGTAATTCTTTCTTCTCAACGACATATCCAGTGATCTTGCTGCCGCCATCAAAGTTTGGTGGTGTCCACCTGAGTGTTACAGAGCTTCTTGTGACAATAACTGCTTCAGGTTTGCCTGGAGGATCACATGGATCTCTTGCCACCTGGATTTCTGATACTTTACTTGCTTTGCTTAGCCCAACTATATTCTCAGCATAAACTCTAAATTCATATTCAATGCCTTCTTCAAGGCCACCTATCTTGAATCTTGTATCTGGAATGATCGTTTTGTTTTGTTTCACCCACAGCAAGCTGTTTCTTTCCTTACTCTCAATATGATATCCCAAAATCTTGCTTCCACCATCACTACTAGGTTTGTTCCACACAATAACCATGCTTTCTTTAGTAGCAGACTGAACAGTGGGAGTTCCTGGAGGATTTGGAATATCAAAGGGATATTGTGCAACAACAGGCGCAGACAGGAGAACTGAACTCTTTCCATATCGATTTTCAGCAGCAACCCTAAATTGATATTCACAGCCAGTCTTTAATCTTGCAGCTTTAGTTGTTGTTCTCGCAACTGTTGCAGAAACAATCTGCCAGTTTGTGGTGGATGTGTCTCGCTTTTCAACAATGTAGTTATTAATGCTACAGCCTCCTTCATACTCTGGAGGCTGCCATGATAATGTAGCACTGTCTGCAGTTACCTCATCTATTTTGATTGGGCCAGTTGGTGGTCCAGGTTTATCAAGTACAATAACATTGATGTCTGCTGTAGCTTCACCAGCTGTGTTTGTCAGTTTAATAGTATATTTGCCCACATCATCCCGTGTTGCCTCTTTTACCACAAGATAAAGGTGTTTCTCTGTTACTTCAGCATTTACTCTTGTTGTTTCTTTCAAAGCAATGCCATCTTTTTGCCAGGTAACTGCTGCCTTTGGCTGAGCAACATATGGCACATCAATTTTCAGATCATCACCTGCCAGAACACTGTATGTGCTGAATACAAGTTTGAAAGCAGGAGCAATAACAAGATCCATAGCAACCACAGGGACATTAAGCGGACGCGGATCACTGGTTCCCTTTTCATTGAATGCTGAAATACGGAAGGAGTATTCTTCACCTTGTATTAAGCCAACAACAACTGCCTCTGTTACTTTAACAGTCATTACTTGGGTCCATTTTTCACTGTTTTTTGTTTGCATTTCGACAATATAACCACTAATTCTGCTTCCCCCATCGTGGTCCGGCTTCTCCCAAGAAAGTGTTACACTGTTGCCAGTTACATCTTTTAGAGTCACTTTTCCAGGAGGAAGAGGCCTCTCTGAGATTTTTATAGCTTCTGTGGTCTCTACTGGAAGACCAACACCATACTCATTTTCAGCTAAAATTCTGAAGAAATACAAGCTTCCTTCTTGTAAGTCTCCAATTCTCCAACTTGTTTTGGGACAAGAGGCATTAACAATGGAATATGCTTTTCTTGTAGATTCACGTTTTTCAACAATATAATGCCTGGTTCTTGATCCACCATCAATGACTGGAGGATCCCAGATGAGTGAAACTGAATCTTTTGTTATTTCTTTGATTGTAAGGTTTTGTGGTGCACCAGGAGTGTCAAGAACTCTGACATTAACAAATGCTGTTTTAGCTCCTGAACTGTTTTCCACTGTTAGCATGTACTTTCCACCATCAAATCTGTTTACATTCTCAATAAGCAGTGTGGTGAAGGATGATGTAATATCAATGGATGCTCTATCAAGGGGTTCACCATTCTCCCTTGACCATCTGACTTCTGGAGCAGGTCTTCCTTTAATTGGCACAAATAATCTTAAGGTACTGCATGCTCTGATGTTCACCACTTTGCGGAGGTCTGAGTCAAGCTCAACTTCAGGTGGAAGGAGTCTGTCTTCTGCTTTAGGTGAACCAGGCACAGAGGCTGGTTCTCCAACACCTTCACAGTTAAGAGCTGAAATGTTGATCTTATATTCTTGGTTTTCAATAAGGTTGGTTATGGTGAATGATGTTGCTGTTAGACCTGCCTTTGGAGTGACAATTGTCCATTCATCTTCCTCTGGCAGGCATGTTTCAACAATATAACCTGTGATATCCGAGCCACCATCATAAACTGGTTTGTTCCAAGCAAGAGTAATGGATGACTTAGTTGTATCCAAAACCCTAGGATTTCCAGGGGGTCCAGGTTGGAATATTGTGTCACATGCTTTGTAAAATGGACTTGAAGGGCTTGGTGCACTTAAGCCAGCAGCATTTTCAGCTAGGATTCTGTATTCATACTCATGTCCAGGTGTTAGTCCTGACACTTTGAAGCGCAGATCAGTAACAGTCCTTTTATTGCATTTTACCCAACGAAGACCAGTTTTATCTCTCCTCTCAATGATATAGGTATTTATACTACTTCCGCCATTATATTCAGGATGTCCCCAACAAACCACCATTGAATCTTTTGTGATAGCGGTTACTTCTGGTGCCTGTGGAGGATCAGAAGGCACATATGGGTTAGTAGCAACAGCAGGCTGAGATTCAAGAGGTTCCCCAACTCCATACTTGTTCACAGCCATGACTCTGAAGATATATTCATTTCCTTTCAGCAATTTGGTAACCTTATAGCGGTTAACTTGTAAATCTGTGGCTACATTTGTCCATGTAAGTCTACTTGTTTCACGCCTTTGAATGATGTAATATTCAATCTTTCCTCCTCCATCATGAAGTGGTGGCAGCCATGACAGAATACATTTCTCTGTTGTCATGTCTGTGACATGCAGTGGTCCCTCAGGTGGGCCCGGTCTGTCAAGAACTTTAACATTGAAGACAAATTTGGCAAATCCTCCAGGATTGCTAGCAGTTAGAGTGTATGCACCACCATCTCTACGTAAAGAATCTTTGTTAATCAAGCAAGTATAGAAATCTGATGTTTTGATCTCGAGTTTTCCAGTATCTTCAAGCTCCTTGCCATCTTTAGTCCATACCAAGGATGGAATTGGGCGACCTGTAACATGTGCATCTAGCTTGAAGACATCACCTGCTTTCACTACCACAACACTACTAAAACTTGCATCGACATCGATCTTCGGCTCTTCAATGTCATCTCTGCAGACAATGACCTCTGAAGGTTTAGATGGTTTACTAACAGCTCCAGCTGAGTTCCTTGCTAATACACGGAATTCATAAGAAGCATCTTCTGTGAGACCACTCACAGTAAAGTTTGTTTCATGAATGTTGCTGAAGTTGGCTTTGAGCCAGCGACCATTAGGAAGTTCTCTTTTCTCAACTGTATATCCAGTTATTGAGAAACCACCATCACCCTCTGGCTTTGTCCACTGAAGAGTAACTTCATGTCTAGTTATGTTAAGAGCCACTGGTTGACTTGGGGGGTCTATGGGATCAAGTGCATATGTCATCTCAGATGGCTTGCTTGCTTTGCTGAGACCAGCCATATTTTCTGCAATAACACGAAATTCATATGCAATACCATCCATCAGACCTGGTGATTTAAACATATTGCCAATGACTAGAGCTTTGCTGATCCTCTGCCACAGTATGCTGTTCTTCTCTTTCCTCTCAATGTGGTATCCTAAAATTGGGCTACCTCCATCTGAAGAGGGTTCATTCCAGCTGATTGTCATCGAATCCTTGGTGAAAGCAACTATTTGTGGAATTCCTGGCTGTCCTGGTACATCAAATGGATAAGCAGCCACCACCGGTTCTGATGTTATGTAGGGTCCAACACCATATCTGTTCTGAGCTTTAACACGGAATTGATATTCAATACCAGTTGTGAGGCGTGCAGCTTTGAATGTTGTGCGGATAACAGTTGCTGCCAGTTCCGCCCAGTTAGTGCCAGTGGTCTCACGCATTTCAACAATGTAGTTATTAATAGGAACTCCTCCATCATTTTCTGGAGCTTCCCATGATATTAGAACATAGTCACAAGAAACTTCATCCAATTTTATTGGTCCAGTTGGAGGTCCTGGAATATCATGTACTTGAACAGTAATGGTTTCAGTCAGAGTTCCCAAGATGTTCTTTCCAGTCATTGAATACTGTCCTCCATCTTTTCTCTTAATTTCATTAATGTTGAGAATAGTAGAAGTTGCAGTGTTTTCAACGTTTATTCTCTGTGTTTGCTTAAGTTCCTGATCTTCTTTCTTCCATACAACAAGTGGTTTTGGACGACCCAGAACAGGGATCTCAACTTTAAGATTATCACCTGCTTTAGCTATCACCGTCTTCTGATGTATACCTCTGAGGTCAAATTCTGGAGCTGTGGTTTGCTCCTTAATTACAACTGGTCGACTTTCACGAGGTTCACTCCTGCCTGACATGTTTACAGCAAAGATGCGGAACACATATTCTGCATTTTCCAACAATTCTGTTGCAGTGTAGTCCAAAGCTTTTATTGTTGTCACATGGGTCCACTGATCAGAATCTTTCAGTTGAGCCTCTATCACATAGCCAGTTATTCGACTACCACCATCATATTTTGGTTTCGTCCATGCAAGAGTTGCTGTGTCTTTGGAAACATCTGAAACAATCAGATTATCTGGTGCAGAAGGTGCCTGAGAAGCTCTTATTGGTTCAGGTGTCTCTGCTGGTTCACCAATACCCCTTTCATTCTCAGCTGAAACTCTGAAGTAATATTCAGCGCCCTCTTCCAAGTCTGGAATCTTGTACGAGCATTTCTGCCAGTTTGCAGTAATGGTTGAGTAAGCCTTTCGTGTTGCCTCCCGCTTCTCAATAATATAATTTGTGATCTTTGAACCACCATCAATAATTGGAATCTCCCATTGTAAAGTAATGCTATGCTTTGTGATTTCCCTTGGTTTCAAATTTACTGGAGGTCCTGGGGTGTCCACAACACGAACATTGACAAATCCAGTCTTCTTTCCAGCAACATTTTCTAATGTTAGGACATATTTCCCAGCATCATATCTTGTACACTCAGGGATGACTACTAGAGTGTATGATTCAGTAGTGTCAATGTGAGCACGGCCTTTAAGAGGTAAATCTTCCTTATGCCATGTTACTTCTGGAGCTGGCCGGCCCTTGATTGGCACAAATATGCGGATTGAAGCACCTGACTTCACAACAAGTGTTTTTCTCAGCTCTGCATCAAGTTCAAAGTCAGGAACCTCCTCTCGATCCACCAGTTCAACAACTTGCTCAACTTCAGAGGGTTCACCAAGTCCTTCTGTGTTCTGTGCTCTGACTCTGAAGTGATATTTTCCTCCTGATTGTAAATTTGAAATCACAAATTCCGTTATTCTCAAGGGGGTAGTTGTGTCTTGAATCCAGTCATCATCTCCTTCCTTTTTATGTTCAACAAAGTATCCTGTAACATCAAGACCACCATCATAGAAGGGTCTACCCCAGTTAAATGTTGCTGTTGTTTTGGTGGTGTCAGTAATTCGTGGGTTGGATGGAGGCCCTGGTGGATCTGAAAAATAATTAAGTGATAATGATAAATAATCAAAAATTTACAAGAAAAAATATCTGGAAATATGTATAAAAAACAATGATTAACTTACATGCAATATCCTTTGTCATTACAGGTTGTGATGGCTCACTAGGCTCGCCAAAACCAGCCTTATTCTCTGCAGTGACACGGAATTCATATTCAATTCCCTCTGACAGGCCTGAGACCTTATAACGTAGATCAGAAATGGTCTTCTTTGATGCTCTGACCCATCTCATTCCTCTTCTCTCTTTTCTCTCAACACTATAGCCTCTAATGTCACTTCCTCCATCTACAATTGGTCTCTTCCAGGAAATTGTTACAGCATTTCTACTGATATTATCAATTTCTGGTTTTGATGGTGGCCCGGGGGGTCCTGCAAAAAAAAAGTGAAGAAGTTGAAAAAACAAAAATAAATACATATTTTCACACACATATTTATATAAACAATACACTGAAACAAAATAAATGCAGTAAAATATGAAGTTGGGCTTACCAAAGCTGTCAACCATTTTAACTGGTCCAGACTGTGTTGCATCCCCAATGCCATACTGATTGACTGCTAAAACACGGAATATGTATTCGTTTCCCTTTATCAGCTTACTGGCAACATAGCGGCAATCCATAACATTTTCAGCAAGCTTTGTCCAGAGTAGGCGGCTGGTTTCTCTCTTTTCTAATATATATGATTTGATACTGCAGCCACCATCTTCTTCTGGTGGCAACCATGTCAATGTGCATTTTTCAGCAGAGACACTGCTGGCTTCAATAGGACCTGGAGGTCCAGGCACATCCAGGATTTTCACTTTAACTTTTTCTTCTTTGATACCAAATGGATTGCTTGCGCTAATGGTGTACTCTCCAGTGTTCTTTCGGCTGGCATACTTGATAGACAAAGTTGAAGATGTGGGAGTGCTTATGATTTGGACAATATCTGAGGACTTGAATTCTCGTCCACCCTTAGACCACACAGCTGTAGGAGGTGGTTTGCCAAGAATGCTTGATGCTGTTATGACAATTGTTTCTCCAGCCCTCACAGTCACTCCATCCTTCATTTCAGGGTCAATTGTGATAGTTGGCGGTTCTGTAAAAAGTTAGGTAATGATTATAAACATTATGTTTATAGAGGGTTTGGTTAAGCAAATTCATTAAAACCTGACAATATAACTTACCATATTCATCTTTGCAGACAAGAGGCTCAGTTGTCTCTGAAGGAGCACTAATAGCTCCAGCTGCATTTTTAGCCCTTATTCTGAATTCACAAGTACAGCCTTCCTGAAGGTCTGTTACAGTGTATGCACAGCATTGGACATTCACATGGTTAGCCTTCATCCATGTCTTTCCAGGATGCTCTAATTTCTCAACAGTATAGCCAGTCAGTTTGTGGCCACCGTCATATTTGGGTGCAGTCCAAATAAGTGTTACACTGTTTCTAGTGACATTGATCACATCAGGTTTGCCAGGTGGATCTATAGAAATACACAATAATAATAACAAAAATCATGTTGTGCTCTCTTCCTCATAAACAGCACAAAGTAGAAAAATTAGAAAAAAAAAAGACAAGACTTAGACTCACCAATAGGATCAAGAGCAACAAGTGATTCAGTTGTTTTACTTGGCTTTCCAAGTCCAGCCATATTCATAGCTATGACCCTAAATTCATATTCCAGGCCTTCAACCAAACCGGTCACTCTGCATTCTTTCACTCTCAAAGGTGTCTTGCTGGCTCTCTTCCACATTAAGCTATTTCTATCTTTGAATTCCATGTAATATCCTATAATCAATATTAAAAGTAAAAGTTTTTAGATACAACAAAACTGCTAAATAAATAAATAACTGCAGTTATGAAATATTTTACCTGTGATGGGAGAGCCTCCAGTATCTTTTGGATCAGACCATGTTAGGATAGCAGATTCATGACGAATGCTCACAACCTCAGGTGGTGCTGAAGCCCCTGGTGCATCTGGTGTAGGGAAAAGTGTGTATTTGATGTAAAGAAATATTTTATATACATTAAAGGGGTCATGAATTGAGAAATCAACTTTCCCTTGAGCTTTTGATATATAAAAGGCCATCTTAATATAAGAATATCCTGTAAGTTTCAGAGCTGAAAACTTCCTTGTTAGTCAAAGAAAAGCTTTTATTGACAGCTGGCTCAGCAAACGATCGATCTGCGAATGTGCTTACCTGTGAAGTCAGAGTTCTTAATCAAAGAAGATGAACGCCTAATTCTGTAGCCCCGCCCACCGATTCGTGCCTGGCATGTTAGATAAATAACATAGGCCTGTGGAGCTAAACCGGATCGAACTTCCAAGCAATAAAGCTTATGGCATGTTTCAAACATGCCATAAGCTTCCTTCGGATTCCAAAATGCATGGTTGAACTTTATTTTTTAATGAAGATCCAGCTCACGTGCATTTGTTCGCTTCATTTCACCGGATTCGTTTGTAAGCAAGAGACTGGATTTGCAGACAGGATGAGATTAAAAAGCAATGACAGGAATGATGCAACACAATTATGTGAGTAACTAAACATAACTTCCATGCTGTCACAGGCTGGAGTATCCTTTGTATTTAAGGTGTTGTTGGTTCATTGTCCTGCGATTCATGATCAGACTCGAACATGTATGGGCCAGGGCTCGCAATCTTAAATAGTGAAATACACGCGCGTGTGTGTGTTATGCACGGTTCGCGGTTATATCCACCAATCGGGCCGGCCAAGTAATAAAAAATAACATTCCAATTAATTGCGGGTGGATAAGAGATAAATCATTGTGTTTGTTTGATAAAGACATTTTGCGAGCCCTGTGGGCGAATCATTCCTGTTGCCGTTTCTCCACATTGGAAGTTTTCAAAACAATTCCTCACGTGTAATGACTGGGGAGCCGAAGCTCATTATAATATGCAAAACTGTTATCCAATCATAGCAGTGGGCGTTTACTTCCAAGTCTTCAATGCAGCATGCCCATAAAAACCGAGCGTTTCAAGAGCTAGGCTCAAAACCAGGGTAGAAAATAGCCTATTACTTACTCATTATGATGTTTTTGAATGTAAAAACCACACGAACGTCATAAATTGACCTCAGACAACAGTATAAAAAATTATAAAAGCCAGTTCATGAACCCTTTAAATAAAAAATATTTTTAATGTTTCCTGTTAAATACTTACTGAATGGATGTTTAGCAACCACTGGATCAGATCTGAGGAACTCTCCAACTCCATATTTATTTTCAGCACAAACTCTGAAGATGTATTCTGTTCCGTCATGAAGTCTTGTAACTCTCATAGAGTTCTTCTGAATCGCAGAAGCAACTGTGACCCACTTGTTAGCAGTAGAATGCCTCTTCTCCAAAATATAGTTGCTAACTTCTGATCCACCATCATCTTTGGGTGGGCCCCATTCTACAGTAATCGCTTCTGCTGTGATTTCATCAAATTTGATAGGACCGGTGCAGATTCCAGGCTTTCCAACAACTTTTATGTCAATAGCTGATTCCTTTGTTCCAGCACTGTTTCTCAAAATGATAGTGAATTTGCCAGCATCGCCTCTATGGCAATCACGAATCAGCAATACCGTGTTTGTTGCGGTTGATTCAACTGAGATTCTGCCACTATCTGATAAAGTAACATCACCCTTTTTCCATGTGACTGCTGGAGCAGGTATACCAATAATAGGGATATTAAGGCGAACAGTGCTTCCTTCCTTTGCCACATAGCTGGAGTCTGGCAAGCCTTTAAGGTTACAGTCTGGAAGCACTGTAAAAAGAAAAGAGAAAAAGGGATATATTAATGGACATGATTGTATAACCACTAAGACACAAATGCAACTATTAGGTACACCAGGGGTTTGAGGACAAGTGTGGGGACTGAATGGAAAAATACACACACTTTGTCAAAATGCCAGACTATTTATGTAAACATAGTCTTAAGTTATGTCTTAAGTGTCTTAAGTAAATCTGATGTGTATCATTATATTGGATCTGTGCATAAGGTCAAGTGACATCCTATTATACCTGCTGTTGTCATTTAATAATAATACAACAAAAGAAAAAGAGAAAAATCACTCCATTCTCTTGACCGAACAGCTTTTGTAGCATATATAATTCATACAGTTTTTTTTTATTTTATATTTGATTACTTTTTTATTTAATTTCTATAGTATTTCTTACTAGGCCTACCTGAAAAAAAAAAAAACACTATTTAATTTGTGTCTTTATTCTATTGTGCCACCGTCGCCTTTGGCTTTTGGCTTGCTCAGTTGGGGACACTTAAATTTCAACTATATTACTGATCTGCCCACATTGACACTATATGATAATTGAAATGAGCTTGATGACATCACCGTTTTCACCAAAGCGGCTGTACAGCCGAATCAAATTCTGTTGCATTATTTTCCTGTTACCACTGTGAAGCTGCTTTGAAACAATTGGCATTGTAAAAAGCGCTATATAAATAAAGGTGATTTGATTTGATATTGTGTTTATTTGTCATATTTCTCTTAATTTGCATCTTTCTTACTTTATTACTGATGGTTTACTTGTTTACTTAAATAATTTAGCTTTTTGCTAATTGAAGTTTTTACTTAAAGGGTTAGTTCACCCAAAAATGAAAATTAGCCCAGGATTTACTCATCCTCAAGCCATCCTAGATGTATATGACATTCTTCTTTCAGACGAACATAATCAGAGTTATATTAAAAATGTCCTGGCTCTTCCAAGCTTTATAATGGCAGTGACTGTTGGGTCATTTTTGAAGTCTATAAAAGTGCATCTGTCCATCATAAAACTGCTCCACATGGCTCCGGGGGGTTAATAAAGGCCTTTTTGGGTGAACTAACCCTTTAAATTAGGCTGGGTTTGTTGTGGTATTGAAATGGGGGGCAACATGCAACATGCAACCATTGTGCATGTTGTGTCAGAAGGCCCACTGTCTTTGACTTTGAAAACCCCTGAAGTAGATTATATGAATACCTATTTGATCTTTAGCCAAGACGGTGAGCTCGGTTGGTGGTCCTTCAGCTGCTTCATTAATGGCCTTGACTCTGAACAAGTACTCCTTTCCTTCTACAAGATCACTCATTGTATACTGTGTGAGCTTAGACTTCGTTAGAAGCTTCCACTTGTCTTCCCCTTCACAGATCTCTAGAGCATATGCAATAACATGGCTTCCACCATCACTGATTGGCTTCTTCCAGCCAAGAGTGCAAGAATTCTTGGTGATCTCTGAAGGTTTAAAATCTGTAACTGGTCCAGGTTGCTCTGCAATAGACATCAATATTAGAATTTGGTATAATTATTAATAACAGATTAATGTATTTAAACTTTAAACTAACTTGCAACATTATCAAAGAAGTCTCACCTGAGGCTTTGACTGGTCCAGCTGTCTCACAACCTTCACCAATGCCGTATATATTTTCAGCTAGGACTCTGAAGCAGTACGATTTTCCAGCTTCGAGATTAGTAATCCTGAAAGACGTCTTGCTACACTCAGGAGCAACACAGGTCCATGCCTTTCTCTCAGCCAGACGTTTTTCAACAACATAGCTCTTCACTGGACTACCACCATCAATTAACGGAGCATCCCAAGTAATTGATACATGGTCCTTTGAGGTCTCCTTAACAATCAGATTGACTGGGGGTCCAGGTGTGTCTGGGTACATTTGCAGACAGTAGTTAGATACAGTAAATAATAAACCTCAAATTGCAAATTGTTTAAAAAAAAAAAAAAAAAAAAACCTTACCTAGTACTTTGACAACAATGGTATATGACTTGGTACCACTACTGTTTTCTAGAGTTAGGACATATTTGCCGGCATCATATCTGTTCATTTCCTCACAATAAAGGAAAGTATCCCATTCAGTTGTCTTGATCATAAGACCTTGTCTCTCTTTCAAGTTTGCATTGACCTTAGTCCATGTTGCCTTTGGAGCAGGACGCCCTCTCAGAGGTACATAAATTCTCATTGTGACTCCAGCACGCAAAACTAGTGCTTTTCTGAGATCTGCATCAAGTTCGGCCTCAGGGGCAACTAAGAGAAAATTAAAATGAGAATAATATCAGAAATGTACAGATATTGAAAACCTAAACATTTAGTTATGAGATATACTTACTCAGGATATCCTTTGCCATATGTTTTCCAGGAACTTCACTTGGCTCTCCAAATCCAATCTTGTTTACAGCAGTAACACGGAACTGGTACTCCGTGTTATCCAGAAGACCAGTAACATTAAATTTTGTTGCCTGGAGATTCTTTGGCACATTGCACTTCAGCCAGTCTTCTGCATCTGCTCTCTTGAACTCAACAAGGTAGCCCAGAATTTCACATCCACCATCATAGGCTGGCTTGGTCCAGGACAAACTGATTGAACTGTGTGTAGAGTCAACAACCTTTGGAAAAGCAGGTGGTCCAGGAGGATCTATGATAAAACCACAGAAATGCATGGACTTAAATGCATGAACTATAAAATGGTCTTTTTTTGGCTAACTTAACTGTTAATTATCATCAAATACATTATTGTTAGTACTTACACACTGGGTCTACTGCAATAACACCAACTGATGGATCACTTGGTTTGCCAAGACCAGCTTTATTGAGTGCAATGACTCTGAATTCATACTCAGATCCCTCTGTAAGGCCTCCAGCTTTAATTGTCCTGTCAATAACCGGTCTTCTATTCACTTTAGCCCAATTGAGGTCTTGAGTTTCACGCTTCTCGACCATGTATCCAAGAATGGTGGCCTTGCCATCATCAGCAGGGGCCTTCCAACTGACAGTCATGTGATCTCTGGTGATATTGGTTATAACTGGAGGTTCACATGGTCCTGGGACATCTGAATTTGGAAATTAAAAAAAAAGATTTAGGTTAGATTTGTTTAATCACATTAATTAGTTTAAAGAATATGCATTTTCATATTTACATATCAACTTACATATTTAAATACACTGCTCATGTTTATAATATTACATAACGTACATAACAGCCACTTTCTGCAGTCAAAGCTTATAACAAAATATACCTGTGCAAAACTTTCAACATTAGATTAACACGTACAGTTTACTTCATTTTCAGCATTATTCATCCACATAATTACAACCCTGTAGAAAATAATGTAACATGTTTGATTTTAACTAAGGCTAGAGTACTAATTGTGGTTTTTCACTTTCCTAGAATGTATGATTTTTGCTGTAAACTATTGGGCATCATACAGCCTTCTAAATACAGAAAAAAACAAGAGTACATTCTAAATAATTTTTAATTATATTTAATATTATTTATATTATTAATATAAAAAAGTCAATGCTGTAATTGTCACTCAATCTCTATAATATATAAATGCACAAGAAAGAATAAAATGTTACCAAATGGATTCTTGGCGATCACAGAATTAGTCACAATTGGGTCTCCAACACCATACTTGTTCTCAGCACTGATGCGGAACTCATATTCATGGCCTTCAATGAGTTTCTCCACAGAACAGTTCGTTATCTGACCATTAATGTTAGCAGTAACTTGTGCCCAGTTAGCTCTGCTTGTTTCACGTTTGTCAACAATGTAATTTGTGATTTCAGAACCACCATCAGCAAGAGGTGGCTCCCACCTCAGTTTCACTCGGTCAGCAAAAACATGGCTTATCTTCACTGATGCTGGGGGTCCAGGTTTATCTGCAGAAACACAATTATGCATTTTTCACATAACAAATACACTTTCTTAAATGTTTAAAGGACAACACACACTTTGCACACTATGCTTTTTTGGGCATATTTTTAATGTTAACTTACCTAGAACCTTCAATTTAATGTTGCCAGACTTTGTGCCACTTGGGTTCTCAGCAGAAATGGTGTACTCGCCAGACTCTTTTCTTGTCACAGAGAACAGTTCCAAGCAGAAGAGATGCACCTTCTGAGTCATTTTCATACCTTCAGCCAATTTAAATGGAACACCATCTTTCTTCCAAGTGACCTTTGGCATTGGTTTGCCATAAACTTCTGCCTCCAGGCAGACATTTGCTCCAGCTTTGACGACAATTAAGTTCTTCATTGCAAGACTAATCTCAACTCTAGGTGGAACTGAGATAATACAAAGAGAGACATCAAATAAACTATATAAAGTCCATCAGTTAGGAAATTATTACATTATTGGTGGAATGTAAGACTTACCATGCTCTGCAATAACTGGGATAGGATCAGATTCCTCTGAGGGCAGGCTGAGGTTAATTGCTGTTTTTGCAATTATTCTGAACTTGTATTGGGCTCCTTCCTCAAGTCCAGGAACAATGTATTCTTCTTTTGGTACATTTTGGCTGCTTGTGACCCATTTGTCACCTGGAAGCTTCAGAGATTCAACATAATAACCAATGAGTTTGCTTCCACCATCATGTTTTGGACGGCTCCAGACAAGAGAGACAGAATTTCTGGTCACATCAAGAACTTGGGGTTTGCCAGGTGGATCTGAAAAGAATATACATAAAACTTGTAATGCTTTTATTTTAACATTTATTAGAAGTGACAGCAGCATGTTTTCCCCCCAAACATACCAACTGGAGATCTCGCAGTGATAAAATCTGTCTGCTTGCTTGGTTTGCCTTGTCCTGCTCTGTTAACAGCAGACACTCTGAATGTGTACTCCAGGCCATCGATGAGGCCAGAGCATGTATATTCAGTTGAGCGAATAAGGACCTCATTTGCCTTGGTCCACAGGAGGCTATTTCTTTCTTTGCGCTCAATGCAATATCCTGTGATGGGACTGCCGCCATCATTCAACGGTCTCTCCCAGGACAACACAACAAAGTCCTTGTTGATTTTGTTGACACAACAGTTCCTTGGCTCGCTGGGTGGATCTGAAATCAGAAAATTTGTATTGGTGTAAACAAAGCCTAATCCCTTTGCATGTCTGTGTTTTTAAAATGTGTCAATTTATGAGACTTACCAAATGGATGTCTTGCAATGATTTTCTCAGCATAAATTGGTTCTGAAATTCCAAAGCGGTTTTCAGCACGGACACGGAAGCCATACTCTTTGCCACATGTGAGCTTTCCAACTCTGCAACTGGTCTTGGTGCAAGATGCAGCTGTGACCCAGTCACCTCTTGTCACATCACACTTCTCAACAATGTAATTTGTGATGTTGCTGCCACCATCTTCAGCAGGTGAATCCCATGCAAGTGTGCAGGCATCTACATCCACCTCAAGAATTTGTAGAGGACCTTGTGGAGGACCAGGGATGTCTAAAAAAGAAAAAAAAATAGACTAATAATTATATATATATATATATATATATATATATATATTATTAACGCTTGTCCAGGACAAGTGGATTTTTTGAAGGGGCAAGTGAAATTTTACTTGCCCGACCGGACAATTAGACTGATTAAAACCTCAGTGACAAAAAATAACTAAGGAAACACCGGAACACGAGAATGACTCTGATTTTATTACAGTCAGTGTAAACAGCGATTGACAATGGATAGTGTATTTCTGGTAACAAGGTCGAGTTGTTGAGAAATCAAAACAAATGAGCGTAACGGCACACAGAGTAACTCACAGAAGAAACATACTGAAGTTAAATTCAAAATGTTAAATTTTTTATTTATAACGTGATATAGTTAAGTAACATGACACGACCAAGGGAGCTGTTTTGCCTAATACACTGCAAAAAATGCTCTTCTTTCTTAGTATTTTTGTCTTGTTTCTATTTTAAATATCTAAATATTCTTAAATCAAGATGCATTTACTAGATAAGTAAAATGACATAAGATATTTTTTCTTGTTTTCCTGAAAATTAAGTGAGTTTTTACTTAAAACAAGCAAAATTATCTGCCACTGGGGTAATCTTGTTTCTGATTGAAATCTTGTTTCTTGTTTCTGTCCCAAACAGAAACAAGATTATTTTTCTTACCCCATTGGCAGATAATTTTGCTTGTTTTAAGCAAAAACTCACTTCATTTAGATTTTTTTCCCCAGAAAACAAGAAAAAATATCTTGTCATTTTACTTATCTAGTAAATGCATCTTGATTTAAGAATTTTTAGATATTTGGACTGGAAACAAGAAAAAAATACTAAATAAGAAGAGCATTTTTTGCAGCGTATTACCATGATTGCAAACATTACATTGATTTTATAATTCAATAAGCAAGTAGTTAATAATACAAGACACAATATTGACTGTTTTTGTTCTATTTCACCAACGAAAATAGTTCCAAACAAAGATCACAGCAGAACTATTGCGCATTCTCAAAGCAACACTCAGCGGTGTTTTGTTACTGAATGATTTAGCGTTTTGAACAAATCAGTTGAAAGAATGACTCAGTGAGCCCTATCATACACCTGGTGCAATGCGGCGCCAGGCGCGACGCAAGTGTTTTTTGCTAATTTCAGCCTGACGCAGTTATCATTTTAACACCATGCGCCACGTTGTTTAAATAGCAAATGGGTGTGCTGGTCTGAAAGCAAGGTGTGTTCAGGCACATTGTTGGCGCATTGCTATTTTGAGGCAACTGAAATAGACTGCACCATTGACCAACTGAAACCTGGTCTCAAGTCAACAGCGCAGTATTTTTTTGTGTTATTTAAAGGGCGCGTTAGTAATATGCGCCTATAGGCAGGTGCACGACGTGCGTACACTCTGCTTATTACATACACAGGGACGCACAGCAGCACACAAACATGCAAAATATTAAAAATAAAAGGATTACAATGTAAAAGATTATTATTGTGTACATAAAGATAAAAATGCCTACATGTCATAATGGATAGTCATTGCATGTATCAGAATTACCTATCTGCAGTAATGACAAATGAAATTGGCTACTTATTTAACCAATCGTGGCAATAAACACATGTATATAAACTGACTCGTCAGGTTGAGGGTGTCTATATTCCGCCATGTAAATAGCGAATCCGCCATGGTACAAGCGCAACTGGCTTTTAAAGGGAATGGGAGATTGGTTTATTGCACGTTATGCCCAAAACACACCCATTACTGATTAAGAGAATAGGGACAGCCCTTTTAGACCATGCGCCAGGCGCGCCGACCATTTTTCCCGTCGTTAAACTAGCAAAAGTGGATTCGGACACGCCTTAGTGCACTTGCGCCGTGCGCTTTAGACCATGCGCTTAGATCTTTAAAATAGGGCCCAACGACTCACTCATTAAGTGACTTGCCACCACCTACTGGTGGTTTAGTTTCATGTTTAAAAGTCTAAATCAAAAAGTCTAATTCAAAAGTCTAGTTTCATGTTTTTTTCCAATATTTCTCATTTGTGTATTCAAAAATGTATTTAAAACATTAATTAATCACATTATTTATTGCAGTTTTTTATTGTGATTTTGCAGTGTAAATTATTTACTTTTTTTACTCAGACAAGTGAATAACTGATTTACTTGTCCGAAGGACAAGCACATGACAAGGCTTAATGTCGTGCCCTAATATTTAATAAATATATATATTAATAAACTTACCCATAATGATTATTCGGAGGATCTGGTTGACCTTAGCAGTGCTGTTTTCAGCAGAAAGACCGTAATAACCACTATCCTTCCTTGTAACGTCTTTGATCAAAAGTGAACTTGTGGTTGGTGTTTTTTGTATGAAGAGACGATCAGATGTAACTAAATCATCATTTCCTCTCGTCCATTTTGTGACTGGTGCAGGCTTCCCAGACACAAGAGCCTCAACTATAAGTTTAGTTCCTGCTCTTGCTGTAACCACATCAGACATGATGATCTTTGGTCCCACTATAAAAAAGGTATTAAGGTATAAAAAGTATTCAGAGTGTGATTCATGAAAAAACACAGCATGAATAAAAATAAATTAATAATGGGAGAGCACAAAATCTTTGTCTACATACTCAGCTGTTCCTTGACCTCAAATATGCCCTCAGCTTCTCTTGGCAAACTGCATCCTATTGCGTTTCTTGCGGCGACCCTGAATCTGTACTTAGTGTTTTCTTTTAGTCCAGCTACAACAATGGTCAAGTCTTTCACAACCGAGTATGATGTCCACTTGTCCTCAGGTTGACCATCCTGCTGGTATTCAACAACGTAGCCATTAATCTTAGATCCACCATCTCTAAGTGGTTTCAGCCACCCAAGAGTTGCACTGTTTTTAGACATTTCTAATACATCCATCTTCTTTGGAGGATCAGGCTCACCTTTACAAAGTAAAAATATACATATTATTTTTTTTAATGCATTATATTATATGATACAATACAATATAACATAATATAGTAAATTATACTTTGCAAGGTGGACTTACTTTTGGGATCTGTAGCTAGGTAGGACTTTGGAGAGTCTTGAGGCAAACCGATGCCATACTTGTTAACTGCCATCACCCGGAAGTAGTATTCTGTTCCTGGTGTCAGATTTGTGATTTTGAAGCTTGTCTTCTTCAAGTCATTTGTGCAATTTGTCCATGTTTTCCTGTCAACCTCACGCTTTTCAACAACATAGTTTAGGATTGGACTACCACCATCATTTTCTGGAGGCAACCATGCAAGCTGGCAGGTTGTCTTTGTGATATCAGTTGCCTCCAGTCCACCAACAGGACCAGGAGTATCTGTTAATACATTTCAGGAACAGTTTTACCGACAGTACTTGGTATTGGGTAAATGCAAAGCTTATCTTAATTTTAAAATGCATTTTATGCAAATGTAAGTTTACCTAAGACTTTCACACGAACAAATACAGACTTTTCTCCAGAGGCATTTGAAAGACTCAAAGAATATCTGCCAGAGTCTTCACGTGAACACTCAGGAATCACAAGGAAGGACATTGTATCAATCTGATCCACATGGCCCCTTCTAATGACATTGTCAACACCCATGCGCTTCCAAGTCACTTTAGGTGCTGGTCTTCCTCTAATTGTTGCAAAAAGTCTGATAGGACATCCAGCTCTAACGCTAAGGCCTTTTCTTAGACTGGCATCAAGATCAATCTCTGGAGGTTCTGTTGTGAAGAAAAAAGACTGAATAAGTATACTGAATTTCAAGGGCAATCATACAAGTGACACTTTAAAACAAACACTTACCATTGATCTCCTTTGGTGATACAGCATCCTTGAGGTTTGCAGGACAGCCCATGCCAACTTGGTTTTGAGCAGACACCCGGAATTCATATTCCTGTCTCTCATCCAAGTTAATAATTGTAAATTCAGTTAGGACAAGCTGTCCAGAAGTATTACATTTCTTCCAGCCTTCCTCTGGATCTCTCTGTTGTTCACCTTCCATTTCCACCTTATGCCTCATTTCAACCAGATATCCAATAATTGGAGCACCACCATCATACACAGGCTTTGTCCAGCTAAGTGTAATCAATGTCTTTGTGCTATCAACTACTTTAAGGCTGCCAGGAGGACCAGGGGGCTCTAAATGTTACAACAAAAATGTCAGTTTAGTTTAAAACACAGTTAAATACATCATTAGGGAAAAAACATTATACAATCTCGGATGAATAGATGTAATACAGACTATACCTACCAATTGGATCTTTTGCAGTGATAGGTCTGGATGCTTTGCTTGGTTCTCCCAATCCTACTTCATTTTCAGCTTTGACACGGAATTGATAATCGTGGTTAGGGATCAGATTGGTAACCTTCATGCGTCTCTCAGAGATAGGGCTCTTTGTGACAGGGACCCATCGAACAGCCCGCTTTTCTTTTCTCTCCAGAATGTAACCAGTGATAGACTTTCCACCATCATTCTCAGGAGGAGCCCATACCACAGTCATCTCATCTTTACCAATTTTGGTTACCTCAGGTACATCAGGTGGACCAGGCCTGTTGAATTGTGTCTTAGCAATAATAGGCCTGCTCTCCATTGGTGGCCCAGTTCCCATTTTGTTTTCTGCTCTGACCCTGAATATGTACTCATTTCCCTCAACAAGGCGTGTTACATTACAGTAGTTGGTGACAACAGAGGCAGAGTAAGTGGACCAAACCATTCTTCTCGTCTCACATTTTTCTAGAATATAGCTGTCCACCTCACAACCACCATCATCCTCTGGAGGATCCCATACAACTCTGCACTTGTCTGTGGAGATGCCAGAAATCTTCAAATCTCTGACAGGTCCTGGTATATCCAAAACTGTAACATTGGCATATGCTGTGAATGATCCTGCTGAGTTTGTAGCAGTGACCACATATTTTCCAGTATCACTACGCTTGGTTTTAGTAAGGAGGAATTTGGAGTAATCGTATCCAGTGTCAATGCTGATCCTTGGGTTATCGCCTGCAGCCTTGTCCTTCACCCATGTAACCTCAGGCTGTGGTTTTCCTCTAAGTCCAGCCTCAAGTCTAACTGAGTCACCAGCTTTGACCACAATGGTACCAACAAATTTCAGGTCAAGAACTGGTTTCTGAACTTCTTCTTTGACAAGAATATCAGATGTCTTAACCCAGGCGCTTTCTCCTCCATCATTTGTTGACTGGACTCTAAACTGATAGGTGTGGTTCTCAACACATTTTTCTACCATGAAGAATGTCTCTTTCAGGACTCCCTCATGTACCTTCTCCCACTCTTCAGCATCCTTTGCTTTTCTCTCCAAATGGTAGCCCAGGTTAGGACTGCCACCATCATAATCTGGTTTTCTCCATTTAAGGAAAACAAAGTTCTTACCGATATCACTGACGTGGAAGTTCTCTGGCTCACTTGGTTTCTGAAGTGGGTCGATTGCAAGGATAGGAGTTTTGGTTTCTGTTGCTGGTCCAGGACCACACTTGTTCTCAGCAGACACACGGAATAAATATTCATGATTTTCCATGAGCTTTGCCTTTACCATACGATTTGTGCAGTCAGATGATATCATTGACCAGGCTCGTATACTTGGCTCCCGACATTCCACTATGTAATTTGTTATCTCAGTGCCTCCATTATCCTCAGGAGCATCCCAGCACACCATGCAAGAATTTTTATTTACATACGTCAACTTAAGATTTTGGCAGTGCCCAGGTCTATCCAGAACATTTACAGTAATAGTAGCTGAGGCCTCTCCAGCTTCATTAGCAGCCTTAATTATATACTTTCCATGATCTGCTCTGGTTGCTTCCTTGATACGCATTTGTACTACTGGGAAGTTGTTTATCAGAGTGGTACGCTTGTCCCTTTCCAAAATGCTTTCACCTTTGCTCCAAGTGATTTCTGGATCAGGTCTTGCTTTCACATATGCTACAACATTAATGTTATGTCCAACACGGACAGTCACACGGTCACGGCATGTGGCATCCATTTCAATTTCCGGAGGAATGACAATATCCTTAGCAATAACTGACTCTGGGATTTCCCTTGTCTCACCTTCTCCAATCATGTTAACAGCTTTAACACGGAACCTGTATTCTGTGCCCTCTGTTAGTCCCTTTACTCTATAAGCACACAGCTTAAT
Organism: Coreius guichenoti; assembly: GCA_039654105.1. NCBI lineage: Eukaryota > Metazoa > Chordata > Actinopteri > Cypriniformes > Gobionidae > Coreius > Coreius guichenoti. Next base: position 9,593,294 of record CM077172.1, on the reverse strand, counting down.
CAGATCATCCTTATTGACTTTCTCCCACTCAGCATCTCGTTTCTGACATTCAACAATATATCCTAAGACTGGACTGCCTCCATCTTTTGTGGGTCTGATCCAGACTAAGTCAGCATGTGTACAACTGTAGTCCTTTATCTTAGGGTTAACTGGAGGTCCTGGAACAGTAATTGGTCTGCAAGGTTTGGAAGGATCTGAGATAGGTGAAGGTCCACTAAAGCCAGCGATATTTTCAGCAAATACTCTGAACTCATATTCGATACTTTCAAAAAGCCCAAGCACTCTATATCTAAGGTCCTTGCAGGGTGTTTTATTCACTCTAATCCATTTGCCTCCTTTATGTCTTCGCTCAATAATGTAACCACTGATTGGACTACCACCATCAAACAGTGGCATTGTCCATCCAAGTGTAAGTGCATCTTCAGATATATCAGATGCAACTGGTTTTCCAGGATGGCCAGGGGGCTCAAACTGATGCCGGGCTACAGTTGGTGCACTTTCAAGAGCTGCGCCAATTCCCATTTTATTTTCAGCGCGAATTCTCACAACATACTCAACTCCTTGCTGCAGACGAGAAATCTTTAGCCTTGTGGAAGTGCTGCCAGAACTTACTCCTCCCCAAGTTTCCTTATTTGATTCCCTCTTCTCAACAATATAGTTCATGACAGGGCTTCCACCATCCTCTTTGGGAGGTCGCCAGTCAATGACCATGGATTCAGGAGTCACTTCAAGGATATTAACAGGACCTATCGGGGCAGATGGCACATCAAGCACCGTGACATTCAGAGAAACAGTCTTACTTCCTGCTGCGTTAGACACTGTGAGAATATAGATTCCGGTGTGATTTCTTGTGCAGTCGGTAATGCTCAGAACAGTGGAAAAGTTGTCTGTGTCGATTTTGATATTGCCTTCACTCTTGATTTCTTCTCCATCAATGACCCATTTGGCAGTGGGAACCGGAAGGCCTCTCATAATGGCAGGCATTCTAATAGTGCTTCCAGCTTTCACAATGATTCCCTCAATCAACTTCACATCAACCTCAACAATGGGTGGTACTACAAAGACAGTAGAAGAATAAACATTTCAATAATACATATTGAAAACATATTTTCTTTAAATAATCATACGGGATATTAAAATTTGAGTCTAACCTAGTTTTTCCTGGCAAAGTACTGGCACAGTGGTATCTGGTCTACTTAGACCAATTGCATTCTCTGTCTTAACACGGAACCTGTAGGTCTTTCCTTCTTCCAGTCCAGTCACATGGCACTCAGGAATGCTGACAGTCTTAAAAATGATCCAATCCCTTTCACCTTCTTCTTGGTACTCAACCAAGAACCCTGTGATGTCACTTCCTCCGGTGCGGTCGGGCCAATTCCACTGGAGCCACACCTCGGTTTTATCAGCATCTACATGATGCAGGTCTTTTGGTGGACCAGGTGGAACTGAAATATGCAGTAGGAAAACAAATTTTAGTTTATTATATATATATATATTTTTTTTAATATTATACATTACAGATATTGTTTTGAAAATGAACATTATATAAGCCTAGAAGTGGAGTAATTTCTCAGGCCATACTTACACAGTGGATTCATTGCTTTGATAGCTTTTGTTGTCTCAACATATTCGCTTCTTCCAAACTGATTTTCAGCCGCCACACGGAACATGTATGATGTTCCCTCAATCAAATGTTTAGCCATCATGCTACGTTTTTTGGATGATGAACAGACTGGCACCCATTGTGCAGATGCTGCTTCCTTTTTCTCAACAACAAAGTTAGTGATGCGTGTACCACCATTATCTTCTGGGTCTTTCCAAGACAGCTGAGCAGAATCACATCTGACATCAGATACCCTAAGATTCTGAACTGGTCCAGGCTTGTCTACAAAAACAAACAAATAAAACTTAACACTTTGCCTGAACATTTAAAAAATATATATTTTCTAGGGGGTTGACGAGATCTCGTGTCACAAGATCTTGCAATATTAAAAAGTGACGATATTTCTTGTTGAGGTGAAAAGCTGTTATGCGATATCAGCATGAGTTGAGTTTGTGGCTTACATTGTTCTGTCTTTTACTGCATAGAATAATTCATACTCAGAAAGTAGAACTAAAGTGACATTTATTACAAGATTATTAATAGGCAAAACACTTCAAAATGCACTTGCATTGTTTTTCATTTTGTGACTCATAAATAAAAGACTATTTCTCCAGTCATATATTTAGCCATTGAAGATTGAAGAAAATATTGTCTCGTCTCATTCTCTTGAGCTCAATATCATGTATTGTCTCGTCTCATGAGCTAGGTGTATCGTCACACCCCTAGTATTTTCATTTTCTTTTTTTATGTTTTGTTAGTTATAAATCATTTAAAATTGTACAATTTCTGATTTTTCATAGTCTTTGTAATATACAAAAAATTACCAAGAACAAGCACGGTGCATGTGGCTGTCTTTGATCCAACTGGATTTTCAACAGTAACTGTGTAATCTCCACAGTCTGCACGGGTGCAATAACGCATCTCTAGTTTGGTTGCTGTTCCAGATGTTTCAATCTCTGCTCTTGTAGGAACATCTGCTTCATTTTTCTTCCATGTGACTTTGGGGAAAGGTATTCCCTTGATTCCAGCAATAATAGTAATATGGGTTCCAGCCATTGCTTTGAGTTCACGAGGCATGCCCAAATCCACTTGAAGTTCTGGGGGCTCTATAACAACAACAACAACAAAAATAATAATAGCATTTTATATTTTTACACATATTTGCTTAAATGTTATAACATGCATAATTAATAACTAATATCATACATATCCAAATACTCATAAATTACCAAGTCTGTCTTGTGCTCGAACAGGCTCTGGGACATATGCAGGCTCTGATTCGCCAGCAGCATTCACTGCCTTTATTCTAAATCTGTAAAGTGCACCATCCTCAAGGTTGATAACCTTGAATATAGTGCCCTGGCAGGAGTCAGGTGTCTGATTAACTTGAAGCCATTCCTCATCACCAGCTTTTTGATACTCAAGGAGATAGCCAAAGATTTTGCCTCTGCCACAGTCTTTTGGTGGCTGCCAAGAAAGAGTGACAGACTCTTTTGTCTTGTCAATTGCTACTGGAAGTACAGGTGGGCTTGGAATCACTGTGACAAGAAAATCATGAAAAAAGGTGGAGGGTGGGTGTTAATATTTTAACTTTGTTTAACTTTTTTCCAATTAATTAATTGTAATTTTTTTTCATTTAAGACATCGGATTGGGACATTGGATACATACCAATAGGATCTTTGGCATAGATGGGCTTTGAAGGTGGACTGGGGTCACCAACACCAATCACATTCTCTGCCATGACACGGAATTCATATTCACATCCCTTGAGAAGATCAGGAACCCAATATTCTGTGTTGGGGTAAATGCGGTCTTTTCCAGCTCTAGCCCACATATTGGCCTTGGTCTCCTTCTTTTCAACAATGTAGTTCGTGATTGGTTTGCCACCATCAGCTGGCTGGAGCCATGAAATCAGAGCTGTATCTTTATAGATTTCTTTTATCACAGGTGCCTGTGGTGCATCTGGAACCCCTGCAAGTGTTAGAAATTTGAGAACATGAGTAAAACTCTAGACCATTAATTAAAAGATTCTTGCTAAAATAATTTATTGACTATTATATTATACTGCAGAATCTGTTACTTACTGAAAATATCCTTTGCTTTTGTTTCAGCAGATAGCAATGGATCACTAATACCATGAATATTTTGAGCACAAATTCTAATGATATACTCTCTTCCCTCAATCAGTTTTGGAACTCTGCATGATGTCCTTGTGCAAGATTCTGTAACAGGCATCCATAGATCCCTGTTGGTGTCTCTCTTTTCTACAGTGTAGTTAGAAATAGCAGCTCCACCATCATCCAATGGGGGCTTCCAAGAAATGACCATATAATTCCTGTAAATCTCATCAAAGACAACAGGACCCTCTGGAGGTTGTGGACGGTCTGAAAAATTCATAAAACACGATTCATCAAGTTTGCAAAATAAATTGTAAGATAATGAAATAATATGCTTGACAAAAAGTAGACATTAGCTTACCAACAACAGTAATAATACATATGCCCTTGCGTGAGCCAATGGAGTTCTCCAGAACCACAGTGTATTTTCCACTGTGATCACGTTTTGCTTTTGCAATAGTCAAGCATAATTTATTCTTTGTGCTGGTAAGATCAATTTCTTCATTTGCCTGAAGCTCTTCATCATTTTTGAACCATTTAATTGTTGGTGCTGGTTTGCCTGAGTATCGGCTTTGTAGAGTGCAAGTTTCCCCAACACGAACAACAATCTTGTCACGGAACTCAAGATCAAGGTTTGGTGGTTCTAGTAAAGAGTATAGTATACAATAAATCAAACAGTCAATAAAAAAAAGAAGAAAAACACTTCAGTGCATCACTTCAATTACTTACCAAACTCTTTTTTGCATGTAACTGGTTTGGTGCTGAATGATGGTTTGCCTTGACCGATTTGATTGACAGCACTAACTCGGAATTCATAAGAAGAACCTTCTTTAAGACCCACGTGTGTGAATTTACGATCCAAAAGTTTATCCTCTGCAGCAATAATCTTGAAATTGTCCTGTCCGATAAGACGAACCTCAAGAACATATCTTGTAATGTCTGAACCTCCATCATACTTTGGAGGTCTCCATGCGACACTGATTGAATCATTTGTGATGGCTGTCACTTCAAGATCCTCTGGACGCTCAGGTACAGCTGAAGAATTTTAAATGTGTGAGACATCATACAAGTAATTAAAAGTAATGGCATGTAAAAAAAAATTTAAAAAATACTGATACAAACAAACGAATAAACAAGGCTTACAGAGAGGATCCTTGATGACGACTGGAGCTGAAGTCTCAGAGAAGGGACCCATTCCAATAATATTTTCAGCTGCAATTCTGAAGAAGTAACCCTTGCCATCAATAAGACCCTGGACAACAGCATTGTGTCTTGTGACAGTATACGTCACTGAAGTCCAGCCTCTGCGGTCAGCTTCTCTCTTCTCAATTATATAGTTGGTGATAGCTGAGCCACCATCATCTTCAGGGGAGTACCATGTCAACTTACAAGAATCATTGGTGAGATTCTCACCAGAGAAGGGCTGACCCACAGGGCCAGGGACATCTGTGAATAGAAAAAACAAGCAGTGTTTATTAGTTTATTAAAATCATTTCAGAATAAAGATTTAAAAAAAAAATCTTTAAAAACACTCACCCAATACTTCAACAATAACTGCTTTCTTCCTCTCTCCACCTGCATTCTTAGCAGTCAGCGTATAAATGCCTTGGTGTTGTCTCCTGCAATTTTTGATAACCAAAGATGAACTTATAGAGGTGGTCTCGACAGCAGCCTCCTTTGGCAAATCACCATCATCTCTATTCCAAATAATCTCTGGAGCAGGCTTTCCTGACACATAGGCCAGGATGCGGATTACCCCACCAGCATGAACAACAATCTTTTCCTTGACAGTTGCATCCAGGTCTACTTCAGGGGAAACTAAAATATATGGCAAATTAAATATAAATAAAATAAATAAATACATGTGTTTAAAAAAGAGACCCAAAAATAAAAAGATAGGAGATAAAGCTAAAATCTGAACTAATGCTTACTTGTCCTGTCCTTGACTTCAATCACATCAGAAACCTCACCAGGTTCTCCCACACCTGCAGAATTTACAGCTCTCACTCTGAATCTGTAGAGTCCAAGCTCTTTAAGTCCAGGAACAACAAACTTGGTGCCTCTGATTTCCTTGTCTTTAACCTAAGATAAAAAAGTAAATTTTATATATATATATATATATATATATATATGTGTGTGTGTGTGTGTGTGTGTGTGTGTGTGTGTATACACCTATATACACATACCTTCTCCCATTCCTCTTGCCCTTCTTCTTTGTACTCTACAAAATAGCCTGTGATTTTAGATCCACCATCAATAAGTGGAGGAATCCATTCAAGATCAACAGTTGACTTGGTACAGTCCGTTACTTTTGGTGTTGGAGGTCCTGGAGGTGCTGTTAAGAAATAATACAAACGTTTAATAGACACATGGATTCGAAAAAATAAAAGCGCCACCCCAAAATACGCAAGTGCATGAGTAAAAAATATTAAAGAAAACAAGAAAATCATAACATACCTATGGGGTCTCTACATGGAACAGGATCTGAAGGAACACTAGGAGGGCCGCATCCAGCTGCATTAATTGCAATAACACGGAACTGGTAGATAGCACCCTCCATGAGGCCTGTTACAATATGTGAAACTCCTAGAGTCCTGATTCTGATAGGTTCGCGATTTACTCTTGTCCAGCGCTTGCCTGTAGTTTCTTTACGCTCTAGCCAATAGCCAGTTACTGGAGAGCCACCATCATATTCTGGCTCATCCCAGTTGACAGTCATAGATTCAACTGAAACATCTGTGACAGTTGGCTTCTCACACTGGCCAGGGACAGCTGTTAAGGGAAGAATGGAGTAAAATGAGTATTAGATTGAATTTAAACAATACATTACTTTTTGCAAGGATCCCAGTTTGAATAGTATAATTAATACATTTAAAATAATACATTTTAGCTTTTACTGAATTTGACATTGTTTATTGTTTCATTCCGTTTTCTAAAGACTAGAAATTGGAAACCAGAAATCATGAGATCATTTGTCATAATTCTACTTTTTAACAGTTATACCAAAAAATACATATAATAGTACTCTAACAATGAGTAGACTGTCATTAGATATCAACATACTCAAATGAATACATAGTAAATATATTCCAGATAATATTTGAATATTTTCCTTTAGTATAATGACAATATAAAAACCAATTGTGTAATTTGAATAATGTCAAGCTTAACATTTTTCTCACACAGTGTAAAAATGGGTCATTTCAGTAAGGCGGTCCCTCGCAAGGGGATCACCATATTTGGAGGTCATGGGTCAACTGCTGGACTTAGAGATTCTGAGTAAATGAAACTTACTGAAGAGGTTTCGTGCTTTCTCAGGTTCACTGTACAAGGGTGGTCCAATTCCATATTTATTCTGAGCCATAACACGGAACTCATACTCATGGCCCTCTGTTAGCCTTTGTACTGTGTATTGGCATTCCTTTGGATCACTAGAGACATGGACCCATGTTTTTCTGTTTTCCTCACGCTTTTCAACAACATAGTTTGTAATCTTGGAACCGCCATCATCTGTGGGTGGATTCCAGGAGAGACCAATCCTTTCGGCGAAAATCTCCCCAATCTTAATTGGTCCAACAGGTACACCAGGACGTCCTAAGGACACAAGAATAGCATATTATTAATTTTTACCTTTCAAATGGATGAATCATTTAAAATTAGGAGAAAATTAAATCATGGAATTCAAGGACTTACCCAAAATGCTAAGCTTGATGCTCTTGGTGTCTGTGCCCAAACTATTGGTGGCTGTGAGAGTGTATATTGCACTGTCATCTCTCTTTGACTGCTGAATTAACAGGGTGCATTTCTCATCAGAAACAAGTTTATTGACATGTTTGTCATACTGTACAGCAGCTTTATCCTCAGGCTTGTCCTGTGGAGCCTTGTGCCAGACAAGAGACGGGAATGGACAGCCTTGTATCCTGGCAACAATGTTGATATCATATCCTTCTGCACCTTCTAAAGCCTCTCTGAGATCAATATTTGGAGCACCTAAAAAAGATTTAAAAGAAACATTAGCAAATAACTAAGTGTCATATTTCAAGAAACTTTATCAAAAATGACATGATCTTCAACTCACATGTCTGGTCCTTAATGACAATTGGTCCAGCAGTAACAGAGGGTCTGCTTGCCCCAGCTTCATTTACAGCTTTAACACGGAACTCATATTCAACACCTTCTTTAAGCTCTTCAATGATGAAGGTAGTCTCTTCAACATCTCTCTTGTTGCATTGTTTCCAAGTCTCTTTCTGTGGACCACTGGTATCCCAGCTCAACCTCTCAATGATGTAATGCTTTACTGGTGCTCCACCATCGTTCTTAGGAGGAACCCATGTCAAGGTTACGGCGTTCTTCGTAACAAGGTTAATTTTCACCTTGGTTGGAGGATCAGGAGGATCTTGACATTAAAAGAAAATAGAAAAAAAGATTAATTAATCAGAAAACAATTTAGAGGTATGTGGTGCTTTTCAAAATACTAGGCTAACCAACTTACAGATAGGATCTCTTGCCCTAACAGGTTCTGTGGTCTCGGTAAACGGTCCAAAGCCAAGGCGATTCTCAGCACGAACACGGAACAAGTAGTCCTGTCCCTCAAGAAGGTTAGGCACAACAAAGGCCATGTTGGCACAAGTAGCGTTGGCAATTGTCCAAGCCTTTCCATTGACAGCCTTCTTCTCAATAAAATAACTCTTGATTCTTTCACCACCATCATTATCTGGCAGCTTCCAAATGAGTCTCATTGTGGTTCTGGTGACATCAGTAACTTTGAGCTCTTTGGGTGCTCCAGGAACATCTGGAAAAAAAAAACATTATCAGTTTACTTCATAGCATTTTATAGCTTCTTTTTATAGACTATTTTATTCTTTTATAATTAATTTAGTTAATTTTGAAGTCTTTAAAAATCTAATATATATATATATATATATAAATAATAAGTATATGATATATAATTATAAAATATATTTAAGTAGCAAACTCACCAAGCACATTTACTCTGACGTTGACATGCTTCTGTCCTGATTTGTTCTTTGCTGTAATTGTGTACCTGCCAGAATGGCTTCTCAAACTCACAGGAATTGTAATAACTGAGGTAGTGTCAGTAGATTCAACCTAATCCCCAAGAAAAATCATTAATAAACATTTGTTAATAAACACGTCTTAGATTCAAAAGAAAATAGTATTTTGTGTCTAAAATTAAAGAAAAAATGTTACCTGTGAATCCACTGGTAAGATATGAAGACGATCCTTTTTCTCTGTCTTTGCTTTGCCATCAAACTCCCATGTAACTTTGGGAACAGGACGTCCTGTGATGGTAGCCGGAATCTTAAATGGAGATCCAGCACGGATACACAGCAGATCATGAGCACTGATATCCATGAAGATCTTCGGTCCAGCTGTGGAATTAAAAAAATGCATAAGGTCATGCAAAAATAAATATTGTGACTCTTGTGGAAGTTAATTTGTATTTCACTACAAAAGACTTTACTTTGAATGTCCTCTATGCGAACTTCAGTGGTTCTGGGGCTTGGCTCAGACTCGCCAATTTCATTGACTGCAATGATTCTGAATCTGTATTTCTTAAGTTCTGGGAGGTTTGGAATTGTGAACACAGTAGAAGGATGTAGATTTTCAGCATCATTGATCCTGGCCCACTCAGAAGTTCCTTCATCCTGGATCTCAATGATGTAACCTTTGATGGGGCGACCACCATCTTTAGTTGGTGGGGTCCACGCAAGGGTGACACTATGCTTGGTTTTGTCAGCGACCTCAGGAGCTGCTGGCATGCTAGGTGGAGCTATACACACACACACACACACACACACAAAACAAACATGAAATATGTTAAAAACAACATGCATAAAAATCTATCCAAAATACAAATGCATTTATGTTCTTACTCAATGGTTCATCAGCAACGGCAGATTCAGAAATGGCACTAGGTGGTCCAATACCAGCAGAATTGCAAGCCATTGCACGGAATTCATACTCTGTTCCCTCTATGAGACGTGTAACCTGGTATTCCCAGCCTTTCATGCCACGTTTTGACACCAGGACCTTATTCACACGAGACCAATAGGAAGTGCCCTTTTCACGTTTCTCAAGCCAGTAGCCAGTAATCGTAGAACCACCACTGTCCTTAGGTGGTTCCCATGTCAGTATCATATGGGTCTTAGAGCGCTCTGCGATAGTGACATTCTCAGGTGGGCCAGGCAGAGCAAAAGGATCCCTAATTTGAACCTCTTCTGTTTCACAGGCCTCACTTATTCCATACTTATTCTCAGCTTTGACCCTAAATTTATAGTTGCCACCAGTTTCCAGGTTCCATACCTGCAAAAAAACATTAAAGCTTATATATAGTCCTTAAAACAAGAAGATATCATTACTTCAGCAAATTTTCAGATTCTATTTGTCTTATATAAACAATACTCTTTTTTGACTACCTACACAAATGTTATGAAATAATTGTTTTGCTTACCCCAAATCGCTTCTCAATAATGGAGTTAGTAACCTGCACCCACTCAGCCTTTTCAGGATCTTCAACATTAAGGTTTTTCATCTCAACAATGTAGTTGGTAAGCTCACTGCCACCAATATCCAATGGGGCATCCCAGGTAAGGTTGCAAGACTCAGCTTTGATATTTGAAACAGCAATATTCCTTGGTGGTGTTGGGCGATCTATGAAAAAAAGATATAATTATAAATCATTAAGTATATGCAAAATAAACGCACTTTGGACACTCAAGTCATGACATACAGCTTGCCAATGAATATTGGCAAGCCACCTCCCAGAACTTTGTAACAAAGCATACATTTCAAGTAAAACATTTCACAAAATGTTTTTTTTTTTTTTTTAAATAAGACAAGGGTATTAGGCACAAGGGGAGGATTTCCATGGTTAATGTGATGAACCATGCCTGTGGCTATTCAACTAGGACAACTGTGTGAACTTGAGGAGAACTGACTCCATACATCCACTAAAATCACCTCAGCATGATGCCACTTGGTTTGATATTTTGTCATCCAAAACACTTTTAACTGAAGTGTTCAAGTGTCCAATACTTTCTGTTGTAAAGTATAGGATAACTTACCCAACACTTCCACTGTGATGGAATGACTGAGTGATCCCAAACGATTTGAGGCAGTAACAGTGTATGTGCCTTTGTCCATCCTTGTAACACCAGGGATAGAGAGTTTTGTATGTGATGTCACTCTGTCAATCTCTTTGGTTTCTATCAGGAGTTTCTCAGTAGGCATGTCAATAATAACATCATCCTTCAGCCATTCAATCTTTGGCATTGGCAGACCTGTGGCTTCAGCAGGCATCTCAATAGGTTCGTTTTTCCTTACTTGGATCAAATCACCCTTGAAGTGCTTCAGCATATGCAGACTTGGAGCCACTATAATTATCAAAAGACAGATGAAATGTGTGTCATCAAAAAAACAGATGAAATGAGGCATCATAAAATCCTGTGAAGAACAGTGATGGTAAACTAGAACAGGACAAACCTTCATCATCCTGAATGACAACAGTCATGGTAATTGAAGGCTCACTTTCACCAAGTGCATTGACAGCCTTTGCACGGAACTCGTACATATGCAACTCATCAAGGTTTTCAACTGTCAAAATTTGAGCAGTGATCAGCTCTGGGTTGACACGCTGAAAGGCTGGTTCATCTTGTCGCTTTTTCTCAATGATGTAGCCAATGATTGGACTACCACCATCATTACGCGGTGGTCTCCATTCAATAGTAACAGAGGACTTGGTCCTTTCGGTATAGTGGAACTTTTCAGGAGAAGTTGGTGGACCTAGCATTCAATAAACATATGACAATATATACATAAGAACAGTTATAATAGTGAGAGTTGTTCTAGGAGTAAAAGCATTGTGTATGTCAGGTTTACCTTGAGGATCCACAGCACGGATTGGTCCGAGATCGACTGGAGGTCCACATCCATACTTGTTCTTAGCCACAACACGGAAAATGTACTCCTGTCCCTCAATAATACCTACAATCTCACATTTGGATGAAGGAGTCTCAATGGGTTGCCTCCATGTGTGCATCTTTGGTTCCCTCCTTTCAATGATAAACCCTGTCACATCACTACCACCATCATCATCAGGATCTGACCAATTCAACATCATTAGCTTTCTTGTAACCACAACAGGTTTCAGGTCAAGAACTGGTCCAGGAACATCTGCAGAGAGATTTTAAATGTTGCAAAATGTATGTTATGCATGCTGTAATGAAAATGAGTGCACACTTTGAATCCGTATTACAATTTAAAAATTCTTACCCATAACTTCAACCCTGGTCCATGCAGACTTAATACCACTTGGATTTGCCGCTTGGATTTGGTATTTGCCATGATCACTTCTCTTTGTGGATTTAATGACAACAGTGCTGATCGGTCCAGCTTCTTCTACCTCCATACGATCTTTTTCTAATGCACCATCATCCTTTGTCCATTTCAAAGATGGAAAAGGTTTACCAGTCACATGTGCTGGAATTCTCAGCATCTCTCCAGCTCTAATGACAACTCCATTTTTCACAGAGATATCAAGCTCGATGACAGGAACCTCTGTTTTGGCAAAGAAACAGAGCTATCTGTTTATCTGTTTAGATTGGAACACTTTAATTGCTTAACAATTAAACAATACCCTATGATAATTAGCATTAGTTTTATGTTTATACCTGCAGGGTTTCTCACAATTACTGCATCTGTAAAACCAGGTTGTCCTTCACCAGCACAATTGACTGCAACAACACGGACAATGTATTTTGCGCTTTCTCTAACGCCATACACTGTAAATGTGCGGTTCTTCCATGGTCTCTCTGTGGCTCGTGACCAGTCCTTGGTACCAGCAACAACTTTGTCAACATGATAACCAAAAATGTCTGCGCCACCATTGTCTGTGGGAGGATCCCATTCAACATCAATTGAAAAGTCTGAGGTGTCAACAATTCTTGGAATTGGTGGACCCGGGGGCACTGAAAGAAATAATTGTTATATAAAAAATATTACATTTTAAATGTATATTAATTTGATATTAAATTTAATTCTGATATTTTAATGGTTTATATAGTCAAGTTTAATGCTACAAACTTACTGATTTGTGCCTGTGCTGTTTTTGGTTCTGACGGGGGACTAAACTTTCCAGGTCCAGCTACATTTTCCGCACAGACTCTGAAAATATATGTCAGACCCTCTAAAAGGCCCTCTACATTTATTTCCAAATCAGGAACCATGGTGCGATTGACTCTCGCCCAGTGTGTGCTGTTAATTTCTCGTTTCTCTACCCAATATCCCTCAATGGGGCTGCCATTGTCATTTGGTTCTATCCAGGTAACACGCATACTGCTGGCTGTGACATCCTTAATTTCAGGTTTCTCCGGCGCCTCTGGAGGATCTGAATTGACAAAGCAAATTGAACTGTTAGATTAACTGGGAAAAACATAATGCTGAATATGTGATCAAACAAACAATGAAAAGTCGTAATACCAAATGGATTCTTTGCAATGACAGGTTTGGAGATGCATGGGGTTCCAGGACCATACTTGTTCTCAGCAGTGACACGGAAGAGGTACTCCTTGCCCTCAATAAGTTTTGGCACTAGATATTTACAGCCTCTAAGGATTGATGTTACAGTGATCCATCCAAGCTCAGCCTTGGAGTTATCTTTTCGCTCCAATATATAGTTAAGGATTTCACTACCACCATCATCCAGAGGAGGATCCCACTTACAAAGGATTGAGTTCTTCCTTATCTCTTCGAATTTGAAATTGACTGGAGGTCCAGGAGTATCTGAAATATGAAAGTGTAAAAATAACCATTCCATTCTTTTACCAAAATATTCAAGGTGGAAAAGGATTTATATGTTTCTTGTAGTGTCATTCTTAAAGGCAGTGTCTGATGTGTTTCCATACCAATGTGGTATACCAGACCAAATAAATTTACTAGAACAATGGCTAAATAGCTATTTGGGTGTTGGTTACATTATCCAATAGCTTGTGTGGGGTAAGTGACATCAGCAAAACAGGAAAGTCATGCTTCATCTTCTTCAGAAAAAGAGTAAATTATCATGTTTTGATTAAAGCTTAAAAAGAAAAAAAACTTTACAATATTATTTAAACTCACCAAGGACATTAACTTCACAGGAGGCAGAGGCAACACCATGATCATTTTCCACTTTTATGGTGAAAACACCATGATCGCCTCTGATAGTATCTTTTACAATAATGAAGGATTCACCCTTCCTCTTGGATTCAATGGTAAGACGTTCATTGAGGCTTGGGTGGTATGCTTCTTCAGGTTCCTCCGGTTCCTCCACCTCCTTTTCTTTTTCTTTCTCCTTTTCCTCTTCTTTCTTTTCCTTGTCCTCTTCCTTCTTTGCCTCCTTGTCTTCCTCCTTCTTTTCTGCATCTGCCTCTTTCTTTTCTGCATCTGCCTCTTTCTTTTCCTCCTTTTCTTTTTCTTTCTCTTTCTTCTTTTTAATGGGCCTTTCTGGTCTCTTCTTCAGTGGCTCTGGCCAAATGGTTGAATTGTTCCTCATCCATGTAATTTGGGGGTAAGGAAATCCAGAGATGTTGGCATCTAATCGGATCTCTTCACCTCGTCTCACAGACAAGCCTGATTGTAGACTACCGCTAAGGAATACTTTTGGACGATCTGAAAGCAGATAAACAAAAAATGCTTACATATACCAATAGCTTGCATCAGAGGGACTTCACATTTGAAAAAAACTTTCTGATTTGACAAGTAACAAAATATTAAGTTCATACCAATTGCATCTGAGGCTTTGATCAAAGGTGTGCTGCGTGAAGGATCACTGACACCCGCTGCATTTTCGGCACGCACACGGAACTGATATTGTTTTTCTTGCGTCAACCCCTTAACAGTATAGGACAACACTGGCACAAGGAAGTCATTACATCTCTGAAAATTCTCTTCCCCTTTCATCATCTTCTCAAGAATGTAACCCATAATTTTGCTTCCACCATCATACATGGGAGGCTTCCAAGTAAGGGTCACACTCTCAGAAGTTGGGTTGTGTGTTTCCACATCAACTGGTGGATCAGGACGTTCTGTATTTGAGGGACAAAAAGTGATAACAAATATTATGCAAAATGAAGGGTACATCCAAATCTGTTCAATGAATGTCATTACTTACGCTTCTGATCTTCAGCAATTACAGGGTTACGAAGCTCAATAAATTCACCACCACCAATCTTGTTGACAGCTCTGACACGGAAGTAATACTCTCCATTTTGAATGAGATCCTTAACCGTCCAGCTCACTTTGTTTTCTCCAGACATAACATTGACATAGGTTCTCCTGCCTGCTTCTCTGCGTTGCAACATGTAGTGGAGAACAGGGCTACCACCATCATAGTCTGGAGGATCCCAGGACACCTTGCAGGTGCTCTTGGTAATTTCACTAGCAACAATTTCTTTACATGGTCCAGGAAGACCTAACATTTGTAAAAAAACAAAACAAAAAAACAACATAAAGCAATGGCATTAGTTTAAATGTAAAGGTGCATTTTCATTATTATGTTAGCATAATCAGTTGTTAATGGATAAAATATTCAGATAAAGCAGTCGAACTAGCAGGATAACTCAAAGACATACCAATAACTTTGACATTCATTGTTCCACTACTTGAACCATTGCTGTTCTCCAAGGTAACTTTGTACTGGCCAGCATCAGCATGTAAGCAGCTTGGAATTTCCAGATGGCAGGATGTGTACTCAGCTCTGAAGAAGATTCTGTCATCAGCCTTTAGTTCATTTCCATCTTTGTGCCATGTAATCTTAGGTGACGGCACAGCCTTAAATGGAATTGGGAGGTGCATCTTTTCACCTTCTACAACAACAAGGTCTTTGGTCTGGAAGTCAAGGGTTGGGCTACCTGCAATGATGTGAGTAACAGGGCAATCAGTTGTCCTTAAATTAAAATTGTAACCACTGTTATCATTTATAATTTTACACAAAAAAAACCTTACAGTCAGAATCTTTGGCATATACATTCTCAGAAATGTCAGAAGGCTCACTGGCACCAACAGAATTGACAGCACGGACTCTGAAGGTATACTGCTTCTCTGGAACAATGCCCTCTTCATCCCCTGCTCTGTATTTTAGCTCTTTGACAGGACGAGAGTTGACTCTCATCCACTTCTCGGTTCCAGCTTCACAGAGCTCAATATGGTAGCCAATAATGGGACTTCCTCCACTGTTTTCCGGTGCCTTCCAGGCAATACAAATATGATCTCTGGCTGCCTCTGTGACGTGCAATTCCTGAGGTGGTGATGGTGGGCCTGTCAAGATAAAGAATGGTTTCATTATGAATTACATTTCAAATCAAATATTCAACCCACTTTTTAATCCAATTTTTTATATTTTTCATTTTTTTCTTTATATTGGAAGTCCTGGAGACACCATTATTGATTCAAAATAATTAAAATAAATTTAAAAATAGGCATTCCAAACCCATTGGGCATATGCAATATTACTGAGGATGTAACTGTTCTGTTGTACGTGTACGTGTACTTCTGCAGTATGCATGTAAAAAGAGTCCAAACACAATTAATTTAAAATTTCAGTAAATTTGAAGCATGTTATTAAGTTGTAGAAAGGCTTTCAATGCATAAGATTAAGAAAAGATAAAGCATAAAACTAATAAAACCTTTAATGTGTAACAACTGAGACAAATCAGACACAATTATTTGTTATATTTAACAAATAATCTTTAAAACTCGCTCTGGGGTCTTTAGAACCACCCCCCCGACATACCACTAAGAAGGGCCTCAGTTACCATGGATACCAACTGATAAGACAGTTTATTGCTTGAAAGAATGTGAGAAGCAACCTATAGCCCTTAAAACAGACATTCCGGAATTAATTTATAGAAGAACTGTTCTATAAATGAACATGCACCCTAGGACATTGTGTGTATGATTAATACTGTCTCATGTAGTGTTTTTTTTTGTATGGTATTTTTGTTTTATGCATATTTCATGATAGAACAACGGTCAATGTAACCTCAACTATACCATGTTTGGTCTCTATAAATTTGTACTTTGAAGATCCGAATGATTGTGTATATAATATGTCAATACCTGTGCAACATATTAGTATCACAAGAATCTATAATAGTTTCTTCATCAGCAACCAATCAAATTACATGTTCAAATGCCCTTCTAGAAGAAAAAGGATTTTGGAGAGAGGACTCTTCCAAAAGAGTCAGACTGAAATTTCCTCATTCCAACTCGGAAGGAAATTGCAACTTCGCCGTCACTGCACTGAGAAACTATCAGCGCTCTTCCTGCCTCTCCTGGTTGCCGTGCGTGTGTGGGATGGAAAGCCGGTCCGACCACACGGTCGCGAGCCGGCAGGCCCAACACCTCAAGCCATGTGCAACTTCCTTGACCATGACGGAGTCGAAACTAACCGTGCAAGTTCATCATATCTTCAGTCAACGCAGAAGAAATCGATTGCAACTTCAACACCATCGACTCACAGAACCATCAAATCAGGAACTTTACGAAACTGCTTCAACTGCAATGGCAATGCAAGTATCGCCTATTTTAACTAATCAGAGGGTTAGGATAAGCAGTAAAATCCTCCTAACGAGGTGCTTTGAAAATAGCAAGCTGATGGTTCTTTTCATGGTTAATGACTTTTCCATAGCTTCATCCCTCTGTTTTGATCCGGTTTTCATTCTGTCACTTTCCATCTTATCCATGTATGTGTGATCGTGTGTGTTTTCTGTTAGTTTAGTTGTGTTCGTGATTTAGTTAATAAAAAATTGTGCACAATACATATCTGGTTCTGACTCCCTGCCTGCAAACAAATTTTCACCTAAATGATCGATTTTGTTACACGCTCTTAGCGCTGTAAATGCTAAGGAAGAATAATTTTTCTGTGCCCATGAAAAATACCCTTCTCTTAGAATTAATTAATAATCAATACTGAGTGTTCACAGGATGAACTGATTGATTGATTGTAATGTTAATGTAGCTACATCAAGTTAATCTCATTAACTGATTCAAATATTTATAATTAGTCATAATGAATAATCATGAGTTATGAATAATTATTAATATTTCCCCTTTGAGCTAACTCGCTACAATGTTACATATGTTTATTTATGTTATTATACTACTAAAATTATATTGGGGTCTATATATAGCATACCTGTTGGGTCCTCAATGACCACAATATCAGTGGGTTCACTTGGGTGACCAACTCCAGCCTCGTTCTCAGCAGAGACCTGGAACTGCACTTCAGTGCCCTCAATTACATCAGTCACTCTGTAATGGCAGTCAGGACCTGAAGTCTTTCCAGATTTTACCCAACGGGTTCCAAGTTTCTCCTTCTTCTCAATGACATATCTAGGAAAGATAGATATTTAGAACACAATTATATTTTTTGAGATATGGTTTGAGATATATTAATTCAAGCACTTCCAATTCACACCGCAAAGAGAGACGGAGACAGATGGCAACAGACACTTCGTCGGGTTTTGTTGGATTAGTGTGTTACCCCTTGTTAACCCCTTGATAAGCTTGTTTTCACTGATTGAACATGCTAAATTGGCGTTAGAATGTCTGAGAAGTGCCATACTGTAATCTTGTGACTGTCTGCATTCTGCGTCTGTCGGTGCAGTGTGAATTGGCTTTAACAGCATGATTCAAGGGTTATACAAAAAAGTCATTAAACATGAGTTAAATGCTAAAATAAAATGAAAATATAAAAATTGTATAAAAAATTTTTACTTACAAAACTTAAAATGAAAATTTGAAATGTTGCCTTGGCAACTAACTTAAAATGAAATGAGTTTAAGTACTAAAATTACTAAAACTGAAATAAATCAATAAAATAAAATAAAATAACAGTAAAAATTATTAACTAATCAATTTAAAATGAAAATTGAAAATATAAAAATAAAGCCCAATTCAAAATATTAATAAATACTATAATAGTATATTAGTATATAAATTATACAAAAATAACACTGCCTGGCACTACACTCCACCAATCAACTGTTACAATAGCCATATGTAACTACCTCAAGATAGGTCTTCCACCATCATTCTTAGGTGCATCCCATTTCAGGTCAACATGAGTCTTGGAGACACCAGTAATGGTCAGATTATATGGAGGTCCAGGGGTAGCTGTGAAGAAGAAAAGCATATGTGAGATAAATTCAATAATAAAATATCAACAAATCAAAAGGATGAAACAAGCAATAAGAAGGACTAAGTACGCACTGAAAGTATCCTTGGCGAGAACAGAGTCTTCAAGTTCACAAAATTCACTGGGTCCAACAGCATTCTCAGCAGCAACACGGAACACATAGAGAACCCCTTCATTTAATGGGGTGACGGTGTACTTCAACTCCTTCACAGTGGTGTCCACAGCCTGCCAGCCTTTGCGTCTGACATCTCTCTTTTCAACAATGTAGTTTATGATTGGAGAGCCACCATCTCTCTCAGGTGCTGTCCATTTCAGTTCAGCACTGTTCCTGCTACTAGAAACTACATTGAGCCATCTTGGTGGCGATGGAGGATCTAAAAGAAGGATCATCATTAGAAAATGTTGAGTACAGAATCATGCACTTGAATTTTTAAATGTTAGAGCAATGGTTAATTCTAGAATTAAAATTCTGTCATCATTTACTCACTCCTAATCTCTCCCAAACCTGTATGACTTTCCATATTACCACAAAAGAATAATATTAAGAATGTCAAGAATATCCTGGCCATTTTAATTTTTTTTTTAAAAAACAACAAGAGCAAATATGTGCTTTTAACTCCAAAATGACAATAAAGCACCAGAAAAGTGCAACTGGTGTGCTATATTTCAAGGCTTCTGATGCCATACGATAGCTTTGTATGAGGAACAGACAGACATTTAAGTTATTTACTGAAAACCCTAATTAAGTTTCGGACTGTTCACACAACTATTGCATGCCTTCAGATACTAGTAAACACATAATATGGACTATTTTCATGAGACATTTATGATCCCTTTGTGTCCTTTTTGAAGTATGAAATCTCCCTATTTATTGAAATTGCATGAAAAAGAGTAACCAACTACATTATTCAGAATTTCTTCTTTTGTGTTCCACTGAAGAAAGAAAGTCATATAGGTTTGGAACTGCATGAAGATAAATAAATGAAGACAGAATTATTATCTTTAACAGTATGACTTACTGAGTCTCTCCTTGCAGAGCACTGGATCACTTGGTTCACTAGGTTCACTCTCGCCTGCTGCGTTGACAGCTCTGACACGGAATGAGTACTCTTGCTTCTCCATCAATCCTCTCAGGAAGTGCTCAAGAGAGGGGATACCATCAGCTACACGAACCCACTCATCAGTTCCGCTCTTGAGGAGCTCAATGATGTAAGACTCAATCTTTGCACCACCGTCATGTTCAGGTTTTGTCCATTGCAGGAAGGCAGATGTTTTGGCCACATCTTTAACAGTGGGCTTACCAGGAGCCCATGGAGGATCTAAAAGAAAAATTCACATCATGCAGCATGAAATTTTGTAGGTGAAAAAGGCAAAGTAGGATATTAATCAAATGTTAATCCTACCAATTGGATCTTTAATCAAAATCTGGTCTGTCTCTTTGCTTGGTTTGCCAGGCCCAGCAAGATTCTCTGCCAAAACACGGAACTTATACTTCTTTCTTGTGGGCAATCCTTTTACCCTGCAAGCAAATTTGCATTTCAGACATTTCAAAATACAAACAAGTTTAAGAAACACAACAATTGCATACTAGGGGGAATTGACATCCTTACATACCTAAAGTTTGTGTCCCTAATAGGTAGCTTGTTGCATCTGATCCATTTGTCATGGTCAGGCTCATATCTCTCTACCCAGTATCCTGTAATAGGACTTCCACCATCATCATCAGGCTCATACCAGGACAGCGTTACCGCATCCTTTGCAATATCAGATGTCTCCAATTTATATGGGGGACCAGGGGTATCTAAGATATTGTTAACATATATATTAATTAATAATTCGGGTAAAATGTTAGGCAAAATGTGTTTGAATTGTTAAAACAGCATCAAATAACATACCAAAGGGGTATCTGGCAATTATTGGGGCATGTTCTGCTGGGGCACCAATGCCAAACTGATTTTCAGCATAGACCCTAAAGACGTACTCCTTGAAAGCCACAAGTTTGGTGGCTTTGTATGTGGTCTGCTTCACAGTGGAGGACAACTTGTACCAGATTTCACTGTCTACAGCCCTCCTCTCAACAATATAGTTTGTCACCTTTGAGCCACCATCATCTCTTGGAGGATTCCAGGCCAACAAACAGGACTCATTGGTGATTTCAGATATATCAAAGGCAGCTGGTGGACCAGGTTTATCTAAATGGAGTTAGCAAAGATTGGATATTAATATCATCAATATATATACATATATGTAATTTAGATATTATATTGTTATTTTTTTCTGTCACACAACCTAGAATGTTGACATCAACAGTTGCAGTTGCACGGCCACTGCTGTTGACTGCCTCAATGATGTATGTAGCTGTGTCATCCCTCTTGGTCTTAGCAATGGACAGCATTGAGTGGCCAGGTTTGGTATCAATTGTGATTCTATCGTCTGGCTTCAAGACTAGATCAGCCTTGGTCCATTTGACTTTAGGCTCTGGTTTGCCTGTGATGTCAGCAGGGAGTTCAATCTTTGTGCCAGCTTTAGCAGTCAGCCCAGCCAACAGTTTTGCATCTAGTTGGATCTCTGGAGGCTCTGTGAAAGTGTTAAGTAAAGCAAGCAAACATTTAGCTTGACCTCAAATATAATGTCATAATGTCTTAGAATGTGAAAGCATAATCTAATAAGGTACCTTTAGGATCAACGGCCAAGATCTCATCTGTTGCCTTGCAAGGCCTACTGGCACCAAGTTTGTTCAAAGCTCTCACACGATAAGCATACCACTGTCCTTCAGTGAGACCAGTTACTTCAAACCTGTTTGTATAGTTCATTTAGTTTCACTTTTGCAAGTATGCACCTCAATTCAGTTTACAAAAAAAAGTAATTTGAAATTATCACTCACTTAAGCTCAGGCACTGGGTCTCCACATGGCTCCCACTTGTCAGTGCCACGTTGTAATTTGTCAACAATATAACCTTTAATTGCAGTTCCACCATCCCATTTGGGAGGCTCCCATGACAAGAAGATCTTGCTAGCAGACTTGTCTCGCCATTTAAGGTTTTCTGGTGGGTCTGGTATAGCTGTGAAACACATGCACCCACACATGAATATTGAGGTATTGCATACTTTTGACATTGTGAATATTTAACACTGACTAATCTCTCATTAGTATTGAAACCCACTTGCAGGTGAAGACACGTTCACTGGTTCATCAATGTAGGCGGGTTCTCCAGGGCCACATTTGTTGCAGGCAATAACTCTGAACAAGTATTCTTTGCCCTCAACAACATCTGTGACTGTGTATTCTTGGTCTTGCAAACCTGACATCACCTAAAATCACATAAGCACAAGGAAACGGATCACTGTAAGTTCGCAGAACAGTTCACAGAAATTAATGTTCAAACATATGATATGCTAATGTCTATACCTTCACCCAGGTCTTTCTGGAGACCTCACGCTTCTCAACCTGGTAGCCGGTGATCGGACTGCCTCCATCATGATCAGGTGCCTCCCACATCAAGTGAACATGCTTTCTGGTCACTTCTGCAACCTTTAAGTCTTTTGGTGCACTTGGAGATGCTGCAGAATAAATAACTCTTTACTTTTTCCTTTCTGAAATGTAAATTGATGTATATATGACTATAATAAAATATTGTGCGTACCAATGACATTAACTTCAATCTCTCCTGAGACACTGGTCACATCATTTTCCAGCGTCAAGGAGTATGTGCCTTTGTCAGGACGCAGACTTGGGGTTATAATGAGCTCTGTGAAGGTTGACTTTGTAACCATGGACACACGTTCACCAGCTGTTAGCACATTTTCACCGAAAGTCCACTTTGCTGTGGGCACCGGGTACCCAGTGATAGGGACACGAATTGCAAGAGGGTTAGGGACAATAACCTCCAGACCATCCTTAAATGCACTCAAGTCCAGAGTGGGTGCAACTGTGTCAATAGAAGCAAATCATGTAGTAAGCAACTTGATTTGACTTGACTTGAAGATTCAGATATATCAAGAGTTCTGTAGGGTGCAATGACGCGGAAATCACTTACAGTGTGGATCATCTGCCAACACAGGTCCAACAATGTTTGAGGGGTCAGACTGCCCAGCCGCATTTTCAGCAAGTACTCTATAGCTGTATTTTTTTCCAAATTTCAAGCCTGACATCTGTGGAAAGTATTTAATCATATACGTAACAATACTAATACGCACTATAACAATCAAAGACACAATCTCTTTCAAGGAAAGTCAGTTCACTAGGTGGCGGTATTTGCAATGCCTCCAGGCAGCTATTTCAGGCAAATAAGATATTAGAATAGGGGAAATACTGAAATCTCAAAATTTAACATGGACTGCCCCATAAATGATGTTTTCTATGCATAAATAGCATTAAAAAGGTTTGTCTCTGGCAAAGATTGAAAAGCTAGCACACTTACCCTGTAAAGCAGGTCCTGGCAAAGCCTGGCATTGCATCTGAGCCACTTGTCTGTGCCTTCTTCACATCTCTCAATGACGTAGCCAGTGATCGCTGTGCCTCCATTTTTTAAGGGAGTCTCCCATGTCAACAGACAGGAGTCCTTGGTCTGCTCAGAGTGGGTCAAATTCAGTGGAGGGCTTGGCCTCTCTGTGAATCAAAACATTGGATACATATATTACGTGTGAAAGCTTTCATGTGTGCTAAAGTAATGATATTTGAGATTTTACAAACCAATGGGGTCCATGATCTTCACTGGGTTAGTGGCAGCACTTGGTTTGCCAATTCCAGCCTTGTTTTCAGCCTTAATGCGGAAGATGTATTCTTTGTTCTCAATAACATCATTAATGATAGCTGTGCGTTCATGTGGTTTGGCCACCATGACTGGAGCCCAGTTCACAGAAGTTCTATCACGTAGCTCAATAATGTATGATGTGATCTCAGATCCACCATCGAACAGTGGTGGTTCCCAAGAGACTGTGGCACTAAACTTGTTGACATTTCCAACAGCAACTTTCTGTGGTGGATCAGGCACATCTGGAGTGTGTACAATTAAAAAACACAATTAGAATCACTGGCTAGGGTGCACAAAAACTTGACTTTCAGATATTTTTGACTTACCAAACTTATTCTTAGCTTGAACAGCTTTATCTGTCTCAACATTGGGCCCACTTCCAACTCGGTTGCGTGCGCATACACGGAAGAGGTACTTGGAGTCTTTCTGCAAGCCAGTTACACAGTACTCTGTGCTATCGGCACAGTCAGTGGCCAGAGTCCAGGTCTTACGTTTGATATCACGTCTCTCAACCACATAAGCCAAGATCTTGCTGCCACCATCACTCTCAGGCTCTTCCCAGGCAATGCTGACCTCACCATCAGCAGTGTCAACAACATGAAGGTTCTTCACAGGCCCAGGAACATCTGTAAAAACAGCAATATTTTTAAGCAACAATACAATCTTGGGATGTATTACTAAAACAAAATGATATACTATGAATATAACTTACCAATAACTTTTAGGTTTATGAAAGCCTCTCCTTTTCCATGTTTGTTCTGGATGCTGATTTTATAGCGGCCTTCCTCTGACTTCTTAGGGTCCTTAAGCCTGTACTCTGTCCTGTCGATAGAAGTGTGAATATTGTCTTTTGGCAGACTGATTTCATTGTAGAACCACTCAGCCTCAGCATGTGGGTAAGCATTGTAAGGAACTGCCATAACAAATGGCTTTCCAGCATCTGTCACCAGGTCTTGATCCAAGGTTTTAATTGTTGGTACGGCTGTGGAGAAACACCAGGGCATTGTAAACATGCATTGAATTTGATTGTGCTTTGCTTGTAAAACATTTCATTTTTAATATACATATATATACACACATATATATATAATGTCTTACCAGCAAGCTCAAGCTTGGCTCTGGCATCTTTGTCCTTGGCAATGACTCTGTACTCGCCTTGATCACGTGGCCTAATTTCACACACCTGAAGCCTATGAATCTTACCCTCACTCATCATCTGGTACTTATCACCTTGGACAATAGTCATGTTATTCCTCAGCCATTTGACCTCAACTCTGTCTTTGTTGAGCTCAACTTCATACACAACATCTGAGCCTGGGGGCTCAAACAAATCTGTGGGTGGTCTGACAATCTCCACAGGGGTTTCTAAAGAGGTGAAAAAGTCATAAAGGCCGCTCATTTCCATGACTTCTCTATGCCTGGAAATCACAAATTTTAAAATTTCCTGATATTTTCAGGTTTTTAATGGACACTGAAACAAACTTACCCTCAACAAAGAGACGGGCTCTGGTTCTCTTGTCATCCACTCCACAGGCATATTCACACTCATCATCTGGTCTGCACTCCTTTATACGCAGTCTGCATGTTTTGCCATCTCTCTCAAATTGGTATCTTAAAATTAAACATAAAATGCATATTAAACATCCTTAAAACCAACAAAAATACCTTTAACTAAAGCACTCAGAACAACACAATGCATCTTACCTGGGTCCTTCTCTGATCTCCCTGCCATCTCTGTACCATTTGATTTCAGCCTTGTCTTTGGAAAGTTCACAAGTGAACTCAGCATCCTCAAACTCAGTGATGGTTTGGTCTTTGAGCTGAGTGGTGAAATCAGTGGGTGCCTCACTAATGATTAGTTCTGCTGTGGCCTTATCAGCACCAGCAACTACAATGTATTCACCTTCGTCTGCAAGGCTGCAGTCCTTAATGGTCAGAATGTGCTTGTCCTTGTCCACACGATATAGAATTCTCTTGCTAAGAGTGATTTCCTGACCTGCCTTCATCCACTGTACTGTCACATTTAGTCTGTTCACCTTGCATGAGAAGCTGACGGTCTTTTTCTCCTGTGTGTCAACATCCTCGGGAGGAACAATGATTCTAAGATCTTCCTCTGTGGAAAGTAAGGTGTATGATAAGTAAGTTAACTGGGCATGAGATTTTGAAACAAAGTCTAAGTCTCAAATCCATTTTGTTAAAATTTCACTACATGCTGCAGGTTAGTTGTATAAAGTCTTTTGCAGGACAATTAATGTCATATTTTGTTAGAAATGACAATGTATAAGTATGTTATTTTATATTTAAATATATTTCATAATAATTCAATCCTTTAAAATAATATGTTTTAATACTTGTCAAAAACGTACACCTCTGGAAAAAATTAAGAGACCACTTAACATTGAGAAATCAATGTTAAGTGGTCTCTTAATTTTTTCCAGAGCTGTATGTCTTACAACCTAAAAATCCCTTTACTACCTTAAAACCCCTTTACTGCTAAACTAATACAAAATGCTCCTCTAAATGCCCACTCAAATGGAAATTTGTGTTAATTTTTTTGGCAGATGGTTCACGAGAGATGGCCTTTTATATAAACAATGTTGCAGTATTCAGAGAATATATGTTTCAATATTTTTGTGTTGTTCATGAGTCTCTACTTTGGAATCCAAAGTTCAGTCTCAAGTCAATAGTTTTGGAACTTAAGTTGGATTCTCACACTCAAAGTCAAAAAGCTACTAACTATAAAAAATAAAGGACATCCTTGTGTCATACCTTGCACAGTGAGGTTGGCAGCGCTATTTGCATGTTCACCACGCTGGTTGGTCAGTGTAATGGTGTAGTTGGCCTCATCTGATTTGTGGGTATCTTTGATCCTCAGAGAGAATACATTGTCCTTCTGGACCATGATGAACTTGCTACTTTCAAATAATGTCTCATTATTCTTCAGCCATTTGGCCTTTGCATCCTCAGTATTAACTTCACAATTGAGGACAGTTTCTTGTCCTTCATTTCCCTTTATGTCTCTAAGAGGAGTGACAATCCTAAGCTTTTCTGCAATAAAACACAGCAAAACATCAGAAATTTCATATTTCTGTCAGCATTTCTCAAAAAAAAAATAAAACAAAAAAACCCCAGCAACATACCAAGCACAGTCAAATCAGCTGAGGCTCTTGTGGTTCCAATGAGGACTACAAATCCTCCCTCATCCTTGAGTTCACAATTTTTGATAACAAGAACTCTCTTTCTGCCCTCAGAAATAATGTCATATTTGTCATCTGACTGAAGTTCCTTATCTCCTTTGAGCCATTTCACTTCATATGTGTCTTTGGAGACTGAGCACACAAATTGTGCCTTTTCACCTTCAACCACTTCCTGGTTTTGAGGCCTGGCAATGAACTCAGCGGCAAGTTCTAAAAGGGTAAGAAAAAAAGATTAAGAAAAAATGGCAATCACAAGTATGGAGCAAGTTTATAGAAACAAGGTATAACGTTTATAAGAAAAAAAAAGTACATTTTCAGGGACAAGACAGAGTCTCACCATTGATCTTCAGGTTCCCTGTGGTCTGTGAGGTTGAAAGTTTGCAGTGGTACTCTCCAGCATCATCCATACGGAGGCCCTTAATAATGAGGATTCTCTTTTTTCCATCTGCAATATGCTCATATCTACCAACTTCAGGCAACTCTTGGTCACCCTTGTACCATGAAACCTCCGCACTGGGCTTGGAGACCTCACAAATCAGTTTAACACTGTCGGTTTCAGTGCCTTCAACATTAGCCAAGTTCTTTGTGAATCTAGCTTCCTCCTCTGTGGTAAGAGAAATCAAGCAAATCAGTCTACTGTTCAAAGTAAGCTGTTGAAGACTGTTTAGACTACAAATAAACAGGATAACTTACCAATGACAGTCAGCATTCCAGAGGTTTTGGAGGTCCTGGCATCACATTCATATTCTGCTTCGTCATCAAAGACAGACTTGCTTATGATGAGAATACGTTTTACTCCTTCAGAAATCATCTCATATTTTTTGCCTTTTCTGATTTCATTGCCATCTCTGAACCAGCGAACCTATTCAAAAAGGACAATGGAATATACAGATGAATGAGATTGTTCTCATTTTTCTCAAGTCAATTTCAGACAATTATTTGACAGAATGTCTAACATCTAACTTATGAATTATACTGATAAAATAATTTAAATGTTAGTTTATATTAGATAATATTAGACAACAAACCTTTGCACTTTCACGAGACACTTCACATTCAAATCTGGCAGATTCCTTCTCTTTGACCTCAACATCATGGAGTGGCTTTGTGAACTCAACATGTGGAGCTTAAAATCAAAAGGTAATCAAATTCAGTGTTTTATTTTTTTCATAAGCACTATTTAAATTTTTTTTTTTTTCCTTTTCATTCTGGTTGACTTACGTTCAACATTTAAGAAGGCTGAAGTCTTAAACTGTTTAGCATCGCAGGTATATGTCTTTGAGTCATCAAGTGTGCAGTCATGGATAACAAGTTTCCTTTTACAGCCATCAGCAACCATGTCATACTTCTTGGTTTTGTGAATTTCTTGCCCATCTCTAAACCACCTGACCTCTGCTTTCTCTTTGGAGACTTCACACTCTAGTTCAGCAGTGGCTTCCTCTTCAACAGTCTGGTCCTCCAGAGGTTTGGTAAATTCAACTGGAGGCTCTGTGCAGCAAATTAATTTATGTTTTATTAATTTAAATCACTGTTTTTACAATAGTGTTATCATTTTCAGTGCCAATATTTTAATACATACTTATTATATATATATATATATATATATATATATATATATATATCTTTCTTTTAAACAGTGAAAGACACTTTCTTACACGTTTAAGAGTGTTTTGTGTTGGTGAGAAGCACCTGAGCTCCAATAAGAGCACTCATAATTACCAGCTCAGTACCAATACAATTACAATACTAGAATAGACATTTACTTAGCCCTGAATGTGAGCACTGATTTAAAAATATGTGTGATGCTTGTTAGCAAGAGGGTGGAAGTACAGTAAATATGCATTTTATAGTGAACAAATGGCACCCACCATTTACAATGAGTTGAGCCTGTGTCAGGAAGTCCTTTGCAGTGAGTTTTACTTCTCCTGCCTCTGTCAGCTTCACATCCCTAAGGGTCAGCGCGTGTGTTCTGCCTTCTGCCCGGGTCACCACCTGTGCAAATCAAACCAATTGATAAATCAACCCCTTGCCGTGTCAAGGGTGGGGGAGGCTATTTACTGCCCCTCTGCAATAGACATCAGCAGCTGAGCACTAGGAACTGTTCTCAATTTCACACCTCTACTGCCCCAAATATGTGCCCTGGGAGCCTATTTAGACACTCTTACATTTGGCTTGTGTAACATCAAATAAGGCTAAATTAGCTAAGATGAATGAAAAGATTGACAGCTGTTGTATATGATTTGTTTACAACTAACATCTTCCTTAATTCATCATTAAAAATAAAAATAAAAATAAAACAAGCTGAAAAAAATGTACAAATTAACGTAACAGTCCTAAATAATCAATTCAAGCATTCTGCAGCTAAATCTTTTTTTCTCTTTTAATTGTTCAGTACCATTTCTAAAAACTTTCACATGTATATTAAATCATTTTCATGCTGTTAAACAACATTATAATGTCTTTATGTAATAATAATCACACAATAATAATAAAATAAAATACATGTATATTTGTAAACCTAATACCGAGTGCTTTCCTGAATACAATGCAGTAGCTAGAAAGTACATACACTGAAATCAAAAGACCTATCTGTCCAAAAAACACAACTGGTAGAATTAGGGTTGATTAGTACTAAGAATCAAGTTCTCATACAAACATATCAGGAATACAAACAAATCTTGAACCACAGCTGTATGTCACCAAAATGTATGGCCTTTTACCAAAATCATTTGCTTTTAAGTATAATGTAAAATAGGCCATTACTGAAGATCTAACTCACACACATTGCAAATGACATGACAAACGCATTAAAATGCTTCTACCAAAACACATAAATAAATACATAGCTATGTGTATAAGCTACGTCTGTAAAAAAGGCCTCTTGCCACCTGCCACTGCACATAGAGTCTTGAAGCAGTTAAAAATAACCAGAGGAACGCTTGCAGAGCAGAATAGCCCTGTGTGTTATCGCAAAACCCGGATCAAATGCTCAAATGGTATCCCGATCCCCCAGGTCCTTATATGAGGAAAGCATTTAACTCACAAATGTAAACTATCACGCAATATGCAGGAAAAATAAATGTCTTTCAGTTGTTAAATATTCAAAACATGTTTAATCCTAGAGGTTAAACACAATTTACCACAACTGATTTTCATGGTATCCCATTAGCAGGTTATCACCTAAAGGGTCCGAGCGACCATCTTGAATTGATTAATCCATCTATGATTCAATTATTGCATATACAATAAAGTGATTTCCCCAAAACCACAAATGATGCATGCATTTACACAGGACAACATGCACACTTACTCTGTCACTTGGCTCCAGCTTTGTACCCCCAAGGAACCATTCCACAGGTATCCCCTCATAAGACAGTTCGCAGTCAAAGGTTGCAGTCTCTCCGGCTGTCACTGTTACATCCCTGAGAGGCCTCAAGAGGCCTATCACTCGTGCTTTGGATTCAGGAGAAGACATTGTTAGTCACCTCCAAGTTCCAAGAGACACTGGTAATCCCTTAACTACAAATCCACATAGCGCTTTCCCGCTGAAAACAGGCCACTGCTCTGAAGCCTGTAAGCCTCCAGAACAAGTGGGATTCAGCAAGAGAGGGACTTGCGTTGGGGGCCTACTTCATTTGCATACTGAGTTTCCTTAAGATGTATATGGTCAGAAAAAAAATTGGAGGTAGGTCTGTTAAGCCTCTGCCAATCACTGACAGAGCCTCTCTAGATATGGCATGCAGATTCTAAAATAACCGCAACACCTGATTGGCCACTAGCCCACCCCTGTAACGACACCCTGCTCGGAAATATGTTACTGTCAATCAACCTGCTGGAATTTTCCAGGAAAAGGAGAATGTTACGTGTTAAGTAAAATTATAATAGACAAAAAAAAAAAAAATCCCACATCATGGTTAAGGACTGGCATGTCATAACAGTGTCCCCAGCTTGTTTCTGAAGCATTAATATTAAAAAAAAAAAAAACTAAACACAAAATAGTTTGGCTGCCTATCTGTAAAACATTAATCCCTGCCATAATACATGCTTTTCACACCCTGTTATCACTACATGACATCTGTCAGAGTAATTTATGAGCTAATGATAAACTGCAGTGGCCAACTAATTTAACTGCCTTTAATTCACATACTGTTTTCCAGAGCAGCACATATCATCTGTCTTTGTGACTCAACACAAATTGTTTCTGGTCTGTCCACTGATATACAATTTCTCTGGCTTATCCAAAATATGCTAAGAAGGAATCGTACTCATCACTCTCACCTTTAACTCTGAGCTGAGCCCTTGATTTAGCATTAGCAGCACTGAAGTCTACACCACCAGCCATATCCATGCGGACATTGTAAAGGATAAGCATGTGCTTGGTGCCTTCCTCTTTAATTTCACAGTCCTAATAAATGAAATGAAAAACATGCTTGAAAGATCATTTTAGCACAGAGAACAATTCACAGTAATTCATAAAATCACATAATTTAGCCCAACAGTAAGCTCTTAAATGAACAGTTTACCTTAAATTGAAAATGTTCTAAGCCACAAATTACTTTATTTTTTGCTTAAATTTCAATCTATTCATCACACACAGTGCAAAGTTAGTACCTACTACTTTTATAATTTTATGGTGCTTTTGTGAAAAGACTATTATGCAATATTTATGAAAAATACATATAACTTTAGAACAACATGAAGGTGTATGACAGAATTAGCATGTTTGCATTAACTATTCCTTTAATCCAGTTCATTATTAGGATTCCATTTGAAATTAAATTATTCTAATTAACCTCCTAAGACCCAGGATAACAAAGTCTTTTGAATTTAGTATTTTTCATGTCATTACATTGTTTTACAGCATAAGAAATAAATTGAATTTTTTAAAATATTTTATTCATATATTATGCCATGTCCTCGTAAGTGGACACCGGGACTCAGTTGTTTAAAAAATAAAATGACATGAAATTAAATGTATAGGCAAAAACAATGGGATTTTTTTTCATTCACCAATCAATTTTCAGGATTCAGGATTTTTTTAAACCAAACTTTGTTTAAAGATGATTCTCAGCTATGCTGTGAAAGATATAACGGAATGAACTGACATACCATTTTACTTTATGCAATATGTGGGTAAAATGGCCATAAATAGGTTTTCCCATTCAATGCAATGTATCTATACACTGTATATTAATGTGTTCTTGGAGCGACATGTAATGAAAAAAGAAGTGTAATAATGGGAGTAATAGTTGGCAACATTTTCATAATAATATTTAATATTTTATAGGAAAATTGATGTGTAATTTCTTTCCCTATTCACCTATTCAATGCCTGATAAACATGCTTTAAGTCCCGTTGTCCTCTAATGAGGACATGTATGAAATCAATGCCTTGTTTTGTAACAGAAAGTCATATTTTGATTAGAAACCCCATAACATTTTCCTGAGATGTTGATTTATAACAAACAATTTGAAAATCCATCAGATTTAAATGATAATTACAAAATATTGCTAAATATTATCATATTTCGATAAGAGTGCTAAATTTGATCATTCAGTCATTTTTAAAGACCAAGGAGAAGTTGTTGTCCTGGTGAAACCTCAAAACAAATGGTATCTCTGAAAAGCCCTGAATTAGCTCTTTACAGGACATCCAGACTGTGACATGTATGGTGTCAGAGAAATGCACTAAAATATAATGTCCTCATACGAGGACAGTGGCACCCAGGAGGTTAACTCAAATTATAGCTTTGATAAAACATCAAAATGTCCAAAAAGCATCTGTAAGTTATGCTAATGTGCTATTGAGAAATCACTCTTTGGTGTTTTGGAGCAACAGAAATTTACCGGTGACTGGTGCAGGGTATCTCCTTTGAGTTTCCAGTTTCCATGAACATCCTCCTCAGAGATTTCTGTCTCAAAGCGAGCAGTCTCTGTCTCTGTGACCTCCACACTGTACAGTGGACGGACAACCTTAATATCACGTTCTGCAAAGAAAAGAAGAGGAGAGGAGTAGAGACTAGGTTATAGTAGTTCATAGTGATTTTATCAATTTAATTTATCAATCAGTATATAGAATTTAAAAAAAAACACACAAAAATGCGTTAAGTACATACCTTCAATGCTAAGCTTGGCTGCTGTTTTGTCAGAGCCGCAGTCACACACGTAATCGCCAATGTTGGCCTTCTCTGCCTTCTTTACTGTCAGGATACGTTTCTTTCCATCAGCTTTGATGAGGACGTTCTTAGAGGGAGTGATCTCCTTGCCGTCTTTGAACCATTTCACCTGAGCAGATGATTTGCTCAATTCGCACATCAGGACAACCTCATCCTTCTCAACTGCAGTGTAGTCCTGCAACTTGGTAGTAAAGTAAGGTTCTCCCTCTGTTGATACACAAGAGGAAATTGAATGTAATTAATTATAAGCACTCTAAGATACTATAATAAGTGTCTACTAATTTTTTAACACCTACCAAGTACAGTGAGCATTGCCTCACAGGTTTTTCCAAGGGCCTCAACTTTAATGAGAGATGTGTCATCAATAGACACCTCTTTAAAGGACAGAGTATGAATCTTGCCATCCTCGGACATGTGCACCACTTTGCTTGGATGCAAACGCACGTCATTCTTGTACCAGGTGACTTGAACCTTCTCATGAGAGAGTTCGATGCTGAATTCTGCAGTCTCACGCTCCTTAACAGTGACATCTTTAATGGGTCTGACAAACTCAAGACGGATGCCTGGTGAAATATGCAAGCACATGATTCAATCTGGCAGTAGTCTTTACTTAGAACATTATGAAAAAAATGACAAATTCTTTTTTTAAATAATGTATTTATTTTTTCCCCTTACCCTGAATAACAAGCTTAGCAGATGTTCTCTTGTCTTCAGCCTCAAACATGTACTTAGCCTCATCCTCATAGGCAGCAGATTTGACCACCAGAATGTGTCTTTTGCCCTCCTGAAGTACCTTAAATTTATCATCAGTTGTAATTTCCTGAGGTCCTTTGAACCAACGGAAGCTCTTTGGCTGTCTTGAGATCTCACACTCAAACCTTGCCTCATCTTTCTCATATACATGTACATCAGCCAGAGGTGTTACAAAAGAAATGGGAAGCTCTGCAAAAAATATATAAAGAACATCAATAATCTGTAACAGTGACTCTCAAACGGTGCTCTGTGAGCCGATTTTGTTAAAAAAAAATACTTAAGGTTTAAATAAATAAAATAATTAGAATTTACAAGCACCCACAATTAATTAATAAACTGATTAATTAACTCATTATAATGATTGTGTTAACAATAATTTATGATAACGTGTTTCTGTTGTTTCACTTTAAAAATTTAACTGGTTTATTGCAATGTATGTACACAGCAGTCTAGTTAATTCCAAAAAAATAAAGAACAAAACAGCAGTCTAGAAAATAGTGGTAAAAATTAAAGAATTAAATTATGTGTGTATGCATGCATGTATGTAGCAAGCTAGCTTAAAAGAGTAATTCATAGTAATTCAGAGTTCCACACTTTTCATTCAACAGATGAAGTCTGCCATTTGCAGGAAAAAGTTTTAGAACCACTGACCGAGAATCAAACAATGAATTTAGGCACGATGTACCTTTCACTTTTAGATTGGCAGAACATTTTGCATTGGCACCCTGGAATGAAACCTCTCCAGTCTGGGGCACTTTGCAGTTGTACAAAGTTAAGATGTGCTTAGCTCCATCTTCAATGATTTCAACATCCTGTTGCCACAAAGACAAAAACACAATTAAGCCGTTCATACAAACGTTACATGTGTCACCATTTCAAATAGTTTCAGTATCCTTACAGGTGATGAAGTGAGGACTTCTCCTTGCAGTTTCCATTGGCCATGGACATCATCTTCTGAGATTTCCACCTCAAAACGTGCTGTCTCACCATCGAAGAGCTCAACGCCATACATGGGTCGCACCACTTTGATGTCACGAGCTGAAATAAATAACAATAAAAAGAGAGAGAGAGAGAAAGAGAGAGAAAGAGAGAGAGAGAGAAAGAGAGAAAGAGAGAGAGAGAGAGAGAGAGAGAGAGAGAGAGAAAGAGATTATTTATATAGAACAAAAAAACCCTGAAACGTTACAGGCATTTTTGTAGGGCAATTTAGAGCAAAAAAAAAGTATTTAAATTTGCATTTTATGACCATAACACTGACCTTCAATGTTCATGGTGGCCGAAGTCTTGTCTGTTCCACAGTCGCAAACATATAATCCTTTGTCTTTGTCCTCAATTTTCTTGATGTTTAGGATTCTTCGTTTGCCTTCAGCTTTCATGGTAACCATCTTGGAGGCTTTGATTTCAGTCTCATTGTGGAACCATTTCACAGGAACGTCTTTGCTGAGCTCACAGTCAAGATTGACCTCATCTTTCTCAACTGCAGTGTAATCTTGCAGTTTAATTGTGAAGTAGGCATCTCCCTCTATATTAAAGTAAAAAAAAATTTAAAGTAAAAAAGAACCAGTAATGTAGTTTGTGGAATAAAATAGTTTTATATGTTTATTATTTAGTTAATGTTCACTAGATTACAGATTTCAAGACCACTTATTTTACCACTACCACCATCATCATATATATATGAAAAGTTACCTAGCACCGTCAGGTTTGCTGTTGTCGACAATCCTTTAGCCTCTGCTTTTATTTGGCAAGTATCATCTAGAGTAGCATCCTTGATTTCTAGTATATGTTTCTTTCCATCAACATGCGTAAGTACAGTTCTGCTCGGATGCAATTTTGTTTCATTTTTGTACCATGTCACAGGTACATTGTCATGGGACAGTTCAAGCTCAAACCGAGCCGTTTTACCTTCCTTAACAGTTTGATCCGATATCGGTGAGATGAATTTCAGCCGCATACCTATAATGTGTTAGTCCATTGCAAAACCATTTTAGCTTGGTGATTTTGTGAACAAAATACATTTTTCAGAGGACCCCATTGTGACTGAAATATTGCTTGAAACTTACCCTCAACTGTCAGTTTGGCTGTTGACGTTTTACCCAATACTTCAATAGTGTATTCTCCCTCATCCTCAAATTCACAGTGGTTTATGACCAACATGTGTTTCTTTCCATCATCAATGATATCATATTTTTGGTCTGATGTTACAATATCAGATCCTCTCAACCACATGACTTTAGGCACATCTTTCGTGATCGTGCACTCAAACTTTGCCTGTTTCTTTTCATGCACAGTAACATCCTTCAATGGGACTGTGAAGTCCATTTCAATTTCTATGGGTGTGAATAATAGTTATCACAATATAGTTATTTTTCACCCTCTTCAGTTTATAAATACTGCATTTCTTGTTCAGACAAGCATTTTGTGCTCATCAACATACCTTTGACTGTTAGCATTGCACTGGTGATGGCATTCAAAGCTTGGTAAGAGACTTCTCCAGCCTGGTCAAGCTGAATATTTTTCAATGTCAGGAATCTTTTATTTCCTTCAGCTCTGATATCACACGTCTGAGGATGAAAAATTATAAAATTACTTATGTAAAGTAGCCTATATAAAATGATGCATCTTCTTCAATTATATATAATCTTACCGGTGATCTTGTCAGAACCTGCCCTCTAAGTTTCCATTCTCCAGGCACATCATCTTCTGAAATTTCAGTATCAAAGTTGGCCTCCCCTTTCTCGACCACCTCCACACTAGCAAGAGGCTTCAAGATCTCAGCTTCACGCTCTATATTTTTGACAGTCAGAAATAGTATTTAAGGGAATACAAAAACAATATTCTGCAAAAGGTAATAAATGAAAAGTCTGTCTAACACACCTCCAAGAGTAAGTTTTGCTGCATATCTGCGGCCCTCAACTTCTATGGCATACTCTCCAACATCATCAGGTTGAGCATTCTTGATTGTAAGCGTGATATCTTTTCCATCCTTTTTCACTTCAACCTTATCTGTAGGGTCAGTAGGAATTTCTTCATCTCCCTTGAACCACTTCCAGTTGGGAGTGTCCTTGTACAGTTCACACTTGAATGTGGCAGTAGCCTTTGGTTTTACATGCTGGTCCCTCAAAGGTTTTGTCAACCAATCTCTGATTATTTCTGCAAAGGTAGATATTTAGTACAAAACTATTTGGTACAAAACTATTTGGTACAAAACTATTAATAGCTAAAGTGAATAACTATAAAGATGCCCATATGCATACCAATGACTTTGACGTTGCCTTGTGTCTTGATGTCCTCACACTCGCAAGTATAAACACCAGCATCATCATCATTTGTGTCTTGGATTGTCACAGAGCGCTGCAGTCCAATAACATTAATTTGAATTTTGCCAGCAATTTGCTCGAGCTCTTTTCCGTTCTTCTTCCAGACCACGTCCCTGTCCTTGCTCAACTCACAAGTCAGGTACATTGGCTGTCCCTTAATCACAGACATTTCCTCGTCCAGAGTCTTTGTGAACTTCACTGGTAACTCTATCAAAAAATAAATAAATAAACAGAAGAAAATCACAATTCATGTGGTATTGTTTTTTGTATATATCTTTAAAATAAAATGACAGTATATTCATATTTTTACTCATAATCAGCACACTACCTTCAACAATAAGTTTAGCTGTTGAGGTCTTCTCCTTGTTGCCAAGCTTTGCAACACATGTGTACTCTCCAGTGTCTGAAAGCTGTACATCAATGATTTGCAGTTTGCGGTCTTTGCCATCAGATGTGAATTTGTGCTTCGGACTCTCCCTTAGATTGCTTTCATCTTTCATCCAGGTGGTGACAGCAGTTGATGGAGAGATCTGGCACTCGAATACAGCCGAGGAGCCAATTGACTCAGCCTCCTCCAACACAATATCTTTGAGCTCCTTCACAAACTTCAAGGGGACCGCTTTGAGCTGGAAACCAAATGGTGAATCTCCTGGAGGTTTGTCACCACCAGCGCCAGGCTTCAGGCCTCTACCCCTTCCACCATCACCAGGAGAAGGAGTTTGTCTTGCTGTAATGTAAAAAGAGGATTAATTTCACTAAAACTTTACACTTGAAGAAATTATTAGTAAGCACATTTCATACAGATACATTCCTTCCAGAGATGTCATGAGTGAATATATAAATGGTTTAAAATGGCTAGTAGAAAAATATTAATTAAATAAAAGCAATTTATTAAATAAACATACGTTTCAAGCCTCTGCCTCTTCCAGCTTCCTCTTTAGGCTTTCCCTCTGAACAAACAAAAATCCATTATTTCCAATTCATGGACGTGGAAAATTGTATTAAATGTAATGAAGTAATGAAGAAACACTAAAAATACTAATACTAAACATAGGGAATGAAGGGTCAAGAAGATGATAAAATCATGCTTCAAATTAATGGGAAGTTAGATGACAAGTTATGATCCAAATACAATGACCATTCCTACCACCAGTGGTTATATTTCATAGATCAATGGAGACACACAGATAACAACAAACAAGATGAAAAGACATTAAAATACAACACACATGCCACAATGAAAATTGAAGAAGATGAAGAAGGCAGCAGACAAGATTTAGCAGTTTTATGTGGATGGACATGGATGTAGACATGGAAATTATCTGGGAAGAAAATAAATAACAATAGGGGGCTGGTTTCCATAGCATGGAAAATGAGGCATTCATTGGTGTGGTTCACAGCCACCCTCTCACCTCGTCTACCCCCTGGCATCCCAGGAGTCTCAAGTGCCCCTTCCTCCAAATATCTTTCTTCAGAGCCTTCTGAGCCATAACTGTCTCGAGAAGCAACCTCCCACCCCCATGCTTCTTCTTCATCTTCAGCTTCAAATTCAACCTCAAACTCTTCTTCAAACACTTCTTCCTCAAATTGGGTTGACACTTTTCTTAACTGTACAGCTCCAGGAGACAGCTCCTTTAGCACTGGTATCTCCTCTACTTTAGAAATCGGAAGAGTTTCTTCAGATTTGTCCTCCTCAGGTGAAACCTTCAAAGGTACTTTTTTCAAGATAACAGCTTCAATTGAGTCTTTGGGTGAAACTTTCTTAGGCTTCTTTGCCAAATCCCCACTAGGCTTCCTCTCTACAGGAACTGATTCAGTTGGTTTTGGTTTCTCAACCTTAGGCGAAGGAATCTTTTCAGGCTCTACACCACTCTTTGCACGCTCAACTGGTTTTAGAATTATTTCTTCCTCCTTCTCAGCCTCTTTGGGTAAAATACCCTTTTTGGTGACTATAGGCTTCTTCTCATCTTCCTTTGGTGTAATCTTCTTTACCGGGGTAACCTTTTTAGGCAGCATCTTTTTGTCTTCTACGGGTACTATAGTTGGTATCTTCTGAACCTCTTTACCTTTGTCTGGAGTTTCTTGACTGTCAACTTTTTTTGGTGGAATACTTGGTTCTTTTTTTATTTCATTTTTTGGTGCTCTACTAAGTGGTGACAACTCAATTGGTTTTTGTTCTTTTGGCTCTGGAACCTCCTTTTCTTTTGGTGACCCAGCTGAAGGTTTCTTCGTAAATGGTTTTAGTTGAACCATCTCAGGCTCCTGATCTTTAGAAGGAATTTTACCTTTACCTTTAAGTAATTTCTCTTTAGGATCTGAAGGTGCTTCATCTTTTGGAGGTCTGGTTACTGCTTTACCAGCAACTTCATCTGGCTCCTTTTTATCAGGAACGGAGGGCTCTTCTTTTTTCGCGAGGACATCAAGTTCTTTTGGCTTCTTATCCTTTTCAGGTCGTTCTCCTTTCTGAAAAGTAACTGGTTCTCTACTTCTGTCAAAAGTTATAGGTTCTCTTTCTTTTTCATCTTTTTTGGTGTCTTTTTCAGTTTCAACTGGTGGTTTTACAGGTTTTTCGAATGGCTTTAATTTGACAGATTCTTGTTCTTTTTTGTCTAATGGTAACTTTTTAACCTTTTTCAGTGCCAAGCCAGGCTCCTCTGGTGTATCTTTTTTTGGAACCTTTCCTATTGTCGTCTTCTTTGCTTTTTCTTCTACTTCACTTTCTGGTTTTATCTGAGGTGATGTTTGATCAGGTTCAACAGGCCTCTTTTTGTCTACCTCAGGTTGAATTTTCTCAACTCTCTTGGTAGTTTCATAAGTCTCAAAATGCATTTCTGCCTCATAACTTTCAGTTATGATAACTTCAGTGTGAGCCTCAGCATACACTTTTGGGCCTTCTTTATGTTGTTCCTCTTGTGGTTTGAGCACTTTCTTCAGTTTGACCATTTCTTGATCTTCGTCTTTATCTTTGGATACTCTTGTAGCTTTCTTCAAGGTAGGAATTTCAAATCTTCCTTCTTGTTCCTTTATTTTAAGAACTTTGCCTTTAGATTTGGAAATTTATTGCATTATAAAGTGAACAGTACATACAAAAAACCAACCACAGCACATTTAACACATTGACATCCTTTGGCCTCCAAGTACAACAAACTATGACAAGACAAAACATAATACAAGACTAAAGGACACAATCAATAACAGACAAAGTGACAAAGGTGGAACTGACAACATACAACTTTTTTTAATAGACATAACCAAATTCAAAATAACATCATAAGTACAATTAGAGAGAACGTCTAATCTGAAAAGACTCATCCATCTGCAAGAAAATATTTAAAGTTTTAAGATTTTAACTTTTTTTTTTTAACTAAGTGCTCTTACCTTTCTTTCCCAGTCCAGGTGCAGTAACTGGTCCCTTTTCACCATCTGATTTAGAAATGTGGTCACAAAAAAGTTAAAACAAGTTACAATAACAATATTTCTTATCTAGTGCAAAGAAAAGTGTCTAAATTAAATAATGGAAATCAAAATGTGCTCTGTTTCACTGGTTGTGAGTTAACCTGCTAAAGAAGACACCTCTCTTTATTAAGTGGAAAGGGGATGCTATTAAGTGCATTCACTTAATAGCTTACACATAAGAGAAACACATACAAGACACAACTTGACAGACGTTACGGCACATATTACAAAGTTTTTACATTGAGAAGCAGATTATGACCTACCTTTTATTAACAACATTTTTTTCAAGAAAAAGAATTCCCTAAAGATATATTATAAACAGTGAGAGTATTTATGAAGGTTTCTGTTTCAGTACCTTCCACTGGTTGGAC
Source organism: Coreius guichenoti (assembly GCA_039654105.1). NCBI lineage: Eukaryota > Metazoa > Chordata > Actinopteri > Cypriniformes > Gobionidae > Coreius > Coreius guichenoti. Next base: position 9,552,351 of record CM077172.1, on the reverse strand, counting down.
CAGTACCGGTTCTTCCTTTGGAGCAGGCTTTGGTTTCTCTGGTTCTTTAGGTGTAGGTACTTCAAAAGGAATTTCAAAGACATGATGAGATTTCTGAACTAGACATTCCGTCTCAGCACATTACAGGGATATGGATTTGTGGTTACCATAATACCTTTTGTTGGAATTGTCTTCTCTTCTTTGGGCTTAGAGATGAGTTTATCTTCAGCTTTCTTATCGACCTCTTTAACTTAAAATAAAGTGTATTGTTTGATGTCAATTTAAGTCGAAAGACATTTAAGATGACAATATGATGAAAGAACAGAGTATTTCAAACCTCTATCGAGGTTAAGAAATAGACACACAGACATTACAATCATGACATACAACACATGAAATGCTCTACTTAAATCTACTCTATATGCATATGTTAAAATAAAGAATCAGTCATTTTAGTTGTAATGTGCAAAACATTCTCATGACATTACTGCATATGATGCTCTATAGATTAAAATTGTACAAGTGATACAAGAAAAATACTTATATTAGCTTATATTTTAAGTAACTATTGTAAGAAAATATGAAGATATTTGCTGTGGAAATTAGTCAATATTAAGAACTCATGCAAACAACAACAACGACGACATGCATTCACATAGATTTGACAGAACATGTTTTAAGCACCCCCAAAGAGATTGTGTCTTAATGACACAAAACTGTGATTAAATTAAAGACAATTTACTATTTACTCTTACTAAGTAAGAGTGGTTCACTAAGCATGAACTTTTTATAATTAAGACTATTTGAGACTTATAACAAGACCAATCTTGTTACAGCAACACACACAAAACACAAATGATACAGAACAACATAAAAACATGACAGCAAATGTACAGTATGTTAAGACCCTCTATTGAGGTTAAAATATGCTAAAGAAACAAACTATGGTTGTTAGACAAAACATTTCACATACATATCAAACAAAAAAGTACCTTCTGGGGAAACTGTCTTTGCCTGAGGCTCTGGCAAAGAGTCTTTCTTTCTTTCAGGTTCTGGAGATGGTTTCTTTTCAACTGTGAAAATTATACATTTTCATAATGTTATGATGAGAAAAATGATGAAGTTATGATGAACAAATAATAAAACTGAGTACAAGATATGAAGGATTTGACTTGACAAAAACAGGACAAACAACAAAACCACATTAGATTTGACAAACTGAAACTAAAATGTAGTACGACAAAAAGAGTTTGTTGAAGAATCCCCATTGTACCTTTTGGGGGTGCCACATCTTTCACAGAAACAGGTGTCTTCTCTAGAGATGGTATCTTTTCTGGAGATGGTTTCTTCTCTGGTTCTGCCACTTTACATCACAAATAAAATTTTACATTATAAACCCAAACCCAATTTTAGCCATTTTACCATTAGACTAAACAAAAATAATATACAATGATTTTACACAGGGAAAATGACGAACACGCATACTTAAAGATCAGGGGTCATAACTTTATTTATGACTTCAAGACAGGACAAAGAAGAGGTTAGTCAGAAAGCAAAAAATAAAATAAAATAAAAATAAGAAAATGAACGTTTTGTGTTGTTTGTCCTCTGGCAGTATCCAACTTGATGTAATTGTAAGAAGACTTTGTGTCAATGAATATTGATAACAGCAGACAAGTGACATACAAGACCACACAGACATATAAACAACTTAGTATAAGATTCAAAGATTTGAAGTTCAAAGGAAACTTTTAGAATAAGAGAAATACACTGACGTCATTATACCTTTTGTAGGGGTCACCTCTTTCTTTTGAGGTACTATAGCATCTGCACTTATATTGTCAGCAACCATTTCCTTCTTTTTAGACTCAACATCTTTCTCCTGTGGTTTAGGCTCAGAAAAGACCTTTTTCTTTTGATGCACTTCTTCTATTTCTTCTATTTTAGGAAATGTAACAACCAGTTTTTTTGGCAAAGCATCTTCTTTCTCTTCCAGTTTAATTATGTGGGACACTTCCTTCTGTAGACATGTAATTTCATCCCTATCAAGAGAGGGAGCAACTTCTGTTCTTTTAAGTGTACTTTCTTCTTTCTCCTTTGAAATTTGTGTGGACTTTATCTCTTTTGTCTGAAGCACAGTTTCTTCTGTTTTAGAAGCAGTGACAACCTGCTTCCTTTTCAGTGAAACTACTTCTGCTGTCAGTGTGGGAGCTTCATTTTGAGTTACTGTGTTTTTATTCTTATGAGGAAAAGGAACCTCTTTCTTTTGAAGTATAATTTCCTCATCCTTTTTAGGAAGAAGATGAACTTCTTTCTTTTTAGGTACCATTTCCTCATCTTTTTTAGAAGGAAGAGGGATTTCTTTCTCCTTAGACAATATTTCATTATACATTCTGGGAGGAAAAATAACCTCTTCCTTTCGAGGAGTAATTTTTTCATCCTTTCTATGAGAAACCCCTTTCATGATAGTTACAATTTCATCTTCCTTTTTACCAGGAAGAGGAACCTCTTTCTTTTTCAGTAATATTTCCTCTTCCTCCCTGGGAGGGGAAAGAACCACTTTCTTTTTAGATACAATATCCTCGTCCATTATAAGAGGAAGAGAAATTTCTTTCTTTTTAGGCAATATTTCCTTATCCATTCTTGGAGGAAGAACCATCTCTTTCTTTTCAAACACAATTTCCTCATCTTTTCTGAGAGAAACATCTTTCTTTTTAGGTAACATATCCTCATAAAGATTAGCAGGAAGAGGAACAATTTCATCTTCCTTTTTAGGAGGAAGAGGAACCTCTTTCTTTTCCGGCAACATTTCCTCAATTTTTTGGGGAGAGACATCTTTCTTTTTAGGAAACATTTCTTCATCCTGTTTAGCAGGAAGAAGAACCTCTTTCTTTTGAGGTGCGATTTCCTCTTCCTTTTTATGGGAAGGAGGAAGCTCTTTATTTTTAGGCAAGATTTCCTCATACTTTCTGGGAGGAAGAACCATCTCTTTCTTTTCAAATATAATTTCCTCATCCTTTCTGGAAGTAACGGCTTTCTTTTTAGGTAACATTTCTGCATCCTGTTTAACCTCTTTCTTTTGAAGAGTAATTTCATCTTTCTTTTTAGGAGGAAGAGGAACCTCTTTCTTTTTAGGTAATATTTCTTCATCTTTTCTGTGAGAAAAATCAACCTTATTGTCTTGGACTGCTATTTCTTCATCTTTTCTGAGAGGAAGAGGAACCTCATCCTTTTTAGGCCCAACGACAATATCTTTTTTAGGAAGTTTGTCTGCAATTTTCTTTTTTTGGTGACCAGCATCAGTCACTCTTTTCTGAGGTACTTTGCCTTCTATATCTTCTAATTTATCTGCAGCAACTGGTTTCTTATAACCTATGTCAATTAAATTTCCTCTCTCAGTAACCAATAACTGAGCAACCTCTGGCTTTTTGGAAGGTTCTTGCACTTCAGAAGAATAATGTTGAAAAACAGCATCTGTAAAAGGAGACTGCGGAAGATTAATGTTGTCTCTGGCTTTGAAACAACTCTTCTTATTTCATTATTTTGACATTGGAGATATCTGATCACTGAGAATTTAGAGGGGTTGCACCTTATAAAAGATGAAAATCATAATGTAAGCACTGTTTATTTTTTTTTATCTTACCTGTCATTAAAAGTGTTCTAGATGGCTTTTCATCAGAAAATGTTTCACTCATACTAAATTCTTCTGAAGACAATATACTTTCTTTTGCAGAATCCTCCAGTTTTGAAATGTGTAAACTGTCAATTTCTGTGCTCTTTCTTCCGTCATACAATATTTCTGCATGTGATACAGGTTTTTGATGAGAGATGTGCTCTTTAGAAGTTTCTTCCATTAGCATTGTCTTCATTGCAATTTGCCGATTGTCAGATGGCGTGACTTCATCCTTCCTCAAGACAGAAGTGGATTCTTGAAGATCTTGGATGTGGTGAAACATTGTGAAGAATTTTTTACCCAACAGTGGAACCAAAAGATTCATAGATAATAGAAAGACAATACGTTTGTAATGGAGACGAATCCTAAATCTGGTAACGGGGTATACTTCATACAAAAAGTCAGAAATGTGTCTTTTTGCTGAAAAATAACTTGATGAATGAATACTGTCTCAGGCTTTTAAGCAACTCTTTAAAAGAAAGACTAAATTTAAGAGCCATTACATTTTGTACAAATTTACACAAATTCTCTTGTAAGGATTACGTAATCTGTACCTTTAACAGGGTGCGGCGACTCTAAACCCTAAGTGATCTGTGGTGTTTGTGTAGTTTGGAAATTTTGGGGTTTGTTTCACCCACTTGAAATTAAATATTGCTGTACTTAGTATACCCCATGGGATTTAAACAGAATACGAAGACAAAGAAGATGTTCAAGAAAAAAAGATGTTCAAAAGAAGAAGAATGTCAAATAAAAAAGATTACAAAGAATCCAGGGGTGTTTGATTTATGTACCTTCAGTCTTCTCATATTTCTTTGGTGGAAAAAGAATTGTATCCGGCTTTCTTTGCAGTTCTTCTTTTGGAGATTCTGTCCGTGTTGAATCCAAAACAACTTAAGAGAGTATTTCATTTTCAGTTAGCACAGTTTTAAGAAATATGTAAGTGAAAATTCACATCTATAGGATCAAGAGATCACTCTAGCGAGTGGTAAGAGGTTAATGAAGAAGAATAAAAAGGACAAGAGACAAACATATATGGGACTACACATACACTAAGAGTGCAATAAAATAGTTGAAGATATGTTTTCAAAGAAAATAGTTTCTAAGACAGGAAAGTAAAGAATAAGAAGAAAAGACAATCAGATGTTATCTGATATCATTGTACCTTTTGTAGGGGTCACCTCTTTCTTTGGGGGTACAATTTCTTCATCCTTTTTAGCAGGAACAGGAACTTCTTTCTTATGAGGCATTATGACCTCTTCTTTTTTAATGACAGCAACTACTTCCTTCTTTTTAGGAAAAATATCTTCTTTCTCTTCCAGTTTTGGTATAAAGGATACTTCCTTCTGTAGATGTGTAATTTCTTCTCTGAAGAAAATCTTTCTGCTTTCTTCTTTCTTCTCTGAAATTTGTGCAGGAAGTATCACATCCTTCTGTAGAAGTGTAGTTTCTTCTATGAAGAACATTTCTTTTTCTTCTTTCTTCTTTGAAATTTGTGTGGGAAGTATCTCTTTCCTTTGAGGCATAATCTGAGGTACATCTTTTTTAGGAACTTCCTTCTCTTGTGGTACAATTTCATCCTTTTTAGGAGGAAGAGGGACTTCTTTCTTTTTAGGTTCAATTGCCTCATCCTTTTTAGGAGGAAGAGGAACCTCTTTCTTTTTAGGTAATATTTTCTCATCCTGTTTAGCAGGAAGAGGAACATCTTTCTTTTTAAGTTCAATTGCCTCATCCTTTTTAGGAGGAAGAGGGACTTCTTTCTTTTTAGGTTCAATTGCCTCATCCTTTTTAGGAGGAAGAGGAACCTCTTTCTTTTTAGGTAATATTATCTCATCCTGTTTAGCAGGAAGAGGAACATCTTTCTTTTTAAGTTCAATTGCCTCTTCCTCTTTAAGAGGAAGACGGACCTCTTTCTTTTTAGGTTCAATTGCCTCATCCTTTTTAGGAGGAAGAGGGACCTCTTTCTTTTTAGGTTCAATTGCCTCATCCTTTTTAGGAGGAAGAGGAACCTCTTTCTTTTTAGGTAATATTTTCTCATCCTGTTTAGCAGGAAGATGAATATCTTTCTTTTGAGGTACAATTTCATCCTTTTTAGGAGGAAGTGGAACCTCTTTCTTTTCAGGTAATATTTCCTCATCCTGTTTAGCAGGAAGAGGGACTTCTTTCTTTTTAGGTAATATTTCCTCATCCTGTTTAGCAGGAAGAGGGACCTCTTTCTTCTTAGGTACAATTTCCTCATCCTTTTTAAAAGGAAGTAGGACCTCTTTCTTTTGAGGATCAATTCCCTCATCCTTTCTTGCTGTAACATCTTTCTTTTTGGGTAGGATTTCCTCTTTCTGTTTAGCAGGAAGAGAAACCTCTGTCCTTTGAGGTACAATTTCCTCCTTTTGAGGCACAATTTCCTGCTTTTTAGGGGTAGAAACGGTCTCTTTTTTAGGCAGTTTTTCTTCGATCAAGTCTTCTCTCTGTGTAGCCAATATCAGAGGGGCCTCTGGCTTCTTGGAAGGTTCTTGCACTTAGAAAGAATATTAAAGTTAAGAACAATGCTTCAAATCGCACTGTTTTAAGAGTGAATCAAGATGAGTGAAAGATAATTTAGACAGATATGAATGCAACTAAATATACAAGACTTAAGATACATAAGAAATCAAGACATAAGATGTAAAAGATATGGTAGAAGCTGCAAATAAGAATACACCAAATCCCAATAATATTGCAGGACAAAGACAATGACATAAACAAAACCCAGTGTGAGTCAAGAGTTCTTCTTAAGAGTGTGGCAAGTTAATAAAGAAACACAAATACAACAGAAAATATCCCTACATACAAAACCTGTATGTCTATACCTTTCTTTGGAGGTTCTTCTACTGCAATGGCTTGGTCAGGTTTAGCTGGCACTTTCTTTGTTGGTTCTTGAATCGTTGGTTTTGGTTTCTTTTCTTCAACAACAACTTTAAAGAACATGCATTGTATTGTTTTAAGAAAGACGAATACAACAGAAAATATCCCTACATACAAAACCTATATGTCTATACCTTTCTTTGGAGGTTCTTCTACTGCAATGGCTTGGTCAGGTTTAGCTGGCACTTTCTTTGTTGGTTCTTGAATCGTTGGTTTTGGTTTCTTTTCTTCAACAACAACTTTAAAGAACATGCATTGTATTGTTTTAAGAAAGACGAATACAACAGAAAATATCCCTACATACAAAACCTATATGTCTATACCTTTCTTTGGAGGTTCTTCTGCAATGGCTTGGTCAGGTTTCGCTGGCATTTTCTTTGGTGGTTCTTGAATAGTTGGTTTTGGTTTCTTTTCTTCAACAAGAACTTTAAAGAACATGCATTGTATTGTTTTAAGATTAATTTCATAGGCACACATAAAAACCCCACATAAAATACACTTCCTAATGGAAGCTGGGCAATTGCAACAATAAAGACAGGTATATGAAAAGCGAAAAATAAACTCACACAACATAAAGCATTAGCAATGAACCATATGCTGAAACCAAATAATATTGCAGGACAAAGACAATGACAAACAAAAGCCACAGTAAGGTCATGTGTTCCTCATAAGAGTGTGGCAAGATTATAAAGAAATAGCCCTACATACAAAAAGTAAGTCTATACCTTTCTTTGGAGGTTCTTCAACTGGAACTGCAATGGCTTCATCAGGTTTAGCTGGCAATTTCTTTAGTGGTTCTTGAATTGGAGGTTTTGGTTTCTTTTCCTCCTCAAGAACTTTAAAGGACATGCATTGTATTGTTTAAAGATTTGTTTTCATAAGCACGCCAAAGAACTCACAGTCTCACATATAACATGCTTCCTAATGGAAGCTGGACAAGAAGCACTGAACAGTATATAATAATAAGCGTACATAAAAAAAGCAATAATATTGCAGGACACAGACACTGGCATAAACAAAAGACACTTTAAGTCATGTGTTCCTCATAAGAGTGTGGATAGTTAATAAAGAACACACATACAAAAGAAAACAAAGTGAGTCAATACCTTTCTTTGGAGGTTCTTCAATTGGAACTGCAATGGCTTCATCAGGTTTAGCTGGCAATTTCTTTTGTGGTTCTTGAATTGGAGGTTTTGGTTTCTTTTCCTCCTCAAGAACTTTAAAGGACATGCATTGTATTGTTTAAACATTTGTTTTCATAAGCACGCCAAAGAACTTACAGTCTCACATATAACATGCTTCCTAATGGAAGCTGGACAAAAAGCACTGAACAGTATATAATAATAAGCGTACATCAAAAAAACAATAATATTGCAGGACACAGACACTGGCATAAACAAAAGACACTTTAAGTCATGTGTTCCTCATAAGAGTGTGGATAGTTAATAAAGAACACACATACAAAAGAAAACAAAGTGAGTCAATACCTTTCTTTGGAGGTTCTTCAATTGGAACTGCAATGGCTTCATCAGGTTTAGCCGGCACTTTCTTTTGTGGTTCTTCAATTGGTGGTTTTAGTTTCTTTTCCTCCACAAGAACTTTAAAGAACATGCATTGTATTGTTTAAACATTCATTTCCATAAGCACGTCAAACACACAATGTCACATAAAACATGCTTCCTAATGGAAGCTGGACAAGAATCAATGAACAGTATATAAAAGTAAACGCACACCAAAAAACAATATAATTGCAGGACAAAGACATTGACAAACAAAAGCCACTGCAAGTCATGCGAGTGACTTGCACTCATAAGAGTGTGGCTAGTTAATAAAGAACACACACACAAAAGAAAAAATGTGACTCAATACCTTTCTTTGGAGGTTCTTCAATTGGAACTGCAATGACTTCCTCAGGTTTAGATGGCTTTAGTGGCTCTTGAATTGGTGGTTTTAGTTTCTTTTCCTCCAAAAGAACTTTAAAGAACATGCAATGATTTGTTTACAAGCACATGTCAAACAACACACAGTGTCACATTCAATGCACTTCCTAACGGAAACTGGACAATTGCAACAACAAGACGGATATATGAAAATCTTGTAGACAAGAATCCAACACAACATGAAGTATAAGCAATTGACAGTACCTTTAGCTGGGGGTGACTCAGGCTTCTTCACAGGTGTAGGCTTAGGCTCAGGCTCAGGCTCGGGCTTAAGTTCAATCTTGGGCTTTGGTTCTGGTTTGGGCTCAGCTACTGGTGCAGCTTTAGGCTCTTCGGGTTTAGGTGCAGGAGCTACAGGTGCTGCTGGCTGTGGCACTTCTTCATATAACACATATTTTGGTATTAGTACATTTATAGTGTTTCAGAAGAGTTGAGATATAAATGAAAACAGCAGTGTGAAGCAGTTAAAATCATACCTTCAAACAGAGAAAAAGACAACAAGATAAATAAAAATGGACAGACACAAGATTTGCTGTCTGCATGCAATAAGAACAAGAACAAGTAGACTTGACATCAATAAAGATACCAAACATAAAACAAGAAAATAATTAAGAGGGTCATGTCTGATTTTGTCAATTTGTTCACAAAAAGTTGATGCATGGATAACATATATAAACAAACATTTAAGCAAAATGTCTACATTCACAAGAGGACGTAAAAAAGGACTTGATCAGCTTAAGAGGTGTATATGCACACATTAATAACCAGTTAATGTGACACAGAACAGGAAATAATGGCATGTATTCTTTGCATACCTTTTGATGTGGGGCGTTCAATTGGCTCTGGCACAGTAACTGCAGTAACTATTTCTTCCACAGGCATTTTGGCTTTTTGGACAAAAAATTATTACAAATGTTGTAAGAATATTCAATTAGACAGATTATTGACATCACAGACAGAATTAGAAGAAAGTTTCTAAAGTGCTCTTTTGACAAACAGAAATTGATTAAAACACTGGAGCACATTGGACAGACATTTGCATACCTTTCACAGGTACTTCAGGTTTTAGCTCCACTGGTTTAGATGGCTCAGGTTCCTTGAATTCTTTGAGAATATTAAGAACAATTATTCTATAATATCAAAACTAGTAGATTCAGCTTTGAGAGCAACCATGCATGAGATCCAGAACAAGAATTAAGGAGATATCATTGACATTTACACATGGATGAACTGACACATCCACACAACACAGAATAGCATCAAAGCAGTACTGAAATTAAGAAAATATTCAAAAAGCAAAAAATGTGTAATGCAAAAAATACATTTTTGTGCAACATTTCATTTGAATATTTATTATGATACAAACAGTTTATTAATTTGCAGCTGCCACAGAAGCAAATATCACAAACACTGACAGCAAACAACATTGATGACACAACATAACTAGTCATAACATACTACTAGAGGTGAAAGTCAACACAAATTTACAAACACACCCATAAACATGACAGACGCGAAGATAATGCAATCGTGTTTGCCAACAAGTAGTAAAGCAGTGAGCTGTTTTCTCTTTCAGTACCTGTCGTTGGAGCCTCCTCTCTCATTCCCAAGGTTTTTCTAGTGACAGCCTCTTCGATCGGGACCCTTGGGGCTAATGAGACAAAGAAAGTCCTTAATATAATCGCCATAATTACCATAATAATTGGCATTGGAGAAACATTTAACAACACAAAATCTTAAAAAAAAGTTGGTAAAGTTACACAAGTCAGACTGGTAAATGAATGACAACACACAACAACAACAACAACAACACATACAGTACAACTTAATGATACATTGTGCATGGTGGAGACAAAGGGAGATACAAACATTATATGAATGAAAGAAATACATATGACACAGATATAACATTATGTGAGCAAACAATAGTGAAAAGAGGGTTAGAACATCATGGTGAATTATTTTTTGACCCAAAAGCTCTCAGTAATACCTGTGACTGATATTTCCTCTACAACACTCTCCTCTGTCCAGCTCACATACTCTGGTGAATAGTAAAAAGTTGTTACATGTGTCAGAAGACGAATACTTTAAATATTGATGTTATTTGGTTATTTCACGCAAGATGTTGGGGAACAGACAAAACACAACTCACACCATTGTGTTATTCTTCTGAATTTTTTGTTTTTGTTGTTGAACAGATGAATGGTTAATTAATGGAAATTAAGTTAATTGAAGTGATTTTTGTCAATTTTAGTGAATGATACTATATGAAAAGGATGAAAAGTTAGTTTTATTCTTATAATAATGCAGCTTTACCTTGCATTTCCATTTTTTCTTCATAATGGTAATATTCCATGGAAGATTCAGCTTTTTGAAAATAATAAGTGTGTGAGTAACTCTCTCTTATTTTGAGGTATTTTACATTACATTATGTATTTTTAGAAGTAATTTTACAAAAAATCCCAACCTTACCTTCAATGGTTAACGCAGATGCTTCAGGCACTTGTATTGATGTATCTGGGATGTCTGTGTGAGTGTTATTTAACATTCTTAATTTTACTTATATCAATTAATGGACTGTGTGAAATCTGTCAATGTGCACTATAGGTCTTAAAAAACTTAAAAAACTGTCACATACTTACCATAAGGTACACTTTCTATTTCAATTTCTGAGAAAAAAAAAAATAGAAAAAATAAATGTAAGGAGCCTTGATATTCCAGAGATTGTTAGTTAAGTAAATGCTGGAGCACGACAGCTGTACCGACCTTTGCCTGACAGGTAAAGTTCAGCTGTACTTTTAGCCTCACCCCTGGGCTCCAATCTGACAATGACCGAGTACACGCCTAAAGGATTATTGATTTGGTTAAATGGGCCTTCTTATTTAATATTAATAAAACGAAAAATGGTCCCACACTGGAACTCCACAAACCTTCATCGGCAGAGGTAACGCTGCGGATGATCATGAAGTGGCGTCGCCCTTCACTTTGAAAGGTATATTTGGGGCTTTCTTTAAGCTCCCAAGTGTCCTTATACCATGTTACAATAGCATTGTCGAAAGACACCTCACACTCAAAAGTGGCGGATTGATGTTCTCGCACCACAATGTTCTGGATGCGTTTGGTGAAATGTATTTGCTCGGCTAGAAAAAGATAATGCAAGGTGGATGATTAGGACTAAATCCGATGTGGTACCTTTTGTAAAATTTTGCCTAATACAGTCTGTTAAGATTTGCTATTAAAGAAAGCCAGGAAAATGTGAAGACAAAATATCCCTGGCATTTAAAATAAGAAGAGTTTTTCCTTCAGTGGTGAAGAAGTAGTAGTCACAGATGATGATAGAAGAGGTTAGTAGATGGCATAATTTATAGTAATCATAAGTCTGACAGTTCATTGAATCTATACAAACCTTCAATCCAAAGATTTGCAGTCGTTTCAAGATTTTTATATTTGCAGGTATATTCTCCTTGGTCTTCAGGTCTAACATCTTTGATTGAGAGCTTCTGAGTGTAATTGGCCACAGCAAATGTATATCTGCTATGAGACTCTAAAAGCTTCCCATTTTTAAACCACTGGGTTTTTACATTAGGTACAGAGAACTGGCATGTCAATGTACAAGTCTGGCCTTCCTTACCAGCCACATCCTGCATACGCTGTTCCACTTCAGCATCTGCAGAAAGAATAAGAGTCAATATTGTAAAAAAACACATTACAAGATATAGTTTTGCATTCACTAAAAGGAGACTTAAATGGTGTTGCTACATACCCAGCACTGTCAGTTTGGCACTGGAGATATGTGGGCCACACACAATACGATAATTGCCTTCATCTCTTGTCTGGCAATCCTTGATCTTTAAGATGTGACGATCACCCACAATTTTGATGTCATACTTGTGACCACTGTCAAGTTTTTGGGTTCCTTTGTACCAGGACAGTGTGATTTCGGGGTAGTTAATCTTGATCTCGCATTCAAACACAGCTTCCTTCTTAACAGCAGTTGTCTGGTCTGTGATGTCACGTATCACAGTGACAGGCTGCATGAAAAACAAAATAATACATTAAAACTGTTAATGACAAAGTGGGAAATTCTAGGTAATACCCTAGTTGCCTAAGAGCTTGTTGTGAAACAAGTCTGTTATATAATACAATGATATTCATGCATCTTTTACATTTTTGCTGTCTGCAGGAACTTATTTAATACAAATAATAAAATTAGATTTCAAACCTCTGTTTGTTCCATCCTCTTTTGCAAATCAGCAACAAGTTTAGCCAAATCTTCCTCAGACTCTCGTGCTCTACTTTCCACTTCCTGTAATGCAATAAATCCAAGCAGTGAAACAATTAATATCAAACTTTTAAACTTACTTTCATTTCTTATTTGAAAGTTCCTGAAAGGTGTTACTAAAAGCCTTCCTAGACCAAGTTCTTTGCGTTGGTAAATTTAAGCAAAAATATTAGGATAACCAATTAAAATGAGTATTATAATGAAACAATTGAAATTTTTGATAACAAAGGTTAAGGTTGAAGTGACACTAGAATGTGTCAGGGAGATAATCAGGTAAGGTGCTTGGTCTTATCAACCAAAGGAACTGATGCTGTTGTACTGTTATCTGACTCAATCTTACTGGTCTTCCACTTTCTTGTTCTTTTTCCCTCTTCAGAAACTCAATAGCTTGAAGGAGGCCACGGTAGTCTGTGATTCCATACATGCGAGCATATTTCTCATACTCCTTGGGATCAACATTTCTAAGCAACTCAACAATGTCAATATCCTTGTCCTCTTTAGGGCTTTTCTGCTTTGACGGAGTCCTGTAAAAAAAAAAAAAAAAAAAAAAAAAAAAAAGTAAAAAATTACACAATCTTGTATAGTTTATTAGTTATCATATTAAAGCAGTGTTTCACAAAGCTAGGGGTCCCTGACCCCTACTTGTCCATGGCACAATTGCAAGGGGTCTGTAGAATCATTAAAAAAAATCAACTTGAAGACAAGTTGATACAAATAATTATTTACATGGGTTGTTATTAAAGCTAGTCTTTAATAACAACCCATGTAAATAATAATGTCACTTTATTTAAAAAGGACTAATTAAAACAACAACTGTTGACCAGTGTGCTGTACATAGCATAAACATTAAACACAATAAAATAATAAAATAAAAACAGACAATAAAACACGTAACATGACTATATCATTGACTAAAAGCTATTTCAAACAAATAAGACTTCAGTTTTGATTTAAAATTACCTATAGTTCTGGCAGTCCTAATACTAACTGGCAGACTATTCCACAATTTTGGCTCAGCTACTGCAAATGTTAAGTCACTTCTGAGTTTTAGTTTTGTTCTTGGAACCACTAATAGTCCCTGATTTGAGGATCTCAGAGACCTCCCTGAGTCATATTCCGACAAAAGACCAGTAAGATAAGAAGGTGCTAAGCCATTTAGAGATTTGTAAACCATTAAAAGGACTTTAAAATCAATTCTATAGTGGACCGCGAACCAGGGTAATGACATTAACGTGGGTGTGATATGTTCATATTTCTTAACCCCAGTCAGAAGCCTGACAGCTGCATTTTGAACCACTTGAAGTCTAGATAATAAGTATTTAGCCATTTATTTAGTCATTTAATTTAATTAAAAATGTCTAACTAATGTTGGTGGAGGGGGGTTCTTGAAGATGGATTACAATTTTACACACTTACTTTTTCAGTTTGACCACCTCTAAAGTTGTCCCTTTCTTCTCATCAACATTCAAGTCCGTGCTGCACTCAATTTCTCCATGTTTGTTTGAAGCAACACATCTGTACTGGCCAGAGTCAGATTTGGTCACCTCTCTGATCTCCAGCTTGGCCTCTTGGTCCTTTTGTTCAATACTGATGCGACCACCATGAGTCATCTGCCTCCACTTGCCCTTCATCCATTTCACATTGGGAATGGGGTCGCCACCAACTTTAGCAATGAAGGTAGCTGTACCTTCTGTAAAAACATAAATCACACAAAGCTTCAATAACACTTTCTTCTACATTTCAATACAGTCCACCCATAAAAAGGAAAATGAGGGTCACTTACTCTCAATGATATGGACACTCTTTGGCTCCTCAATAAAAAACAAGTTGTCCAACTTTTTAACTGCTTGTGGTGGTGAAGGTGCCGCCTGTGCTGGGGCAGGAGCTCCTGGTTTCTCTGAAACTTTTAATGGAATTTTGCAGTGAGATACATACATTTTTAGCTAAAGATAATCAAGAACCAGGGTTAAATAATTTTAGACAACAAAAACTCAAGACCTGTTGAACTTTTTCAAAAAGCACAGCTGCAGGAAGAATAAGAATGGCAATGAAACATTTGCAAAGAAGAGGATTTGGCCAAAACAATCACTGAGACCTGTTTGTAAGCAACAAGCATATACTTGGCCTGACAATAGTAATCTGTTGCCAGGCCAAGAAAAAAAGATTAAAAAAGACAGAATTAGATTAATGAAAGATTAATAATTACTAGAAGATATTGGCAAACAGCCAACAGAATGGAAAGGTTAGGATAAAGCAAATAAAAAAATAAAAAAAATCAAAGGAATATAAAAGCAGCCAAAAAATAAAAAAAAATACAAAGAACGATAAAACCATTATTTTCCTCAAACACAGAAGAAAATACCTTTGATAGTGACTTTAGACTTGCAGAACTCACTACCAGCCTCATTGGTTGCTTTGCAGAGATAATCTCCAGTATCTGTCTTAGATACACGGATCATCTCCAATGTGGCAGTGCCATCAACAAATGTGATCTTAGTGTTTGCAGATGAAGAAAGATCCTGTCTGTCCTTCATCCACTGAATCTTTAGAGGAGGAGATCCACGTACATGGCAGCTGAGGGTAAGTGTCTCACCCTCAGTCACAGTCACTGGTTTAAGAGGCAAGTCAAAGCTTGGTGGTACCTTTTGCTCTGTATTCAGGGAAAAAAAGTCATTTATAAAAGGGACATTTCACATTTAATGTATTACATACATCTTTTACAAGAAAGTACTATGGGACTACCATAGTATTTACCAAGGTACTTCCAAGAATAATGAATTTTAATACCATGGAATTACCAAATGATACCATCATTGTACCACGGTACTGCCACAGTACTTTTTGTAAGGAATAGTACATTTATAACAAGACAATGGAAATAAGAAAAACTTGACATGGAAACCAACAGTATACCTGTAATCTGAACTGACACTTCATAAGAGGCAGTGCCAGCTTCGTTGGAGACTTTGCACATATATGTGCCACTATCTGACAGTTGAGATTTTTTGATGCACAGGACAGACAGACCGCTCTTGAAGGTTACATCATAACAGTCAGAGGTGAAGATTTCTCTGCCATCTTTAAACCAGTTGACAGTCAGGGGCTGTGATCCAGCTACACGACCCTCAATCTTCACCATTTTGCCCTCAGTGTCCTCAATAGTTGCTGAAGGCTTTTTGGTAAAACTAGGTGGAATTTTGCGTTCTATAGGAACAATAAAAAGAGGTGCTGTTAGACAGGACATATATGATAGACAAAAGTGGTTCTTCTATCTAAATGCATATACCGGAACGTGGTTAAAGAATTTGTGAAAGATTCTCAACAGTGCCACCTGTTGACCTATTGCAAGCAAAGAAAAACAAAGGCATGAAGAATGGAAGACACAAACGTAAAATAAATTAAGCACCACAGGTCAATCCCAAGACAATAAAGACAATGAAGACACAGTCACACCGAAAAGCAGTGACCAAATACCTTTCACAGAAACCTCTGTGGAACAAGAGTCCTTCCCAATATCATTACTAGCATGGCAAGAATAACGACCGGAGTCTGCTTTATCAGCCTTCAAAATTGTCAAATGTGGGGTGTTATCCACACACGATATCTTATAATTGCCCCCTGTGCGGATGTCCTTGTGATCCTTGGACCAAGTTACTTTTATAGGCAATGATCCTGTCATGTGGCATTCCAGTTCGACAGTATCTCCCACTGTCACATCCACAGGTATGAGCTTTTTATCAAACACAGGTGGATATCTTGGCTCTGTGGAGTTAAATAGAGATAACAGTACAATTGTATAGACATGTTAACATCCATTTCAGTGCGTTTCACAACACATGAAACTCATTTAATCAGAGAACAATATGAAAGAGATAAACAGACCTTGAAGCGTGAGCTTGGCTCTACAAGAAGCAGTTCCAACACTATTAGTAGCAACACAAGTGTATTCACCAGAATGTCTCATTTCACCCTTGGCTATCTTTAGGACAGCAGAGTTATCATCAAAAGACATTGTGTATTCTGAATCGCTCCTAAGAGCTTCACCATCTTTGAGCCAAGAGACCTCCATAGGAGAGGATCCTGCAACACGACACTCAAACTGGACAGGCTGTCCTTCAATTTGCGTAATGCTAGTAATCTTTTTAGGGAAAGAAGGTGGTGTTTTCACATCTGGAAAGAAAAACATTAAGCAAAATACATTGATAGTGGTTACACAGTGGAGTTGAATCCTTAGAGTCATCTAAGAGACAGATTCAGAGCTTTAGAAAGAAATTTGCATCACCTTGTACAGTTAAGTGGCAGCTGGAAGAGGCAGATCCTATGCTGTTTTCTGCCTTACATGTGTATTCACCAATGTCAGATTTGGCAACTTTAGCTAGTTTCAGGCAGGCAGTGCCTTTGAAGAACTCCATCTTGCAGGTCGGAGAAGAACGCACTTTGCCATCTGCCTTGAACCATGACACTTTAATTTCAGGAGTGCCACCAATCTGGCATTTCAGACAAACTGCATCACCTGCAGTGACCTCCATAGGCTCCAAACTCTCAATAAAGAAAGGTGGTTCTAAAAGTGACAAAACATATTCCATAAAGACAAGCATGCACATTTTGATACTCTCTCACAGTAGCTTATATTGAGCACATCTACTCAATAACAAACCTAAAATGGACACTGCTGCTTCACAAGTGTCGTGTCCAGCATCATTAGAAACCTCACAAGTGTATTTTCCAGCAGCCTCTTTATCACTGTTTAGGCACTCCAGGATGCAGGAGTTCTCAGTGGTTGTAATGTTGTACTTGTAAGATGAGTAAATTTCCTGTCCATCTTTAAGCCATTTCACAAGAATCTTTGGGCTTCCCGCATATGTGCATTCAAGTATCAGTGACTTGGCCATTTCAACAGAGAGGTTCTTTAGCTTCTTGACAAAGCGTGCAGCCTCTGAATGAAAATGGCATACATATGTGAAAAACAAAGTTCTGCTATAACAAGTATACAAGAAATTGTTACTCATATATTAACTAAATTAAAACTAACCTTTAACAAAAAGGTTAACAGGACAGTTTTCCTTCCCAGCATCATTAATGATCTGGCAAGTGTACTCGCCAGCATGAGATTTATCAATGTTGTAGAGCTCTAGAATTGCTGTATCTCCTCTTAAAGCAATCTCACAGCTTCTCCCAGACACTATTTCCTCACTGCCTCTAAACCATTTAAGTTTCATTGGGGTACTTCCTTGAACGGTTGCTGTAAAGGTGACATTTGTGCCTGGGAGGGCTTCCACAGGTTCAGGTGTGGTCACAAAAGAGGGGGGTTCTGTAGCAAATATGACAAGGAAAAGGTTGTGAAATGTGGTTTAACCTAGATTTACATGTCTTAGTTATTATAAATGATTCTACAGTCGAACACTAACCTTTAACTATTAAGGAAGCAGATGTATCTGCCGTTCCTGCACTGTTCACTGCTTTACATTTGTATGTGCCAGAGTCTGAAAGTTTCAGAGTTGGCACTTTCAATATGCAGGTATTCTCAGCGAATGTAATCTCATAGTTCGGCCCACTTTTAATCTCCTCTTCATTATGGTACCAAGAGATAGTGAGAGGTGCAGACCCTGAAGCTTTACAGTCCATTTCAACAGATTTGCCAACAATACTCTGTGTGTCCTTCAGTCTTCGTGAGAACGAAGGAGGGACGATTTTGTCTGTTTGACCAAAAACAACATACTCAACTTTTGGCTTCATAAGGAATCACAAGCAATTCTAAGATTGTAACAAATATTATATACAAGGATATTTAACATTACTGACCCAAAACAGTGAGGTCCATTTTGCAGCTATCACTGCCAACTTCATTCTTAATCTCAAATGTGTATTCTCCAGTATCACTTTTCTCCGTTGACAATAGCTTAAGACTGGAGATCATTTTTGAGAAGGTGATTTTGTATTTTCTGCCTGAAGACAGCTCTACACCATCCTTGTACCATTTTGGCTTAAGTTCTGGAGTTCCAGATACAGTGCACTCTAAGGCTGCGGTTTCACCAGCGGTTACATTGACTGACTCTGTCTTATCCACAATTGCTGCAGGTTCTAGAAATTTAGAAGCATCAATAATGTAATTTACATAATTAATTTCAAAAGATTAAATGTACTTAAGAGGGAAAAATATTATTCTTACAAACCTAGGACTGTTAGGTTTGCTCTGCATTCAGCTACTCCAACATCATTTTTCAGCTGACATGTATATTTTCCAGCAGTGGTAGGATCGGCTTTAAATATTTTCAGAGTGACCTGATTATTCTCAAATGTAATTTTCCTGTTGTCACCATCTCTGAGAATGTGGTCTTTATCCTGAACCCAAGACACAGTCAGAGGCTGCGAACCTCTGACTGTTGCCAACAAAACCACCTCTTCGCCAGAGATGGCTGTCGTATTGGATAATTTCTTCACAAACGCTGGTGGTTCTGAATGTCAGGAAGAGAGTCATCAAAGAGTCAAATAACTAAAGTGTAAAACAAGTATTTACTACTTTAAACTCAGTCTTACTGACCTCTTAGCTTTACAGTGCCCTGACAGGAATCACTTCCAACATTATTTGATGCTTTACACTCATATTCCCCTGCATCTGATGCTTCCAGTCCAAGGATGTGGAGAGTTGCAGAGCATCCCTCAGACACAAATTTATACTTTCTACTCTCCTTTAACTGTTTTTTATCCTTAAACCAGGTTATCTCAAAAGGTGCTGAGCCTTTCAGCTCACAGTTAAGACTGGCATCTTTGCCCTTCAGCCCCTCAACTGGTGTTGGGACTTTGTGGAAAGTTGGTGGTTCTACAAAAAAGTAATTCAAATTAAAGAGCGCACTTATGCATATTAAAAACAATAAAAGATCATTAAATCAATAAATAATATATATTATCATTAACTAGAGCTAAAACTATTAATAAACCTAAAATAAAATACAAAATAAATATTAGATGAAAAACTTAAAAGTGAACAAAAATGTAAATGTTGCCTTGGCAACTTACTGAAATATGTTTAAGTTGAAGTACTAAAATTACTAACTAGAAATAAATAAAACTAAAACTGAAATAAACATAAATATTAACATATAAAAAAAACCAATAAAAAATACAAAAACACATAAGGACCCACTTTATATTAGGTGGCCTAATATGCACTAACATTTAAATTAATCATTTGATACAATGCACTTATTGTGTACATTGTACTTACGTTTTAAAAATTACCTGCATGTAATTACATCTGTCTTTAATTTTCTGTAGTTACATCTATAATTACACCGTTGACACTTCCCTTACACCTAACCCTACCCTTAAACTTACCCATACCACCACACCTGTCCCTAACTTTACCCGTATCCCACCTAAGTTACCCGTAAGTGTTTTGCAATACAATATGAATACAATAAGTACATTGTACTTATTTTTTGATGTAAGTACATAGTAGTTAAGGCCACCTAATATAAAGTGAGACTGCACATAAAATAATAATTAAAAAAAAAAAATACATCTGAAAGATATACCCCATGTCAGTTAGTGCTCATGCTAATAAAGGCATAAGCATTAAACTAGTGAATGAAAGATCCATCCACCATCTAACCTTTGACTGTGAGTGTGGTACTGCAACTCTTAGTTCCAGCATCATTCTGGACTTCACAGGTGTAGACTCCATTGTCCTCAAAGCTGGATGTGAAAATTTCAAGGACTGCCACAGAGTTATCGAAAGTCATTCTCAAGTTGCCACCATCACTGAGTATGGCATCATTCTTGTACCAGCTAATTTTCAGAGGAGCTGTGCCAGTAACTTTGCATTCAAGCTGGAGTGGCTCTCCCATCTTTACGACTTTTGCAGCTGGCAGTTTCTGTACAAACTCTGGAGGTTCTGTAAAACCAAAATTACTACATGTTATCATAATGAATCATGTAATATATAAAATGGAGCACTAAAGATGGTTTCAAGAAGATGGCAGATGGCAAGAGGCAGATAATGGCTGAAAGGGAGTAAAGCGTAATGATGAGTAGTAATGAAGTAGGATGATGGTGAAAGGCAGACAGACAGTTTATGTAAGCGAGACAAGAAAATGCAAATGATGAAGCATTGAAAAAGAATGATAATGGTGTCGATAAGGGTACTTGAAAAGAGCTCCAACCTTTAACCATCAAGGTTGTGGTGCATTTAGCGGTACCAGCATCATTGCTTATTTGACAAGAGTAAGTTCCACTGTGTGATATTCCAACGGCAAAAAGATCTAGGAAGCATAAGAGGCCCTCCAGGCCAGTAAAACAGGAAGGTCCACAAATCAGCTCAGTGTCATCTTTGAACCATTTCACTGTGAAGGGAGGTGTTCCCTTAAATGTACTCTTAAAGCGAACAGTGGTATTTGGTATGACAGCCTGTGATTCTGGAACCAGCACAAAGCTTGGTGGCTCTAAATAATTAATGGAAAAGAAAGACAAATACATCTGTTAAGAAACCGGCAGCCATCAGAGATCTTAGGATAATGAAATATACTACTAAATACTACAGAAGCCATCTGACCTTTCACTCTCAGTGTACCACTGCATTCACAACTGCCCACTTTGTTTGTAATTTTACAAGTGTAAATTCCAGTGTCAGTTTTCTCTAAACACTCGATTTCCAAAGACACGATGTTGTCATGCTGAAGAAGTTTATGTTTGGTTCTTCCTGACAGTTTAGTTCCATCCTTCATCCACTCCACAGTTATGGGAAGTGAGCCTGATATTTTGCATCCGATTTGAACATTTGTGCCCAGAATTTCCTCCATCTCCATCAAAGGTTTGATGAAGGATGGGGGGATTATTTGCTCTGACAAAGAAAGTAAATGTCATAAATATCACTAAAATACAACTAATACTAATTATTCCATTAATTATGAACAAGCACTAACCTAGCACATTTAAAGTCACTTTGCAATAGCAGGTACTGATGTGGTTGGAAACCTCAAACACATAAGTTCCTGTGTCTTCCAATTGGACAGATTGCATTTTAAGTTGGCTGACATTATTGATGTAGGTGAGGCTGTGCTGTCTTGAAGGCATAATTTCCTTGCCATCTTTACTCCATTTGACTTTCAGCTCAGGAGAGCCTGTAACTTTGCACTCAAAGCTTACTGGATCTCCAGTAGTGACATTAATCTCCTCTGGCTTTTCAATTATCTGAGGTGGCTCTGGGGATAACATAACAATTATATTTATAATAGCAAGTATTTAGGATGGACAGCTACAAAAAGCACCTGCAAAAATAACCAACCTTGTACTACAAGTGTAGCAAAACACTTCTCTTGCCCTGCCTCATTCACAGCCTGACAGGTGTATTTTCCACTGTGGATGGACTCACACACAGGGATTCTCAGAGTGGCAATATTGTTCTCAAATGTCCTCTCAATTAAAGGATCCTCCAAAATCCAGTTTTCATCTTTTTGCCATTGTATGGACAGAGGTGGTGATCCTCTTACAACACATTTAAACTCAACCTTTTTTCCAAGAACTGTGACAACATTCTCAATCCTCTCCACAAACGATGGAGGCTCTGATAGGAAGTGCAAAATATGTTAAACATGGTGAAGAGAAATAAAATCATAAATATATAAAATGGATATCAAACAAACTCAAAGCTAACCTTTTATGCTGAGTGTAGTCTGACTTGAACAACTCCCAATTTCATTTGCTACAACGCACTGATATTCTCCAACATCTAAAGCATCACATTTCTGTACATCAAGAGTCATTATAGAGCCATTCTTCTGCAAAATTACATGCTTATGGCTTGATTTGATATCCTTTGAATCTTTTTGCCAAGTCACCTCAAAAGGAGCTGTGCCTTTTACCTGACATTCAAAATATGCATTTGAGCCATTTACAACCTCAAGAGGACTCAATGGCTTGACAAGAACTGGTGGCTCTGAAAAAAGAAATAAGCTTGGTATAAAAACAGCTCAAATGTTCTGGCTATAGATATTTTTAAAAGAATTATAATAAAACACTGAAATGCCTATAAAGTGCACTATATACTAACCTTTCACTCTTAGTTCCATACTACAGCTCTCACTGCCCGCCTCATTCCGGGCCTCACAGTAGTACACTCCACTGTCTTTGATATCACTGCTACTTATCTCAAGCCGTGCAAGAAAATCGACAAAAGTAATTTTATGCTTGTCGCTTGGACTTATTTCATTACCATCTCTGAACCAGTAGGTGTCTATCTCCGGAGTGCCTGTAATCTGGCATTCAAAAACTACCAATTGGCCTGGTTTTACCACTGTAATTTTTTCAGGTTTGCGGGTAAATTTGGGGGGTTCTGAAAAAAATGAAATTAAATCAAGTACTTATTTTAAGCATTTAACAAAGGTTCAAGAAATTTTCTTTTAAATCATTTTAGTGAAAACCTTTCACGAAGAGCGTCGCTTGGCAAGCATCTGATCCAACATCATTACTTATTTCACAGACATAGTCTCCAGAGTCTGAAGGCTTAGCAAAAAAGAGCTCAAGTGAGCTGGAAGAGTCGTTTTTCTGAACTGAACAGTCAATTCCTGATGAAACTTCTTTCTTATCCTTAAACCACTTAATGGTCAGTGGTGGTGTTCCAGACACAAGCACATTAAACTGCACTTTGGATCCTGGTACAACATCTTGTGATTCAGGCTTCTCAATGATTGATGGAGGTTCTGCTTGCAAGAGGGAGATTTATTATTACAGATTAAAGAAAGATAACATTTACTGAAAAGCAAAATAAATTTACTGAAACTAACAAATTAAATTGTCACTCATAAAAGTCAAGGGTAATTGCAAACCTTTGATTTTCAGCATGCCCGAACACTGAACAGTGCCTGCTTGGTTTTTAGCGATACAAGTGTAATTGCCACTGTCTGAACTATCAAGACGACTGATTTCCAAAGATGCCGCATTCTCAAAGAATATACATTTGTGCTTCTCATCTGTCTCTATCTCCTTATTTTCCTTGAACCAAGTAACAGTTATGGGAAGAGATCCAGAGACCAGACACTCCAACTGTGCAAAAGATCCTTTTATACTCTCCGTTTCCTTCAATTTTCTTGTGAAGGAAGGCTTGATTATTTGATCTGTTACAGTGAATAGGAAATAAGACAGTTTGAATTTTAAATTGATCTTAAATGTTGATCTAAGTGTTGATCTAAAACTTCCAATAATAACTTCCATATTTTTTTCTAACATACTAACCTAAAACAGTTACAACTGCCTCACAACTGCTGCTTCCAGCATCATTTGAAATCTCAAATATATATTCTCCAGCATCACTCTTCTCAGAGGAAAGGATTTTTAATATGGAACTTGTATCTGTGCTCTGTACTTTGTATTTTTTGCCTGATGTCAGCTCTTTGCCATCCTTTAGCCATTTTGCTTTAAGAACTTTAGAACCAGAATACCTGCACTCTAGAGTGGCAGGATCACCTACTGTAACACTGACAGACTTGGCTTGCTCTGTGATGTTTGCAGGCTCTGTAATTACAATAAAATCCGTATGAATACATAAAAATGCAACTAAATCAAAAAGAGCTATGATGTGGATATGACTGAAAAATAATACTGAGGAAAAACGGATGATTACAAATTAAATTAATAAGAACTATGCAAAAACATAGAAAATTAACGGCATAATATAAATATGCTAATTAGTGTTACACAAATTATTACACACCTTTTACTGCCAATACTGCTGTACATTTCTGACTACCAGCTTCATTCTGAGCATGGCAAGTGTATTTTCCACCAAGTTTTAACTGCACATTAGAAATGTGCACCACTGCAGTCCGGTTCTCAAAAGATATCTGAACATGCTCAGATTCCTTGATCTCGTGGTCATCTTTCATCCAAGAGACGGTCATAGGCAATGACCCTTTCAAAACACACTGCAAGGAAACCTCACCACCCTGGAGGACATTTGTATTATCCATCTTCTGCACAAATGACGGTGGCTCTAATTGAAGAATATCAAATGCAAGATGATGTTAGGATAATGTTCACAAGTATGACTATACTTTTAACTTTCACAAGAAAATAAAAATCCAAGAATTCCCTGTACTTACTAACCTTTCATCATAACATGAAAATCACAAGAGGTTTGGCCTACTTCATTTCCCACAGTGCACTGATATTTGCCAACATCCCCAGGTTCAAATTTCAAAATCTGAAGAGCTGCTACATCATTTGTCAGGCTTATGATGTGTCTTCTATCATTTCGGATTTGCTTTGAGTCTTTGAAACAGGAAATCTCAAAGGGAGCTGAGCCTGAGACAGTTCCTTCCAACACAACATCTGTGCCTTTAACAATTTCTTTGGATTCAAAAGGTTTCACAAATTCGGGAGGTTCTGAGATAAGAAAGCACCAATTAGCTAATTAAGAACTGCTTTAACCAAGAGGAAATTACTTTAACATCCTTGAAAAGTAAGATGATTTCAAACTTCAAACAAACCTTTGACTGTAACCAAGCAACTGCATTTATCACTGCCAGCTTCACTTGATGCTTGGCAGATATAATCTCCACTGTCTTCAACACAGCAATCGGAGATCTTTAGTGTAGCAACTGAGTCAGTGAAGGCCATTTGGTATGTATCATTTGAGCTAATTTCAATCTCATTCTTATACCATCTAATATTGATCTCTGGGCTGCCAGTCACTTTACATTCCAAAGTTGCAAGACTCCCATTCAATACTAGTTTAGTCAATTCAAGCTTCATCACAAATTTAGGAGGTTCTATAAAAAGAGAATGACACATTAAGATGAATTAAATGACTAAAGAGTCATTCTGTAAAAAACAATGGATTTAAAAATATCATCAAGGGTAGGAAAAGGCACCTTTCACAAATAAGGCAGCTGTGCATGAGACCCTTCCAGCATCGTTAGAAACTTGGCAAGTGTATTTTGCAGACTGAGATGGCTTCACAGAGTGCAGCTCCAGTGAACTTGAGTTGGCTTCTTTCTTGATGAAACAAGTTCCTCCAGTTAACATTTCTTTGTCTTCTCTGAACCACTTAATAATAAAAGGCGCTGTCCCAGTGAACACAGCTTTTAGGACAACTGTAGTTCCTGGTATAACATCTTGGCTTTGAGGTTTCAAAGAGAAGACTGGGGGTTCTAAAGTGAATTTGAAGGGGTGGGGGAAAGAGATTATTTTAACAACCACATTTCAAGTTGACAGCAAACAAATACAAATATTATAAAATGGGATCTATTATTCTAACCTTTAACAGAAACAGTTCCACTTGTGTCACTGTGTCCTGCAGCATTAGTTGCATGGCAGGTGAAAACCCCAGCATCTGATGTCTCTAAATCAGTTATTTTCAATACGGCAGTGCTTTCCTGCATTTCAGTTTTATATTTTGTTCCAGTTGTAATGTCCTTTCCTTCTTTGAACCAAGATATTGTTATAGGCTGGGATCCTGACACTTTGCATTCCATTTGAATACTACCCCCAACATTACCATCTACCTTTTTAAGTGTTTTTGTGAATGTTGGCGGTATTATTTTATCTGCTCAAAAGAAGTAAAACACTATTGTTAAAGAAACATACACATATACACACAGACAACCAACTGAAAGATCATTTAGAAAGAATACCACTAACCAAGAATAATGATTGAACAAGAACACTGCTCTTTTCCAACCCGATTAGAAACTTCAATTTTGTATTCACAGCTATCGCCCCGCTCTGCCGAGAGGATTTTCAAGACTGCCACATTGTCTTTGAAGGAGAGTTTGTATTTTCGACTTCCTGTCATCTCTTTGCCATCTCTGAACCATTTTACTTTGAGATCTGGACTTCCTGAAACTTTGCACTCAAGAGTTGCAGAGTCACCTGCTGTTACACTGATGGATGGTGGTTTCTCAACAAATCTAGCTGGTTCTTTAACAAAAATTTAATAAATCAATTAATACATCAATTAACCAATCAATAAATAATAATAAAGGAGAATAAGTAAGTACTACAGAATAATATAATACTAAATACTGTGATATGTTTATGGTTTAATTCTAACCTTGAACAGATACAGTGGCCTCGCATTTTTGTTTTCCAGCCTCATTTTCAGCTTGACAAGTATATTTACCCCCATGGTTAATGGCCACATTTGCTATTGCCAGAATAGCGATGTTGTTTTCAAAACTTGTGGTAATATTAGGATCATCATCTCTGACTAACTCTGAGTCTTTAAACCACTGAACTGTGATAGGAGCAGAACCCTTAAGAGCTCCTTGCAGTTTCACAGCACT
This sequence comes from Coreius guichenoti, assembly GCA_039654105.1. Taxonomy (NCBI): domain Eukaryota; kingdom Metazoa; phylum Chordata; class Actinopteri; order Cypriniformes; family Gobionidae; genus Coreius; species Coreius guichenoti. The sequence continues at coordinate 9,525,300 of CM077172.1, read as the reverse complement.
GCCTAAAACTGCAGTGGTGTTCTCAACCTTCTTTACAAAGGATGGTGGGTCTGCATGAAAAAAGGCAGATAAGTTTTCACATTAAATAAAACATTAACAACAACAACAAAACAAATTAGTTTGGGCCATGAAATTGATTGTACCAACCTTTCAATTTGGCCACTGCTTTTGTAGATATTTTACCAACGTCATTGGAAATGCAGCACTGATAATCTCCAATATCTGCACTTTCAAATGATTTGATTTCCAAATATGCAACGGAATCCTTTGAAACAATACTGTACTTCTTGTCAGAGGATACTGGGTTCTTATTCTTAAACCAGGTCACCTCAAAAGGAGCAGTGCCTGTAACTTCACATTCAAGCTGAGCTGTGCACCCTTTGACTATCTCCACCATTTGCAACTCCTTTTTAAAGGCAGGAGGTTCTAAGAACAATAAAAGCAATACGATTTAAGATAACCCTTCTATCTCAATATAATGAATATTGATCAGAATGTAAGAATCTTGAGTATTACCTTTTACAGTTACTTGAGAGCTGCAGCTTTCACAGCCAGCCTCATTCATCACTTCACAAGTGTAATTTCCAGTGTCAGACTCAGACAATTCAATAATCTCAAGAGTGGCTTGGCCGGCTTTGAATGTGATTTTGTGTTTTTCAGAGGAACTAAGTGGTTTGTCATTCAAAAACCAAGTCACATGGAGTTCAGGTGATCCTTTGACAGTGCACGACAGACGTGATGACATTCCTTGTTTCCATAAGATCTTAGGCTCTAGCCTTTTAACAAAGACTGGAGGTTCTACAGATTAAAATGCAATAGGGGGAAAAGATTTTCGATTTGTTTGTAAGAAAAAGACATGTTAAGAAAAGACAACTTCAACAGGTAAATATAAGAGACATTTGAAGAAGCACCATGAAAATAAGATGTAATACTTATATGGCAAAGAAGAGCAGCATCAACTGATGCTTAAGCTTTGTCACCTCTGTCTAAGCAATGCAAATACAGTTATCTGCTCACACTGACAGAAATTAATACCCAGTCATGCAGATTTGTTTCAAATGCTGCATTTACCAAGGGCATTAATCTCAAAGTCTTACCTTGCACTGTCACACTAGAAGAGCAACTGCTGCTTCCTGCATCATTGGCAGCAGTACAGGTGTATGTACCTGTATCTTTGAGTTTGGCTTTTTGAATCTCAAGACAGGCTATTTTTTCCTCAAAAGCTAGTTTACAGTCCATTGTAGTATGGAGTTTCTTGCCATCTCTCATCCAGATGATGGAAACACCCATGTCTTCATCTACCTGACACTCAAGACGTAGTGGGTTTCCCACAGCAATAGTGGTTGACTCAAAGCTCTTCACAAAGCTGGGTTTGTCTACAACCCTCAGTTCAGTGCAGCATGTAGCTGTACCAACACTGTTTGAAGCTTTGCAAAGATATGTTCCCTGATCACTTTGTTGTAGATTCAAGATTTCAAGAAAATACTTGTTCTTGTCAGAGGATGCTTTGCAGTGATCATCAAGTGAAATGGCAATATTGTCTTTATGCCAGACAACATTCATTGGGTCAGAACCAGAAATAACACATTGAAATTTTGCTTGCTTGCCCACAAATAAAGTCATCGAATCAGGCTTTGATACAAACTCTGGTGGGAACATCTCTACAAAAAGAAGATATCAATAAGAAGATATCAATAACTTTGCCAACAAAGTATCAAACACAAAGCGTGTCAGCTCCAGAGTTAAATATTTCAAGACAACCAATGGACAATAAGAAAGGTATATTTTTCTTACCTGTCACACTTAGTTTAGCAGAGCAGGTGTCACTTCCATGGCGGTTTGAAGCTTTGCATGTAAATTCTCCACTGTCAGTGACTGATGGGCTAAAGATCTCCAGGGATGAGGTGTGATGAAGGCTGATAATTCTGCATTTGTCACTATGTCTGAGCTCAGAACCAGATTTGAACCACTTGAAGGTCACACCTGGAGCCTCCTCAATCTCGCATTCGAACTTTGCAGGACTGCCAACATTGACCTCCAGATTTTGAATTTTCTTCCTAAAAACAGGTGGCACTGAATTGTGCACACAGATAAAAATCAAATTAGTACATTACATTTACCATGTCTGCTGACAAGTAATAAGTGTGAGCATGAAAAGCAGAAACCACTGACTGGCACTTTCAAACACCAGTAATGTTCAACAAAAACATTTAGCACAATGTTCAATAGGTTAAATGTAATCATTCAAGTAAATCCTAGCCATATATAATTTTTATGGTATTTTCAAAAAGTGCCAATTTCTGTGGTTACTGTAATGGAGGAGTAAAAAAAAAGCATTCCAGGAGTGACTGTGAAGAGTAATGGTGATCTTGCTATGAGGGAGAGAAAAACAAATTGAATGAAGAGTGAAAAAGACTTGACATCCTGGCATGCAAAAAAAAAAAAAGATCAAGAATGAGGTGCTCAATGACTGATGAAACAATGAAAAACAATGGAGTATTTCATGACCAATTTCCAGAGGTGAATACAACAAAAAGTGGAAAATACTGCAGGAATGAAGGAGATGAACGTTGGAATGACACTAAAAGATCCGACAGGTTAAGAGTTGGTGTGAAGAAGTGAAGACATGCTAACATTTCAGTGATGTGAAAATGGTGGCAAAATAACAGCATTGTGAACAAGATCAGAGCCGAAGGCATTACGAAGGTATCTTCATATGAAACAAAGATACTGAGAAAGCACGTCTGATGAAGCGTGTCTATTTTAGCTATGAATGGCAAGAGTTAGTCATGTGGTGATAAAATAATCCCATAATTCCAACCTCTTAAGACCACAGTGAGGTGGGAGGATGTGGAGGTCTTGCCAGCTTCACCTACAGCCTCACAGGTATATTCTCCTTGATGATCCTTCATAACCTTGCTGATTACTAGTGTGTAAGTGTCATGGTCTTTGGAACACTTGAACTCTTTGCCAGACTTAATAGATTTTCCATTAAAAAGCCAATTCACTTTCTTTACATGTCTAATAGTCAATGAAAATTTTGCCTCTGAATGTTCCTCTATTACAATATCCTCCAAAGAGCTTTCAAAAATTGGGTAACTCTCTCTAATTTCTTCTTTCTCTAATTTCATAAATGCTTCAGTAATATATTCCTCCCTTTCCTCTCTCTGAAAGATGACTTCAGAGGACCGTTCGTTTGGAACAGGCCCCAGAACAAGTTCAGTTGTCATACCTGCAGCTCCTACATCCCTCTCATGCCCTTTTACTGTCACAGATCTGGTTTCTTGTCGCTCAACTTGGATAGACTGTTGAATTTCAATTTTTGATTTACTTGCCACATGAATAGTTGACTGTTGCACAAAAGCTTGCTCTTTAGCTGTTACAGACTGAAAAGAGGCTTTGGCTTCAGTTTTTACAGTTGCAGATTGAATATTTGGTGATGTGAAAGGCTCTACATTTTCTGTCATTCTTACCATCTCCACCACAGGTGAAAGAATTTCTTTTGTAGAAGCCTTGGTAACCTGTAATCTTTGGGGCCTGTTGATTTGCATTGTGCCTGGCTGGTCTGAGGTCAAAACCTGTTGCTCTCGATAGACAATAGAGTAGAAAGCAGCTTGAAGTTCACTTCTGAGATCAGCAGTCTGGGGATACTGTCCTTCAAAAGCAATTGTAATTTCAAGTGGGGCACTTGCACTTGTAATAAGATAAGTGAACATAACATATTTGGGTTCTCTCCTTTCTTTTACCTCATGAATTTCTATAGCTCCTAAACTCTCCACTACATCTGCCAGGATCAAAGGCTGGTCAAGAGCAACAGCAGCTGCAAGAGTACTTTTTAACTGGTGCTTAATGTCCAATGAATGTGGTTTCGGAGGCGAAATAACAAAAGTAAGCTCTTTGGGTAGCACTTGGCTCTCTCTTGCCTCTGACACTAAAACAGTACCCATCTTCTGCTCACTGACAGCTGCTGTGGTTGTTTCAGATTTTGTAATATCCTCAGATAGCTCAGCTTTGATTACTCGTTTTTCTTCCATTAATACTGACTGTCTAACAGACTGTCCTTCCTGAATTTGAACTGCAAAGTCTTGTTCGGTGGCCTCAAGAGCAATACTACTTTCTGTTGAGATAGCCTTTTCTTCTACATAAATTAATTCAGATGGGATTTTGGGCTCAACTTTGCTTTTAGACACAAATTTCTCAATTGTTCCTATATTCTCTGTGTGTCCCTCCTCTATATCCTGACTCTCTGACACAGATGGCACATGCACAATATTCCAGTGATCTTCTTTCTGAACTAGGGCACGCTGCTGTTTAACATCACTTACAAAAGGAGTTTCCTTCGGTAACGGCACTGGCTCTGAAAAGACTTGAAGAATACTTTCAGGTTTGGGTTCTTTTCTGATTTCGGACTGCATTCCTGTAACTGACACATCAAGATCTTTACAATAATCAGCGGTATGCTCTCTTTTCTCTTCTGTGCTTGCGGCATGGTGACGGGCTTTTTCCTTTCTCTGTACTGCAATCTGTTCATCTGGTTTTTCCACTGAAATTATCCCTTCTTTTGTCAATGTATTTTCTAAATGAATTGCCTGAAGATGCAAAGGAGCAGGAGCTTCCTTACCAGGATGAATGAAAACTTCTGTTGTTTGTGCTGTAAACTGAGAGGACTCCTCACATGTCACTGTCTGCTGTAAATCCACTGACACTGTATGCTTAAGAACAGGACTTTTTTGAGCATCTGCCTTCTCTTGGACTGGTTTCTCACTGCTGAACCTGCCCTCAGATGGAAGAATATTCTGATCTGTGATGACCTGTAAATGTAGAACTTGTTCTTCTTCTCTCTGGGACTGCACTGAAATAACACTTTCTAAACCTGGGATCAAACTTGACTGATCAGCTTGGAGCTGATGCTTCTCCTCAGCAATGAGAGCTGATTTAAATACACTGTCTTTGACTAGAGATGCAGTCTCCTCGACTGGTCTGTGCATTGATAACCTCTGTTCTTTTGCTAAGGTTTGAGCAGTCTCACTAACTGAAAGGACAACTGGTTTTGGTGGTTCTTTCTTCACTGTTGTCTGAAAGGTAGATTCTTGAGTTGACAGCTCTTTAGAGTGACCTTCTGTGATCTGTTGTTTCTCTGTTGAAACTGCACTGTAAAGAATTTTAACTCCCTCTTTAACCTGGTAGCCCTTTTCTTGCTGAGTATGCGGTATAACCTGTGAATGTTCTTTAACAATTGGGAGTTTTGTCTCAACTTGGTGACTTGATATTGGATACTTGGGCTCAGGAGATGCTATGATCTGTTCTGTTTCTCTGGCTAATAATGGCTCAGCTTTGACAATTGTCAGTGGAGTTACACTCTCAGTTATGGCAGACATTACTTGTGAGGGGTACTCTTTTGCAATTTCCAGCTCTGTAACCTCTGGACTTTTGATTCGTTCAAAGTGCTGTTCTGTGAAGCCTTGGCGTTCTTGAACTGCTGAGGTCATAGTAGCCATCTGGAGCTGTTTCAAAGGGGTTGCTACCACTGGTTCTGGCTGAACTGAAGCAGATATTACTCTCTCCTGCACTTCATGAGACTCCAACACAGCAGCTTGATGAGTCACCTGTTCCTTGAGCACAGCTGCAATGGAAACATCTAAGTCATGCAGAGTGTCAACCTGCTCGCTCGCTACCATTTGCCTGTCTTCTGTGCCAATGGTGTAAATTACCTGATGGTCTCCCTGCAAACTAGCACCTGCCTGTCCAGGTAGGCTAACACTGTACAAACGTGATTCAGTGGCTTCCTCTTTCATGGACACCTTATAACTTTTTTGCTCTTGAACTAATTGCTGTTTATGAAATACAGAGACTTTTTTGTGGAATACTATCAACTCAGCACTGCAGCTTGCCTCCCCAAAAGGATTGACAGCCTTGCATGTGTAGAGTCCACTGTCTTTCTGTTTGATGTTATTCATGCAAAGGAAGCCAGAGCCATCTGGGTTACTTACAACAGAACAGATCTGGCTTGACTTAATTTGAGAATTACCCTTAAACCACTGAACATCAGGGAGAGGAGTACCAGTAACTCTATACTGAAATTTCACCTCGCTGCCCTCCGCACACTGCACAGGTTGAATTTGTGTGGTAAAGCATGGTGGTTGCCCTGGTATTTTAAACATTTGTTCCACCCACTTTTCTGCTGCTGATAATTGACTCACTTGTACCTTTAATATTGTCTTGCAGGTGGTTTGGCCAAATCTATTACTGGCGGTACAAGAGTACTCTCCCTCATACTCCTTCTTTACTTGTGTTATTATTAAAGTGTACTCATCTCTCTCCTCTACAATCTTATAAACTGACGAAGAAGTGATAACATTTCCATTGTAGAACCACTGAACTTTTGGCTTTGGAAAACCAGATACTGTGACAGTAAACCTAACTGACTCTCCAACAGTAACTTCCGCAGGTGTAAGCTTGGACTCAAATACAGGTTTCTCCTTTTTCCTTTCCAACGAACTAGAAAAACGTTTTTGCTCTGGCTTGAGTTCAAGTGTTTTTGACTTCTCAGGTAAATGTAGCGATGTGCTGTAGGTTTCTTCCTCTTCTTCGGTCTTCACAGTCAAACTAGAAAATTCTGCATGAAAATAATGGGATTAAAGATTCAACAATATATTCTCATAAATTACAAGTTTAGATAAAGATGGAGGTCAGTCAGTATTAGTAAAGAAGCGGACATAATAATGCCCTTAAGAGATTAAAAGAAATACAGAATACCAGTAAACAGTTTCATCATAATTTTATTTACTTTTCATGTACATAGAATTACAATAAATGGGTAGAACAATGCATCTGTGATTCTAATGAAGTTATAGAACAGTCATTTAGATTTCTTTATCCCTATCCATACAGGTTTGACTAGCTGAGTATATTTGTATCCCTATAACAATGACAACTGTAGATACGGAAAGGCATAGAAATGAGAACCCATAAGTAAATTATAACCCATAAATCATCACTGTATCATTTTTTTAATCTAACCTATTTTTATTTTAATCTTTTTATTTACAACCTATTAAATCTTTAACTCACTAACAACTACTTTTAGAAAAACATGATCGAACTATACAACAAAAATGTTAAATTATTATTCAACTCTATGCAGTCTTATTTATACTGTAAATTATGAACTTGAGCAAGGGAAATCTAGTCTCTCCAAACATAATTAAAACTAAGCATTTAAATGATTTTTTCCTTACCTTTTTCTGATCACACTGTTAACATTAAGGAAAAAAGAAAATCATAAAAGGGGAAAATAATATTCATGCAATTTGAATTAAAAAAAAAAAAAATGTCAAAATTTGAAATCTATTAGACTGGGCATGCATTATCAAGAAATTTAACTAGATATTTCAAAACTGTGCTTGAAAATCTCACTTAAACTGTTGGCACCATATTTCATTATAAAATGTGTCAATTCACCACCAAAAAGTCCAAGTACACCATCCAAAAGGGAAAAAAATAATAAAACTGTCCCCCAGAGTGGAACACCAATGTAAGTTACTGAAGTAAAATTGAGGATAATTTCAGGTCTTTTCAATAAATTATAGATCAATAATTAAAATATATACCACTGAATAATAATTTTGAATGCAGATTGAGCAAAGGTTTCTATACATAATTTCACAATAATTTACAATTGTAATACATAAAAAATGGTGTACTACATTACATCTATTCAAAGTAAACAAAACAACAAAACCTGCCTGACATTGTTTCATAAACTACACTTTTAAACTGTGGTCAAATTAAAACACCTTTAACAACGAAGTTGTTTCAGTGTAACCAGCTTTGTTTTGGATAATACATTTGAATTCACCAGCATCACTGTGAGTTACATTTGTTATAAGCAAATTGAAATGCCCTGATGCTTTCTCCTGGATAATATATCTAGCATTTTTTACCGGAGCACCATCTTTGTACCACTCAGCTGTAGGATGTGGTTTGCCACTCACTAAGCACTGAAGAATCACAGGTGTACCTACAGCTGCGGTGACATTTTGTAGTGGGATTATACATTTGGGGGGAATTTCAGTGACCTGAAACTCAAAACTACAAGATTTTGTTGATTTGCCTTTGAATTCTATTTTGTCATCTTTTGAGGGTTCCGCAAAGACATCGAAATTAATACTAACATATTTCTCTCCTTGCTCACTTGTCTCGTTATCAGTAACAGCAACCAGTCTGACAGCTTTCTGAGACTCATCAGATTCCTGTTGAAACTCAAATTCAAGCTCTATCTCTGATGTCTGTTCTCCATCAAATGATGAATTCCCAACAACCAAGTCAAACTTCTGAGGCTGAACTTTTGCACTGCCAAGAGAAACTGCAGTTAGTTCTCTTCCCCTCGTCTTGCCTGAAAATGACTGTGGATTCATAACCATAAGCGACGCCCTGCAAAGTGTTTCACCAACAACATTAATAGCTCTGCATGTATATATGCCACTGTCATGTGTGTTGGCTTTAAGAATCTTCAGAAAATGATTATCACCATCTGAGCTACAGATGTACTTTTTCTTATCCATAGGAATCTTCATATTGCCTTTGTACCATGACACTATTGGCGAAGGAATACCCATTAAAGAACATTCAAACATTACATTTGTGTTTTCAAGAGTTTCAATGTCATAAATAGGGTTTATAAAACGTGGTGGCATTTCTGTAACTTCAAAAGCTATTTTTAAATCATCACTTTCTTGAGTTATGAAATCCACAGTCCCTTCCTCAAACATGCTTGGAAGAACATCAAGGGATATGATCATACTTTTGTTATCAGCTGTATACTCTGGGATGGTAACAATTTTTACCTGTTTTTCAAACTCTTTCACCTCATTCTCATCTAACTCAACCTCCAACAAGATTTCTTGAGGAGAGGGAGACCTTGATGGATCCTCATCCTCCTCAACATCAAACTCAATGACATGCTGATGGGTAACAGCAGGAGGGGGTAGCATTTGCCTTGCTTCCTGAGAAATAACAACAACCAAAGCAACACTTTTTGCTTCACCAACATAATTAAGAGCCTCACATATATATTCCCCTTGGTCAGCTTTTGTGATATTCCTAATTTCCAGGGCAATGTTATCACCATCTCTGTCAATACTAGTCCTCTTATCTGCTTCAAGCTCAGTTTTGTTTCTAAACCATTTCACTTCTGGAGTGGGTAGTCCAAATACTTCAGCACAGAACTGTAAGGAATCGCCCTCAAAAACTCTTCTTTTTGTAAGTGGCTTAAGGAAAGCTGGAGGAATTCCCTGAACCTTTTCCTGAAGTGTCCCCAAACCTAGTAAACCATGTCCCTCTGGAAGAATCATACCCTCATCAATAGTAAATACAGGAGGGGTCGTTTCAATACCCTCATCATCTGGAGAACTGAGAAACTTAGCCGGGGAATAAAAACCTTCACTAGAGCTATTTGAGAGTCTCTTATGTTCCACAGGGGAAAACGGATACTCAGGAGGTGTCATGACACCCCCTGGAGTCTCTGAGGGGGTATGGAAAGATTCTGGTGACTTCTGAATTTGAGAAATTTCTGTGGATGAAGCCGGTGTGTAGAACCGTTCTATTTCTGCCATCTCCTCACTGAATGTGCTACCAACTTCAATAGACATTTCTGACTCTGGCGACAAAGGCCTTCCCCAATCAGTTGGTTGGTTATAGTAGTCATAAACAGCACTAAAAGTTACTACTTCTTCCTCAAGTTTTGGAACACCAACAGCCCCTAGCCTTGCAGATTTTTTCTGTTGTGGTTGCTGTCTCTGTGGTGGGTACTCTGACAAAGGGTAATCTGCTGAGTCAGATTTCAATACTCTGTCAACCTCAATTTTTGGTTTTACACTAAGAAGTTTTTTTATATCTGAGGGTTCCATCCTATTACGTTTTATATCAACTGGACTGATGCTGTCCTCAACTTCTGCTCTTCGAATACTAATAGTACCCATTTTTATGGGTTCAGTTATTTCAGCGGACTGTGCCTTGGTTTCTAACATGACTGGTTCTTGAGCAGAGTTATCAATTTCACTTTGCCTAATGCATGCCTCCTCCACTATAATTCTTTGCTCAACTGTGATATCCGAAACTGTTTTAGGGCTAACAGAACTGTATTTTGGGTTAATTTTTTCTGGTAATCTAGCCTGGGGTCTGAATAAAGTAGGTGATTGCTGAACCTCTGTAACATTTGCCAAGGATACAAAATGCTGCAAGTCAAATAACTTTGATTCCATAGAAGACATTCTCACATCTGACTTTTTTTCTAATGTGTTTTCTGTGTTGTCCAGAACTGCCTCTGTAATATCTGTTGAAGCTCTTAAGGGGAAGGTCTTAGCTGCAGTCAAAGTAAGATCTTTTATCCTGTCCTCACTGGAGAGAATTGAAGTTATTTGTTCTTTTTCATATTGCTCAGGTTCAAGAGCAAACTCGGGAATATCTTCAACAGGAAAAGAGGACTCATCCTTTGATTGTGCTGTTGGCTCAACAGGCTCATCTACAAAAGATGTTGGTGTTTCAAATGCTTGTTTTAATTTCAATACTTTAACCTCTGCCCCAGATGACTGCAAACCACAGCCTGTTATTACAGGCATGTCTGAAGCTGGTTTCTTAATGCGTTTAATGAGTTTGGGAGCATCTGGCTGTGGGTAACGGGGTTCATCAGTTTTGCTAATATCTTGAAATTCAGCAGGTTTGACTGAACAGTCATAACCAAGAACGTCCTCACTTGTAAGAGTAATATCTTGGGATGGTGTGGAAGAACTTGATAAAGTCTTTGCTTGAACTTTGGTGATTTCTAAAGATAAGCCAAGAGATCTTGTTTGGTTATCCATTTCTGTTAAGGCAATGGATGAAAATCCAGAGTCCAGAGTTGCAGAATCAAAAGACACATCAGCAACACTTTCAACCTGCCCAAGTTTGTTAGATGCAATACATCTATATATTCCAGCGTCAAGACATGTGAAATTGTTGATGAAAAGTCGGTAACTTTTGTCTTGTACCTCAAATCTGTATTTACTGGTATTAAGATCAAGGTAAACCTCATCATGGAACCAGGTGGCTTCAGGTGTTGGTTCACCAATAATGATGCACTCAAGCATAGCAGTCTGTCCCTCTGAAGCACTAATGTTATCTAGTTCTCTAAAAACTTGGGGAGCCTCACGACCATCATCAAAGGAAAATGTGAACTTGTGCTTCACTGTTTGAGAGGTGTCATCATCAACTGGAGATTCTGAGGTTTTCTCAACAGGCTCAAATGTGTCTTTAGCCTCATCAAACATCTCTAGCACTGGAGTTGGAGCAGTTATTCTGATTTCAACTGGTGAGGAATGAATAGATGAGGAGGACGTTTTTGGTATGTGGATGACTGCCTGAGGTACCTGCAATGTGTATTTGCTGTCTATCGCAGGTTTCATTAGGGACTTAAGTTCTTCCTCTATCATTTCTTCTTCAGTGAACACTGACTCATGTGTTACTTTAACTTCTTGAGGAGGCCCTATCTCTGTCTTTGATGGAACATCTTCAGTAACTTTAAATATGCAACATGTACTTGTTTTTCCATGTTTGTTTGCAATATTACAAGTAAGCACACCTTGATGGTCAATGGTTGGATAATAAATGGTCAGTGTTGATGAATTTGCTTTGGTACGAACATCAAAATCAGGGTCTCTCATTATAAGATGTCCATCTTTAAGCCATGAAACAGATGGCTGGGGATCTCCCTGGAATTGGCAACTCAATTCAGTCATCTCACCTCTCTTTACCTCAACCTCTGGCTTTAATGTCATCACAAAGACAGGTGCTCCTGGTTTTACTACACTCATAGACATTTTCCCTGCAATGGAAGCAACACTAGGGATTTCTTGTTTTGAGATAATTTTCTTTTGCTCTATTGCATCAGGTTCCTGTCTAGACATTGTCACAACTTTCACATCACCATGATGCCGCTGAACTACATCCTCATAACCCAAATATTGTCTTTCAATTCCTCCTTTCACATCTGTACTTTTTTTATTAGGCATAAAGGCATCTTCAGGCTTTGTATACAAAATAACTTTTCCTGTTGGCGAAGCTGTGGACATCAGCATTGTCTCAGGTGATACAACAGAAGACTGCACATGCTCTGCAATGGCCCAATTAGATTCTAATTCAACACTTTCTTCTTGCTCAATTGGAACATCTTGTTGCCATTTTTTAATCCGCTTTGCCAGAGCCGCCTCCTCACTGACAAAATAGTCACTTTCAGTCCTTAACTTCTCACTATCAGCCTCAGAAATAATTTGCTTTTGTGTCGTCTCATAGGACTGAGAAGAAACATCACTAAAGAACCTCTCCTTTGCTGTTCTCTGTGGTGACACCCTATTCATCTTTTCCAATTCAACATCTTTATATGTGGTTTTACTGAAAGTGTTTTCTAAAACACTTTCAGTAACACCACCCCAATCGGGATCAAGTTCAACATCCTGTTCTTGCTCAGTCAAAACATCTTGTTGCCATTTCATAATACGTTGAGTTAGTGCCTCTTGTTCACTCACAAGATCGCTCTCACTTTTTAACTCATTTATTCTTTCTCGCGATAAATGTAACTCACTCTCACCTAAGCATTCACGTGAATGTTTTTCTTTAAATGAAGATCTTGAAGTCTTTGTAAATGAGGATTCCCTTTGAGCTTTTAAAGCTGTTGCTGCTTCTTCTTTCTGAACTTTGCCAAAAGATTCATGAGAATAAGAGCCTTTTTTCTCTGACTTTCGGGGCGCAACAGATTCTGCCTGATCAACCTGCAAATCTTGTTGCCATTTTCGTGTACGCTGAGCTAAGAACTGATCTTCACTTTCACCCTCCAAGTTTTTCTCAAGGATGTTCTCCATTGAAATAGCTCTATTTTCTAATTTCTGTACAGGAGCTTTTTTACTTTCATGTTGCAGACCATCATCAGCAAGAATTTTTTCTTTCGTTGAATTCACTGCATTTGTCCTTGAAGGCTCTTTGTCTGCTTGCTTCTCATGTGAAGGAATGGTCTCCTTTGTACTGATTACTTGATTGGAAGCTTTGGAAGCTTCTCCTGTCTCTAACCACTGCAACACAAATGGTTCCTTTGCCTTCACCTGTGCTTCTTCATTCCACTGCACATCCTGTTGCCATTTTCGAATGCGCTGAGCTAAGAACTGATCTTCACTTTCTAAGCACTCACTCTCCAGGTTTTTCTCAAGGATGTTCTCCACAGACATAGCTCTCTGTTCTAATTTCTGTACAGGAACTGTTTTACCTTCATCACCAAAAAATATTTCTTTCATTGGCTTCACTGCCTTGGCTCTTAAGGACTCTTTTTCTTGTGACTCTTCATGTGATGTGCTTATCTCCTTTGTATTGCTTGCTTGTTTAGAAGCTTGTCCTGCCTCTAACCACTGCAACACAAATGGTTCTTTTGCCTTGGTCTGTGCCTCTTCATCCCACTGACTCAGGCTTGCATCATCTTTGTGATCTAAAATATCATATTCTATATCCTTTTCTGACTCCTCTTTAGATGCGTTCCCTTGGTCCATCCGTGCATCAGACACATTAACCTGAATGTCTTTTCTTAAAGTTTCCTCTAGAGGAAGTTCACCCTTCATAATTCGCAGTGCCCTAGATCTTGACTGGGGTTCAAAGGAGTGTCTGACTCTTCGTTCTGTTGATTGGGAGCCGAGTCCAGTAATTCTCTCCAGTCTGCTCTGATATTCTGCTGAACCACTACCACTTTCAGCTTGCTCACCAGGGTGAACAACATGTTGAATTTCAGGCAAAGTAGATGGCTTTACTCTGAGTCTCTCAACATAATCTGTGTAACAAGGCTCACTTGTAACCGATTCCACCTCAAACTCAGATGAGGACATTGTAGATATTGAAAGTCTCTTTTTCTTTTTGACAGCCTTTTGCAAGAGACTGAGTTTTGCTTTAACCTCCCCATGAAGGCTGTCTGTGTCGCTAAATCTATCACTGTACCTATCACTACAGCGGTCACTGAATTTATCACTAAACCTATCACTGTATCGGTCACGACCTGTGAATCTATCGCAGTATATATCACTGTATCGATCACTGAACCTCTCGTATCTCTCATACATCGGAGTTGGAGAGCGTGCACGTTCGGATGCAGTCTCAAACTTACTGTCTTTGTCTGGTGTTCTTGATGGGGATGAAGTTCTAAAATACATTGTGCGGAACAGAGTGCTTTTTGATTTATGACGCCCCTTTGTTTGCCCTTTGCTTGTTTTATCAAAAGGAGAGCCAACACATCTTAGATCTACTCTAAATTTTCTTTCTTTTGTTGAATCAGCTAATGAATCTGAGCTTGAGTAGGCTTTGTTTGAAGATCTAGAATGGCTGAAAAAAGATACATCTTGCTCTTCCCTCAGTGATACAAGAAGTGATGCTGTGGTTTCAGCAGAGCCTTCAGTGTTAATTGCCATGACTTTGTAACTGCCTGAATCTTTTTCCTTAATCCCTTCAATTGTTAAACTGGTTGCGTGCATATGAATTTTACTCACTGTATATATTTTACGATGGTGCTCCTTCTGTATCTGTCTGTTATTATGAAACCACAATATCGTTGGAGGTGGCATTGCAACTAGCTTGCACCTAAAAGATGCAGTGTCACCCTCCACAACAGATTGAAATTTTAGCTTTTTGGTGAAGGAGGGTTTAATGTTTTCAGATGGTGCTACAAGACCTTGATCTAAACTTTCTTCAGGGTCTAAAAATGCAGCATGTTGCGGTCCTCCTTTTTCCATGTGTTCAGCTCCTTCATTATAAAACAACTCTGGAAAAAAAGGGAGACAAATTTCAACAAAATTCCCAGTTTGCTAAAGAAAATTAAATATATTTCAAATAGAATATTAATAGATATATTAAAGCATGCATCAAGTCACAAAGCCATAAAAAACAAATTCACTCACCATATTTGTTCGAATAAACGCAAGACTTGAGTCTTTATTAAAGATTCTGACACGAAAATCACTTGATGTTTTGTTCCTTCTTCTGTGGACAGTTCTTCAAAGCATAAATTTATTTTCAAAGCATTAATACGTATCCAAATAATACTGATCTGGTTCGCAAAAGAGCCTCTTGTATACTTAACTTGGTGGATATATATCCTAAAATATTCCTTACCTGACTTGCAGAATGATGAATAAACGCCCTTTCTAATCCTTAGAATGACGCAAATCTTTCATACATATAGAGAAACATCACTCTCTATTGATAAAAAAAAGAGTGTGGTCATTAAAACAGCTCTAGATTTCTTTGAGAAGGCGTTTATTCGAACTAATATAGTTTACAGATATAACCATGTTATTTTAAAAAGCAAACAACATTAATCACATACCGCTATCTGCAAGCCAGTCTAAGAAATATTTGCAGGAAGGTGTTCCAGATGCAAGAAACGTAAGAAGCAAATAAAAGATGTGGCTACTTCCATATCTTTTAAAATGTAATTTCCTGTGGTCTGGAACTTTTTTAAGGACAATCATCCTGCACCTTTTATTTCTAGAAACAACCAAGAAGTACCATATCCGTCATGCTTTTCAAGGGGAAGACAGATGCAAAACTTTGCAAAAGTGCTTCACAGCAAGCATTTTACTAATCAAATTGCTTGCTATCCAGAAACACTTGATTTCAACCATACACATATCCAACAGTGACATATGAAAGTTGTTCCCATTAAAGAGGATTTGTTTGCATGCCATACAATATGCTCGGAAATGTTAAATTCAATAGTTTTACAGAGAGACATCATTATTAACAAAATAAACACTGTAAAATGATCCTACCTTTGACCTCTTCCTCAATTTTTGCTTCAATCTCCTCACGTACTTTTGTAACTGTAAAATAGAGTCAAATGAATTGATGAACAACAAACAATTAACCAAATATGTCACCTATAACATGAATATCTAAGGAAAGATCACCATAGCAATAATCTAATAAGGACAACAATTTTGATTATATCTGCATGTGAAACAAATGTAAACATGTTAAAAAGAGGTGAAACATGGAAGTTTGGAGTTCTGGGAGTTTCTTCAGAAGCATTGATAAGGTTTCATAAAGTGAAGTTAGTGAACGTGATTGGGAAATTCATTGAGAGGTTCTTGAGGTTGATTGAGAGGCTTAAAAAGAAAATGACGTGAATTAATCGTGATCTGTTAATTAAAAACCATAAACTACTTTGATCTCAATTACCTTCTTTAGTTACAGCAAGGCTGGCTGAGCAAGCTGCCTCTCCTGCGATATTGACTGCTTTGCAAGTGTACTGTCCAGCATGCTCAGAGAAAGTATCAACTATGATTAGAGTAGCAGTGTTTGTCATCTCATCAAAATGAAAGACAACATTTTTGGTAGGCTTTATAGACTGTTGGTTATGGAACCAACTGATCTCTGGTTTTGGCATGCCAGACACACGAGCATGAAATCTAGCCACTTCTCCGTGAGCCACCACATAGCTCACAATAGGTTGAATAAAAGTGGGCCTTTGGCCAATAGGATCCTTCTGAACAGTCTTAATGCTTGTGAAGAGGCTGGATGTGGCTTCTGACTGAGACTTGGATGTATAGTCCATAATATGTGTTTGTCCTGAAAGGAAGTATTGATTTATCCTCAACTAATCGCTATAGTGCACACATTGAAGTTTGTTTCCCTGTACCAAATTTGTTTTGTTTTCATATTTGGCTGGCAAAATTGATCTGTATCAACAATAGGGCTGTCAATCGGGCATGATGTATCTCATACTTTTTTTGTAGTTAACGCATTAATGAATTCAGTTCCTTTTTAAGGAAGGTAAAAAGGCCTATGTGCAATTATAAGGTTCAGCAATTTGTGTGGATACAACAGTGCATTTTACTCATCTTACTTACAAAAAAGCAACAAATTCTAGACTTCTCAAATTGCATCAAAATGCACGAGAAATGTAAACACTGAAATATCAGTATCTATTTCTCATTACATCTCATTTAAATTAATGTTTCTATGAATGACAGATTGCAAATGACTTTATGCAATTACTCATAAATGGATGCTCAGTGACTTGTGTTTGTGTAGTTCGCTCTGAATGTTTTGATTAGTTTTTAAAAATACTATGTTAGCTTTGACAGCCCTAATTAACAGACAAACCACCACCAATTGCATTATTGACTAATAATAATAATAATAATAATAATAATAATAATAGCATATTATCACTGAAGCCATTATCAGGGTTTTTCTTTTATTAGTTTGCAATTTTTGGTTGGTAAGAAAATATAGCTCACCGTCCACTTTCAGTACAGCAGAACATGAGACCATTCCTGCAGAGTTACGGGCAACACATGTGTACTCGCCCTCATCCTCAGGATACACTCTGGTGATCTCCAACTGACAGTTTTCATCAAACTGAGACACTCTGAATATATCAGACTGCTTGATCTCCTTGTCTTTGCAATACCAAGTAATTGTCAGATCTATACAGGAGTAAATCAGAGGAATAAGCATAACATCAAAAATCAATTAAGGTACAAATGACTATTTACTTGATTTTATGCTCCAAGACCTAGGCACCTTCATTTTAAAGGATCATAGAAGTGCTTTGCTCTATTAATGATTACAGTATTGTGCCATTACTTTTGCAGAACCTATAATGAAATAAACTGAAAAGATTTCTATGGTGTCTGCCTATGTAAAGCATTACCAATCACTCACTTATGAGAATTAGTTAGGGAGATAACAAAAAAGCAGATGGCTATGTAGACAATAGGCAGCTCTCTAGGTATTGGAATAGACCTATAGTTACTGATCTTACCTTCCCCTGAGACACGGCACTGGAATCTAGCAGACTGTCCTTCATTGGCAGAAGTGTTGCGTATTGGTGTTATGACCACAGGTGGTGACAGTGGGGCTCCAGTGTCAGGGGAAACAACTTCTGGAACTGAGGTTTAAAAGGCATAGCAAATATATGTAAATTATGTACCTATAATCCATGTGGGTTTTTTTTGTTTTGTTTTGTTTTGTTTTTCTTTACCTTCCACATTAAGTGATGCAGAACTTGTGGCTACTCCATAGTCATTCTTAGCTTCACAGTTGTACTGAGCTGCATCCTCTGGGAAGACTTCAATGAGCAGCAATGTGTGCTCATTTCCCTCCCTCAGGAATTTACACTTGAACCCAGAGGACAGGGCCTGAGTGTCCTTATACCAGGACACCTTAGGCTGAGGAATTCCTGTCACCTCCACAGAGAAGCGTGCAGGTTTGCCAGCCTCTACAGACAGGGGCTGCATGTGCTTGATGATCTGAGGAGGCTCAGGGACTAAACAATGCAACAATATATAAGAATTAATAATAGACATATAGAAACAAACAAGAACAACAAACTGAGAAACATTATATTCCAAAAAAGACATCAGCATAAAAGCCTTTATAAAAGATGATTCACAAAGAATCACAAAATTACTTCTTATTCTTACATCTTATTTGTCAGCAAATAAATAAAATAGAAACATAATTACGCCCATTATGATGTAAATTTGTTTCTTTAAAAATCTAACTTAATCTAATTGCGTTAGTGAATTACCCCCAATACTGCATGTATTTAAATGTATATCAATGTATGTGTCTTCTGACAGTTTGCAATAAAAAGAATCAAAAAGTTTTGAGATCAAACTCACTGTTGACATGTAGAGTTACAATACTCCTGTTCTTTCCAGCAATGAATGTGTATTCTCCGGCATCGCTTCTGTAGGTTTCTGTGATTGTCAGGCGATGAATTTTTCTAATAATGGCATAGTTGAAGCGCTGATCTACAGAAAACTGGATCTCGACTCCATTTCTTAGCCAGCGACCCTCAATGTCATCCTCATTGACTTCGAATTCAAATGTAGTTCGTTGTTTCTCAAGCACCTGGATTGAAATTACAATTAAAAGGCAATTGAATGCATTATTGATATACAGAACACCGTCAGTATTTGAATATCATTTATGACAGCTTGGTACTTACAGTGATTTCTTTCTCGGCAGGTTCACTGATGCGCACATCCTTGCCCTCAACTGTGAGGTTGGCCTTCGATACACTTGATCCAGCAACCACAGAGTACTCTCCGGCATCAGACATGCGCACAGTTTGGATCATAAGACGATGAACGTGTCTCTCTGTGGAAACTTTGTACCTAAATGGTGAAGATGATATCTCCATCAGGACATGAATTTAATAAAGACAGATTATAATGTCAAAGAGCAAAATTGTGCATGTATGTGGAAAACCATTACATGGAGTACCTTTCAGATATTTCAAGTTCCTGACCATCTTTCATCCATGTTACTTGGACATTGGGCTCAGAGAGTTCGCATTCAAAAACGGCCTTCTTCTTCTCAGTAACTTTAATGTCCTTGATGTGCTTGGTGAACTCGATTAAACGAGCTTAAATTGATCATGACAAAACAATTTGATCAGAATTAACCAAAAATAAATAAGAAGAAGAACTTAATAATGAAGCAAATAGTACCTTCAACAAACAGCTTTGCTGCTGTTTCAGCAGATCCGGCCACAAATTTGTACTCTCCAACATCCCCAAAGTGAACATTTCGGATAGTGAGGGAGTGAGTGAACTGTTTGGTGCGAGTTTGGCATCTATCACTGGATCGGATTTCTACTCCATTCTTCAGCCATTTGTAGGTGATGCCTTCATAGTTGACAGTCACCTCAAATGTGATGGTGTCCTTCTCTTGTGCATTCAGGTCTCTGAGCATAGATGTGATGAGGACAGCTGAAGGAGAGGGAATAAACATTTGACATAAACATTATATTTTTGTTGCCATTGTAAGTACATGTCTGGTAGGCAATTAAGAAAACAACTTCAAAAAATGTCATCAAAAATAACTTACGGCTAACTGTCAGGGTGGCAGAGACTTTGTCATTTCCACACACAAATGTGTATTCTGCAGAATCATCTCTGCTGGTATTCATGATCTTCAACTGATGCAGTTTGCCCTGCACCACAATCCTGAACTTCTCACTCATCTCAATCTCAACTCCATTTTTCAGCCAGGTGGATGGAACATTGAAATGTGAAACTTCACATTCAAAGGTGGCCACATGGGTCTCTGGAATTTCAATGTTCTTCAGGGGCTTTGTGACTCTCAAAGCTGAAACAGTCATTGTATGGAGTTAGCGGTGTGTATAAGACATTAGACAAGTTTAGGTTGGTGACTTAAAATCTATAATTCTTCAAATTTGTACTTACATTCAACATGTAAATATGCGCTGCATTGTAAATGTCCAACTACAGCTGTGTACTCTCCATCACTGCTTTCTTCAACATTTTGAATGACCAACTTATGTGCTTTTCTTTCAGACATTATCTGAATATTGGCACTAGGTTTCAGTTCTTGGTTTTTGAACATCCATTTAACAGGTATGTCATCGTGGGATAAACTCAGCTCAAAAGAGGCAGTTCCATTTACCAGGGAAGTCACATCTTTTGGCTTTTTCACAATCTTAACAGCTGCAAGAGAATTAAATCGCTTATTAGTTTTTGTTTTGTTTTGTTTTTTCTTTAAGTGCAAACTCTTTGATCTTGCCAAATAATAAACTTACTTTCAACATTCAGTCTGGCATTAGCAGAGAGTTTTCCAAGTTTGAATCCATAGACTGATTCATCTTGGGAGTTGCAGTTCTTGATCTTTAAGGTGTGAACCAAACCATCTACTGTTATCTCACATTTGTCACTGGGGACGATTTCTATTCCATTCTTGATCCACTGTGATCCTTTCACATCTAAATGGGTGAGTTCAAGACTAAAGACTGCCTCTTGGGTTTCGGTGACTGTTTGGTTTTTCAGTGTCTTCTTGATCTTCACAGCTGTGAAAGACACATTTGTAATCAGTTACACATAAAAGAAAATATGATCAGTATGAAAAGGGAATTCAGCCAAAACAGTAGTAAAAGTACCTTCAACCCTAAGGTTGGCAGATGTCTTGGAGTTTGCTACTTGGTAGGTATATTCTCCAATATCTTGTGGTCTTGTGATAACAAAGACAAGTCGGCGGACCGCACCTACATCCTCACTCCTGACATTGTCACTAAAGTCAACAGAGTGGCCATCCTTAAGCCACTTGCCTTCAGAGTTAGGGTTGGCAACCTCACACTCCAGAACAGCAGTTTGGGATTCTGCTACAGTCACATCATGGAGTGGTCTGTTTATAGCACCACCTAGTGTAAGAAAAATGTAACCATGAGGCAATATCTGTGCATCAACTTAACACATATTTAACAAATGTCAAAAATCATACCTGACACAGTTAGTTTTGCACTGGATGTCTTTTCTCCTGCTGCAAATGCATACTGGCCTTCTTCATCCTTCATGGCATTGATGATGGTCAGGCTATAGCGCTTCCCTTTGGACTCAATTTTGTATTTGGGTCCAGCTTTGAGAGGCTGATTCTTGAAGGTCCAATAAGCATCTATACCAGTGTGGGACAATTCTACTTCAAAGGTGACATTCTGAGTTTCAGTGCACACACAGTCCTCCATGTGCTTGACGATGCTGACCTCTGTATGACATAAATATGTTTGTTGATAAAAATAACCAATGAAATTTACCTTTAAGCAAACCCAAAGAAAGATTTTATCTAAGTTCCTCTACAGAAATACTCACTCTCAATTGTCAGTTTACAAGTTGTTTCCACTCTGCCAGCAGCCATCTTATAGCGTCCTTCATCAGAAGCAAAGGACCTGTTCAAGACCAGTCTCTGTTTGGTCCCTTTGGCAACTATCTGGATTCTCTCACTAGCTACAATGAGCTTGTCATTTTGGTACCATTTCACTGAAGCAACATCAGAGGCAGAAATTTTAGCTTCTAGCACTGCCTTCGTACCCTCAATAGAATGGACGTCCTTTAGAGGAGATATGATTTCAATTGCTGTGAAGAGGGGAAAAAAGAAAAGTTAAATTTCTGCATTCTCTTTCTGTGTTTTAGCTTTCAAAGTCTTTGCATCGGGAAAAGGGGGAAAAACGTACTTTGGACAGTCAGTTTTCCAGTTGTAGAAATGTCTTGAATAGGAACAACAAATGAGTAGATTCCTGCATCATCCCTGTTGACATTTTCAACTAGAAGTTTGTGGACAAGTTTGTCGATGACAATGTGAATTCTGTCAGTGGCAGAGATGGGCTGCCCATTTTTCATCCACGATCCCTCCACATTTTCCTGAGAGAATCGCACCTCCAATTGGGCAATGTCACCCTCACAGATTGTCAAGTCAGAGAGGCCTTGCATCAGAGTTACAGGGCGCACTGATACAAGACAAAAATACCATTATTTACATATCATCTATAATGGAGTCAATATTTTGTTTGAAAATACTGCAATACTATTTTTTTATTTATATTAATATAAATTATATTTAAATTGTACTTACATTTCATTTTGAGTGTGGCACTTGTCTTCAGATCACCCACTTTAAAAGTATATTTGCCTTGGTCTTCCTTCCTGACATCTTTTACAGACAAGGTGTGTCGACCACGACGAGAGGACACAACATATTTTAGGCTTGCTGTAATTTCTTTGTTCTCAAAGTACCAGGTGCCTTCTGCATCTTCACGCGACAGTTCACACTCAAACTCTCCAGAGTATGTCTCAGGCACTTCAACGCTCTCTAAATTTTTAATAATTTCCAGTGTTGCACCTGTATAACAGATCAGATGGCACGTTGGACCAAAAATTCAATGATGACTCTGAAAATGTGAAATAAAATAGCAACAAATGAGTGTAAGTGTCAGCTAACCTTCAACATGAAGTCTGGCAGTGGTTCTTATGTGGTCATCATCAGCTACAGCACAAGTGTACTCTGCATCATCTTGCATGTTGATTGTCAGCACAGATAGGAAGTGCACCTTTCTGTCTGAGTGCATCCTGTATTTGTCTCCAGAAAAAATTTCAGCATTGTTCTTCGTCCATTTGACCTTGACAAATGGCTCATTTGTCTCACATTCAAAGGTTGTCATTGTGTCTTTCTCTTTAGCATAGGCATCCTCCAGTGTCTGGGTAAAAGATACAACTTGCTTGCCTGCAAAAACCCACAGAGAATTTTTTAGATAAAGTAATTTCAATATAAACAATCGTAAGACTGATTTAAAAATGACAAAACATACCTTGCACCAACAAGAAAGCATGGCTCGAGGCCTCACCAGCAATGTTAATGGCTTTGACCATGATACTAGCAGAATCCTCAGCTGAGACATCTCTAATTACTAATTCACAGACATGGTCCTCGGGCCAATACCAGTAAACACGATCTGACTTCTCAATTAAAATGCCATTTTTGAACCACTGGCACTCTGGATCTGGTTTACCAATAACCCTACAACGGAAGCGAACTTCATCAGACAGTAAAACTGTCTGGCTCTGAATTCTTTCCAAGATCTTTGGAGCCTCCATGCTAGGAGAGAGAGTGACTTTCTCAGGTCTGATTGTTGGAATGGTAAGTTTGCCTTCCTCCTCCTCTTTCTTCTTTTCTGACTCAGGCACCTCTTTGGTCCAGTGCAGAAGTTCGTCTTTTCTCTTCTTTAACATTCCTTCATAAGACTCATCCTTCCTGCGAGACTTCATCTCAACTGAGGATATGGCTTCATAATAGCCCTCTTCAGTCCTGCGTTTAAATTTGCTTCGCAGTTCTTCTGTCTCTTCTGTGGATCTTTCATGAACAACTCTCTCCACCTTCTTCAGGCGGACAACCTCTTTTGATTGTGAAGCCTCTACAGGTTTATCTACCTTCACAACATCAAAAGATACTCTGCCAGGTTCAGGGCCAAGTGCCTCCGGAGCCTTCATCTCAGGAGCATGGCGCAAGATTGACCTGAAGTCTTCTTTCTGTTGGATTTCAAGTTTGACAGTGTGCTCAGCTGTACCCTCTGGGTTCTCAGCCAATACTTTGACATCCCCAGAATCATAGGACTTACAGTCAGTGATTTCCAAATAGTGAATGCCATCATAGTGTAGTCTGAAACGTTTGCTCTTTCGAATGAGCTGTCCATTGAGGTACCAGTTAACTTTGGGAGTGGGGTAGCCAGTCACTCTGCAGCGATATTTGGCTTTTTCACCCTCAAATACTCTTATGGGTTCTGGGAGCAAGACAATCTCTGGCTTGGTCTTCTCAGACATGTCATCCCCAGTTACTCCTGAGGGGGCGCCTTCATGGGCAATTCGCTCCATTTCATCCATTCTCTGTACTTTTCTTCCCTCTGGCAGCTGACTTTCCTCCACCAGACTCTTCTCATCTTTCACAATTAGTGTGGCAGATGTCTGGTCAGCACCAAATTTGTTGGTAGCTCTGCAAGTAATGACACCACTATCTCTGGAATAAGCAACTTCATAATCAAGACTGCAATAGCCAAACTCATTGATCATACGCAGCCTGTTAGCAGCTTCCAGTGGCTTGCCATCATGGAGCCACTCAACAACCATAGTTGGGTCTCCAATAGGGGTCAGTCTGCACTCAAAGTGTGCAGGTCCGAATCGCTTCATCCTGACTGAAGTAAGCTTCTTTTTAAAGTGTGGCTTTTGTTGTTTTTCCTTGTCATAGAGGTCACCCTCTTCCCACTGTTCCTGACCATAGCGAAGATGCAGTGGTTCAATCTCTGGTGGAGCAACATCCTTAGCCTTATATGTTCCTTTTGGAATGATGAGTCTTCTTTCTGGTGCAGGTTCGGTGTACTCTACCTCCACATTGACTCTGCAGCGAGTGGTATCCCTGCCAGCTTTGTTTATAGCAGTGGCTGTGTACCACGCACTGTCAGAGCCAGAAGTCTGAGGAATCTGGAAATGTGCCTGTCCCTTGGTACCCTCAATTCTGTAATACAATTTTGTAATTCAATATAGATTAGTACTAAAAAAAGGAAATAATTAAACAACAATTCTAATTAAAGTAACTTACTTGATGTTAGGGTATTTATGAGGAGATATGATGTCACTGTTTTTCAGCCAGACAATGTCAGGGAGGGGGTTTCCAATGGCTTTTACTGCCAATTCAACCAAACTTCCTTCCTTAACACTGATATTCTTTAGCTTTTCAATGAACTGGGGCCGGACCAAATTTTCCTTTGCTGTAACACATAAGATGAGAGTTTACGCAAACTTCCACACCACTAAGTCTAGATCTAATACAGTTTTTAGAACAAAAACAGTTTACCTTCAACAGTGAGAGTCATAGAAACAGTTGTCTTTCCAGCTCTGTTCTGAGCAACAACCGTCCACTCTCCAGAGTCCTGAGGCATAGCAGGAACCACAATCATTGATTGAGTTCCATCCTCCTTTACCACAATCTTGTGGGTGTAGTCATTGACCACTTGTTGTCCTTTGGTAAATATAATAAAAGATAAAAAAAAACAGGTAAGAAAGAAAACAAATAAGCAAGCAAAAACAGAAAAATGAAAGCACATACTACTGTTTAAAAGGTTGGGGTAATATATTTTTTATAGCTGTTATGCTCACCAAGATACAGCATTTATTTCGTCAAAAATTAAGTAAACAGTTATATTGTGAAATATTATAATTTAAAATTACTGTTTTCAATTTAATATATTTTACTGTAATTTATGTGATGGCATGGCTGAATTTTCAGCAGCCATTACAGTGGCACATGATCCTTCTAGAAATCATTCTTAATAGGCTGATTTGGTGTTTAAGAAACATTTCTTATTATCAATGATGAAAAAAGTTGTGCTGCTTAAATTTTTGTGGAAACTGTAATGCTTTTTTCAGGATTCTTTGCTAAATAGAACAATAGAAAAATAAATAAATAAAAAAATCTTTCTGACCCAAAACTTTTGAATCGTAGTGTAGCTTTAAAACACACTTACCACTGTGGAACCAGTAAGTGTCGGGCATAGGTCTTCCAACTACTTTTAAGTCAAACCTTGCAGTCTGTCCTTCAGAACACCTGAAGGATGATGGCTTCTGTACAAAGACAGGCTTATATAGCCTCTCCAGTTGACTCTCATCAGTGTCGTCAAGTCTACGAGCAGGAGAGCGGCTAACAGAACGAGCAGGAGAACGTCCAGGGGAGTAGCTAGTTGAGCGAGCAGACATTGGAGATGTAGACCTAAAACATTAAAAGTGTAAATGTATAAATATGGACAACAACATTATGCTAAACATCTAATTACAGAACAGCAAATGCAACTCACTGGACTCTTCTCACAGCTTCGGCCTGAGGATAGTAAGGCTGAGCAGCTGCAGTGGACTCTACATAGAGCTTTCCGGAACTGACAGCGTTACTCTTCATATTGCTGGCAAATGCAGTATAGATGCCCTCATCTTCTGGCAGCACCACAGGTAGGCGCAGACTGGCTCTACCGTCTTGTAGAACCTCCATCTGATAGCGGCCTCCATGCTTAATGCGCTTGCCATCTTTATACCAGGCAATCTATTTAACACAAATTATGGAAAATTACTTGTATACATTGTGCTGCTGCAAAAATACTGCTTTTCAATGCAATTAGCATCCATTACCTTTGGTAATGGTGTTCCTTCCATCTTGCAATGGAAAGTAACACCCATTCCTTCCAGAATTCTGTAGCTTTTGACAGGAGTGCTAAATGAGGATCCGACGGCCTCATGCTCAGCAACATTCATGACCATCTCCTCACCATCCTCAATCACCAGCTCTCGGTAAATTATTTTAAGGATGCGGATTTCAATCTCTTGGATTATTTTTCGTTCAATTGCAGATATTTGAAATTCCTGAAGATAAAGAAATAAAATTTTATTAAATTATAATTTTTAGAGGTGTTTCTTAGTATGCAAATTTTTATGTGATTTATGATCTCATTACAAAAATGAGAAAAATCACTTTTCCCATATAAATTCGTACCGTCTCTGAGATGAAGGATTGCATCATCTGTGTTTGCTGAGCCATCCTTCTCTGCATGAGCTCTTTTTCATATTCACTTACAACTACAGGGGGCACATCTGCCACTTTGGGCTCCTGCACCATTGTCGTCACTTCCGTTACATATGTCACATCCTGTTTCTTCATATAGACTTCAAACTCCTCTGTAAAAGCATGATGGTAAGATGGATGTTGATTTTTCTGTTCAAAGCTTTTTTAATTGTGAATCACAGTTAATAATATTTTTTTTGCAAGTAAAGTCACAACTGACCTTCTTCAAAGAGGCTTGTGGTAGCAGATGCCTCTCCGTGTTGGTTCTTGGCAAAAATGGTGTACTCTCCAGCATCATCGGCAAATGTCATAGAAATTTCCAACTTGCATTCCCCTGTATCCTTGTTATAGCTAACTTTATATCTGTTAAATTACAAGGAAACTATTGGCTTTCTTTTTCACTGTATAGAAACTAAATCCAAACTGTACTTTGGTTCGAAATCTATACCTGTATCCAGTAGTGAGTGGAACTCCGCTCTTCTTCCAGTAAATATGGGGCTTGGGGCTTCCTCCGATCTGGCACTGAAAGACAACACTGCCTCCCTCGACCAGCTTCTGAACCACTGGCTTCTTCACAAAGAAAGGAGCAACAGGTGCTCCAGTCTCCACAGAGACCGTGCTTATTTCAGACATGGTCTTCTCTTTGGCTTCAATGACAGTCCTTGTTTAAAACACACACACAATATAATTACAACAAATATTAAAATGCGTTACCTTTTGGCTCTACTATTTTACTAGTTGAGGTCCACGAGTCCTTGCTCTTGCCCTTGTAACTTACTGTTTCTCCTGGAGAGTTATCTCCTCTCTGCTCTCAATCTCCTCAGACACTGTAAAAAAGTATAACATAAATGTTTTTTGAGGTTGTGATTTAATTTTCAAACAATGGTAGAGGTAGGGAGGGATATCCTGTTTTTTTGTTTGTTTTTTGTTTTTGCTTTTTGATCAAGGTCTGTTTATTCAAGATTTTCATAGTATGCTAAATATAGACTACTTACAGCATAATTATGTAAACAAAACCCCAACATTCACCCAATCCCATTAGCCATTCAACCATAATCCCACCTCCCTACCTACATCTCTGATATAAGTCGATTCTTTTAGACACTTGTGAGAAAATAAATTAATAAAAAATAATGATAAATACAACAATAAGTAAGTAGATAAATAAAACCAATATCCTGCTTTTTATGCTTGTTTTTGCTTAACCATCATAATTTTAACCTTGGGTTCAACAGAGATGCAGATGAGGTTGTAGGAGATTCTAATTTATGGTATTGTTTTAAAACATTTGTGAATTTATTGTTATAACCTAGATAAAATAAGTATCTTTTGTGATCCACAAAAAAAAGAAATAAACATAAATTTGATTACAATATATCAAATTTACCTCTGACAAGCAGGTAGCAGGAGGTGCTGATAGTTCCAGCCTCACTGGTGGCAGTGCAAGTGAAGCGGCCACTGTCTTCAGCAAAGGCCTCGCGGATAACCAAGCGGGCATAGCTGTTTTCATAAGTGATCTGGAAGTCAATGGAGTGCTCAATTCTGTAATCTTCTCTGAACCACATAATAGCTGGGGTGGGGTGGCCTGAAATCTGGCACTCCAGAGTGATAGACTCTCCCTCTGTGACAGTCACATTCTTCAAACCCTAATGGAAAAGACACCAATTTGTATTTAGTGAATCTTCAAGTGATTCTACAAATCAGCAGCATTTCATAAAAATGGTAATAAAACACTTACTGCTATCAAGGTAGGGGGCACTACAGGCTCTCTGATAGCTGAGGGGATTGCAGCAGTCTCAACAACCTGCAGGAAAAAATCAACATTTGTTTACTAATCAAGACTCTTAAACATAATTTTCTTTGTTAGCGAAGTGGCACAAATGATGTTAAAAAAAGAAAAGAGTTTTAAAAAAGAACGAGTTCAAAAAAAGGGTATGAAACAAAACAAACAAACAAAAAAATATTCTAATAAAGGGGGTGATGAGAAGAAATCCTCAGTATATCAGATGGAATCTGTAAGGAAAACAGTTAGTTTTGAGGAATGTTTCTGTAAGTGATAATCCAGCCACACAAGACTCCATATGATGAATAACTGATATTAAGTCAAATGTTAGCTTTGCGAGTGGGTAACACCTCAAACTACAAACCTGTGAGTCCCACTCTTCCCCGGCAAGTGAAAAGCCTATCTTTCTGTGTAACTCTGTGTCGAATTGAGTCTGATATCTCTCTGCAGTGTCTCTAAAAGGAGGAGGGGTCGGCTCTGGGGTCACACGAGTCTCCACAATCTTATGTGTTGGAGGCCTAACAGGCTTGATGATCTTTTGATGAGAAGTTGTTGAGGATAACTCTTTTTGCAGTGTGGCAATAGCAGAACCTGCTATTGAAACCTGACCAACCCAAGAAGAGCAACATTACCACAGAATACCAAAAAACAAGTTTTGTTTAGCCACACAGAGGGGAACAATCAGGGAACCTTTAGAAAGATGGTAGGAAAAAATTAATTAGTTAGCAATTTCAGATCACTTATATACTCAATGATTTAATAACTGAATGGTATAATAAGAGGTTGATGGACAAACTAATGGATGGATGTTATGTTGAAAGTTATTGTGAAGTTTGTATATTAGGTATTGAGGGTGGGTTTTTAGATTGGTCTGGATAGGCAGCACTTGTTAAAGGATAGTGATAAAATGTTAAAATAAAGTCTACCACAAAGTGACACAAATTCTGAGACTACTAGTGAAAATGCATACAATTTGCATTTTATTATTTAATACAAAACATAAATGTACTTTAATTTCAAAATGTATAAGTACTTGGTATGTTCTTCTTTTGTTATAACAACAGCAGTAGTCAAGCTGCATGAACTCCACAAGTCTACAAACCTGATGATCATGTTTTCCAGAATGATGCAAATATCTTGTACTTCATTGAAAGCACATCAAAGATATTTTGATAATTTGTCCAATGACACAAATTTGTATTACTTTGATTAATGACTTAAAACTGTGCAAAATATTAATCATTTCTTCATTTTCATGTTTTAAATTTTCTAAAATCCTAAACTTAAAAAAAAAAGATTTTCATAGTGGTCTCAGATTTTTGAACCCATTGTGCATAAATCTATGGTTGAATTCTAGAAACTGTGTTTCAGGCAAGCAGGAAAATGAAATATAAAATGAAAAGAAAATAGATTTCAGATTTATTTCATATGTTTCATACAAATGTATTAATGTTATATCAGTTTTCTCTCTCATTATCCTCTTTCCTAAATATCTGAAAATCCAGGTACCTTAAAAAAGGGGGATTTCACTGCTTGCCTGTAATCACCAAATCTTACCTCATAGCTATGTTCTGGTTTTGGTACAGTAACTTTTGATACTGTGAAATGTGGAACTGGGGATGGTGCAAGGTCAGTCTCCACCTTGGAGCTAATCTCAGTAGCTCTTTGAATCTATTACAAATCAACAGAAGAATATTTGAATGCAGATACCCTAAAAAAAAATTATGTTCATGTTTCAGCTTCTGTTAAATGCTTCTAACCTGGGTGACATGTACACTCTTCTCAGTAGTAGAGGTTTGCATTTCAGTGGGAATGAGCAACAGCTCCTTTTTACTTGTGACCTGTTGCTTAGTTGCTAGCATTTCCTGATGTCTTATATCAGCCTCTTCCTCCATCTGAGCCCCTTCAGCATGCGTGGGCTTTCGTATACGTGCATGATCAACAGCAGCAAGCACAGTGGCCACAGCTTCTGCTTTTTTCCCATCACCCTGGCAAGAGCAATCACTGATCAATATCCAGAACATCATCAAAAAAATACAGAGCTTGCATACTGTAAATGAAAAAAAACAATATGGGATGAAAGCTGGAAAATACACCACCCAGTGAAGTTGTCTGCTAAATGTTAGTGTTGAAAGGTGTGGAAAAAGAGATGATTTAAGGGTAACATTTACGTGCCTTGCATTTAATCCAAAGCATAAATTCACATTAAAAACTTAAAGATTTAGAAAAGACAATGTTTTGTCTTCATAATCAAAATTATTTGTTGACAATTGTTCAAAATAAGACCAGGAACAAGAAGTAAATAGTCATTTCAATATTAATTTTAATTTTAAACTTAAAATCAAATTGTATTTAATCACTCAACCTATCCATGAAATAATATGTAATGTAACCTTTCAAATGTTGCCCTTAAACAAAAACAGAAGGTGCTCTCTGAAAAACAAAGTGAAGTGAATGTAAAACAGGATAGAAGGCATTAGAATTGTGGCCAACTGAAATAATATTCTCTTAGATTCTACCTCTGCAGTTGATGAGATCTCTTCCAAGGATCTCTCACTAGTGATTTTATGAGTTGTCACAGTTGTGACTGATTCCTCTTGGATTTCCTTACATGATATCTATGAACATGTGGAAAGAAACCTCTAAATTGTTGGCTAAACGTAAAAGGTAGGTATTTGGAAAGGTAGGCAAGGTTAAAGTAATGGATGGAAAAATGGGCAGGTAAATTCTGTTATTGTTGTCCTATAAAAATCTTTGTGGAGTCAATGGTAAAAAAAATGGGAGTATGAGGTTTGGAATGGGTGACAACCACAGCACTAAAGTACCAGACTACCTGCTCATTTTGAGACGTAATGTGTACTGCAGTTATGCCGGTTTCAACACAGGGCTGTTCTACAGAGCCACTGAGCGGCCCACGACTACGAGCCTGGTCCACTGCCGTCACCACAGTGGCAACAGCAATACTTTTCTCATCCACGTTTTTCTGCTCCTTTTTCACATGCAAGTAGAATTGGGTTGCAAGATGTTGTTAGAGTTTACATTACAGGCATTTTCACTG
Source organism: Coreius guichenoti (assembly GCA_039654105.1). Classification (NCBI taxonomy): domain Eukaryota; kingdom Metazoa; phylum Chordata; class Actinopteri; order Cypriniformes; family Gobionidae; genus Coreius; species Coreius guichenoti. Next base: position 9,493,498 of record CM077172.1, on the reverse strand, counting down.
ACAAATAAACATTTACACGAGATAGACACAGAAAGGAAGTGGTGGCACCACTGAATAAGTCGTTCGTAACATGCAGAAAGTTTGAAAGCAAGTTTGTCTAATGGGAAATTCTTTACCTCTTTGACACCACCAACTTGTTGCTGAACAGCAACAGAGCCCTCCCAACGCTGTTCCATTTGGACATGGGTAGAGGTCGTCTGGATTTGTGTCGCTCCGGCAATCATGCGGGTGTAGCTGGCTTCTGAAACATACCCCGCTTGTTTCCATGGGGGCAGAACCTCAGAGGCCTGCGTGACCTGTCTGCGGGTCATCACAGGGGATTTGACTGGTCTGATTGGGGAAACAGACAGTCTCGTAGATGGAGACACAGCTCTGAAATTAAATGGAAAATGTTATAAGAACATGAACCACAGACTTTAGCCTTTGGATTAATGAGAGCTGGGAAACTTGATATGTACTGTTTATATTTCAATCTAAAAGCATTTTTGCCAATTGTTTTACAATTATTAAATGTGCAGTTTTTATGACCTCATTAACTACATGGAATATTAGTATTAGAAAATGAATTTGTGACACAGCAGGATATGTTTAAATTTAACTAGAAAAGGTAAAAGGTTTAAAAATGAAAAGCCTAAAAGAAATGATCAGTTACAGGACCAACAGTAAGATATACACTTTCCCTTATATCCATATAAAAGTCATTTTAATCATATTTCTCAAAATGACCACTTATTTCTTTATGAATAACCATTTTGTTTTCTGAAATAAATTACAGAGTCCACCTTTAGGAGCAAAAAGAAAAGTCCATCACTTTAAAGGGATAGTTCTCCCAAAAATGAAAATTCTGTCATTAATTACTCACCCTCATGTCGTTCCAAACCCGTAATACTTTCGTTCATCTTCGGAACACAAATGAAGATCTTTTTGATGAAATCTGAGAGCTTTCTGTCCCTCCATAAACAGCTACGCAACTGACACTTTGGACGCATCAAAAAGTTCCATATGAATCGACCGGTTTAGTCAAAATTTTCTGAAGAGACTCGATCACTTTTTTTTGATGAACAGATTGAATTTAGGCTTTTATTTACATATAAACATTGATCAGCGAACATAAACAGAAGCTCAACCGAACCTGCTTGACGCGCAAGAACAAACCTCATTGGTTTGTTGGACTTGTGCTGCGTAAAACACAAGAACAAACTTCATTGCTTCTTGCAGAAGCTCGAATTGGTTCTCGCACGTCAAGCGAAAATGCTGAGCTTTCGTTTACCACAACTGATGTGTGATTTGATGAATGTTTGTATGTGAATAAAAGCCTAAATTCAATCTAAATTTTGGATTGAACCGCTCAATTCATATGGATTAATTTTACAATCTCTTTATGAACCTTTTGAAGCATCGAAGTGTCAGTTGCGTAGCTGTATATGGAGGGACAGAAATCGCTCAGATTTTATCAAAAAGATCTTAATTTGTGTTCCGAAGATGAATGAAAATCTTACATGTTTGGAATGACATGAGGGTGAGTAATTAATGAAAGAACTTTCATTTTTGGGTGAACTAACCCTTTAAAGTTATTTTATGAAGTTATTACTTTAATACTATCATCAAATCAACATAGGTTTATAATCAAGTCCAATTAAATGTATAATATGAATTGTCTACACATGTAAATCTGAAAACTTTAGACGCATTACCTGACAGGAGTGGGTGTCGGGCCCTTAACATGCCTCACAGGAGAGGGAGACTGATGGCGAGCAGCTGACACTTTAGTCACTTGTGAAGGGGGGGATTTGGAGGTTGGTTTAGGGGGCACACGAGGTGGAGTCTTATGTGCCAGCTGTTGGGTCACGACCCCACCCTCTACTTGCATTTGCATTATGGCTGTGGCAGAGGCCTCGTAATGAGCCTCCATCTTCTGTTAAAAGAAAATAACAATTAATACAGTAAAGGGTAAAATTGTGATGCTTTCTGGAAAACAGTTTTGGCTTGTTCACTGTTGAGACTGTCACTCACCTTCTCCACTCTAGTCTGACGAGTCTGTGAAATCTGAGAGGCTGAAATGATTGTTTTTGACTTCTTTGCAGGTACGGCTTCTTCTTCACCTGTGAAGCATGAATGAAATGCTTGTTGCAGCATCTATTATATAAACATAAAATTGAAAATGCATGCTACATATTTTTACAAAATCTTAAAAATCCTACCCTGAACAAGCAACTCTGCAGTTGAAGTTGCACGTCCACTGCTGTTAGAAGCACTGACAGAATAAGTTCCAGAATCTTCTGGGAAGGCCTCGGCAATCAACAAACTGTAAAGGTCTCCATCTTGTACAATCTGAAAGTCAGCAGAGCTCTGAATCTCAGCTCCCTCTCTGTAGAACTTTACCACAGGTGCAGGGATTCCTGTAACTCGAACATCCAGTCTCACTTGGCTCCCTTGTCTCACAGTCATACTTTGTAGTCTCTGAATGAAGTTTGGTGGCGCAGTTTCAGCTGCAAATTGATAGATGGTTAAATACAAGTACATTTTCTAACTTTTATCACAACAGTTTCACACATTCTCTCTTAAGGCTATTCACACTGCACAGACGCCTAGCAATGCAGACAATCACCAGATTACAGTACATCACTTCTCATACATTCTACAACTCGACAAACACCAATTAAACAAGTTCAATCAGCGAAAACAATTGCAGACCATGCTAACAGAAGCCGACAGGGGTGTTGCTGTCTGTCTGAATAATTATAATAAGTAATGATAATGTGTAATAGCGCATAATTGCCCTTTATTAGCCTTTAACATAAACCTTTCCTGACATTTGCAATATTACTAAATAAAGTTCAAAGTCCTTCCTGGAGGAAATACCAGTGCTTTCAAAGCAGCAAAAGGATATAGTGTTGTAAAGTTGTAAATTCAAACAGATATTATCAATGTTCAATCCTAACTTTCTTTACTATTAGCACACCTGAGATTGAAATTACATATAAAACAAAGGTTGTATAGATCTTATTAAGAGGGAAATTGTGAAGGAAGAAGATTATAGATAAAGTTACAGAATATTTGAGGAATATAGATATAGAAGGAGGGAATGGTTCAATTACCCCTCAGTCCAGTCAGCTGTTGATGTTTTTCTCGCGATATCGAATTGCCGGCCAAAGCACCAAACTATACACAAGATGTTTTTTTAAATAAACATTTTGTGATGTTACATTTTGTCTACGGAAAACTCTAGGGTCTTTTGCAGTGTTACGCGCATGGCACAGCGTTCTAAAACTCGCGCTATTAAAAGCAACTCTTTTTGAAGTGCCTACGCCGGGCGCGTTCGTAGATGAGTCAAAGCGAACGTGCGAACGTGCCAACCCTGTCGGAAGTAGCGCTAGAGATGAAGTACGTCAAAAACAGAACGGGGCATCTATCTACTTGTTGACGCGCCACATTAACTGGCCTATTTAAACGGTAGTGGTTTCTAAAATGCTGACTGAAAACGCAGTTAAAGGTGTATGTACTTATATATGACAACACTTTTGAGACCATTAAGCAACCCTTTGTCCCCCAATGTCCCCTACATTTAAATCCCCTGTCGATACAGCACTGCCTTGCAAGCACAGTAAAAGGCGACATTCCTTTCCATAAATTCTTCAAGCAATGACAGTCTGCATGTGTCATTTAACAGTAGCCTATCTCACTGGATATCTTTACCACTTTCTATAACAAGAAACAGTCATTAACTTTATGAGTCGATCAGTTAATCCACATATTTGCTTACTGTAGCTCAAGGGTGCCAGCACGCACTGGGAGAATTCATGACTCTACTACAAATTAACTTGCTAATCACTATAATCATTAACCAATGAGGCAGAGTAATATTTTATTATAGTAACACTAACTTTAGTAGGCTAACTATAGTATTTTGGAAGGCAAACTTACGACTATACGCATGTATATATATGTATATATATATATATATATATATATATTTTTTTTTTATTTTATTTTTTTTATTTTTTTTCTGGTGGCAATAGCTAAAACCAAGTTACTGGTTATTACCTGTAACCAGCAGTTCAGCTGTGCTAGTGGCTTGTCCAGCGCCATTGGTGGCTCTCACAGAAAATCTTCCGCTGTGTGCGGCTGTCACGGCGGGGATCATCAGAACAGCGCGGCCATCGCTGAACGAGATCTGAGCGCCGGGCAGAGCGGCAGCAGTAAGAACCTGGCCATCACGAAACCAGCTCACCTCTGGAACTGGATTACCTGTGGGTAATATGTTAAAATATTTTATCTAGACAAATACAAACATTTCTTAATCTGTAGTCAAAATTCATGTCCCCTTGGTGGATAAAAAGATGGAGCTGGGGCCCCTTGTTGCATATTATATAAATCCTGACCTGAACATGCATATGGTACCATATTAATGCATTTACAACTTTATTATGATGCTTATTGCACAGTGAAAAAATAATTTACTTGCTAAATATAAATATAAAGACAAAATTAAGTTAATTTCAACCAAAGCTGAAGTTTAGTTAAATGTTTCACTGTCCCTCCCACAAATAAATAAAGCGATCAAACAATAATGTCTGGATCCCCTACAATGCTGCGACAGACCCCAAGGTGAAAACCGCTTATTCAGATAAATCCATCAATGCTATGTATTGATGAATTTATCTGAATTATCTGAAGAGTTATGTAAATAAATACAAACAGTCCATTAACTAATTTCACATTGTACGCTCAGGTATAAAAAAGTCGAGAAGAATTATACAATGCAGCAATGGAATGGCAAAGTGGAGAAAATTCTTACCACTAACTTGAGCTTCGAACGTTGCAGCACTACCCTCAAGTGCCACAACGCTCTGAAGCGGCTGTGTAAAAGTTGGCGCCTGTGTTGACATGGTGGAAGGCACCCTAAAGGAAGACATAGAATAAAGTTATAGTTTTGGCATGGAAGCCTGCAAAAATTTAAAGAATATAATATCTGAATTCAAAAAGAGTACAGTATTTTTAGCAGGTTCTAAACAGACTAATCACTGGTGTGATCCTTATGAACCTGTTAGAACCTGGCCTGTCACTTGAGATTCAATGGCTCCGTTGGGTGTTAGGCCAAACATTTGGGCCTCGTATCAACTGACAGCTCTTGAGACATGACAGTAACAACTGGTGCCTGTGGCCTGCAGTGAGCTGTTTTTCCAGCATGATGCATAATTTAGAATAGCCCTCCAGTTATAACAGTCAGACAGGCCTGTATCATCAAATCTAATGTATCACTAATCTAAATCAGTGGCTTATTCATCTTTATTCAACATGTGACTCAATCTCAATGCTGGACTGAACAACTGGTCCTCTACCAAGCAATACTGAAATGTTATTCATAAACATACTGCATAATCACATAATCTTAAGGTTTAAACACGCCGCGTTTAAAATTAAGATGTCTTGATTGTCTGAAGAATAAAAAGGTTACTTGAAGAGAGCTAGTTTATAATTAGAATTTAAAATGGCTGACAGGAACTGCTAGATGCATGACCTTTACCTAAAATAGAACACTGACGGAACAAAATTTTCAAAATAAATTCAGATATAGTTCAATAATTCTATTACTGTAAAATTAAGTTTGGGTATAATCAATATGTTAGTTATCAGGATAGTTATCATAAATAATTTGATATCATTTAAATTTAGATATTTAAATTCATTAAGATAAATCAAAATGAAAACTTGAGCATTGCTCCGAAATATACAACCACAACACAACCATGTATTTTTTTTGCTCTTTAAGAGACTGGGGTAGCACTTTATTTTACAGTCCTGTTCCCCATGTACATACTATGTACTTATTATAGTAATTACAATAACTGGGTAATAACTAGGTACTAACCCTGAATCTACCCCTAAACCTAACATTAACCCATTACCTCATATTACCCAGTACTTTCTTAGGTAAGCACACTGTAAGCACATTTAAGTGCACGTACTGTAAAATAAAATGCAACCGAGACTAACAACTCTATAATAAGAGAGTAATTTGGCTTACATTCTCATTTATTAAAAAACAAACAAAGAAATTAAGAGTGATAAAATGGTTTTCCCATAGTAATAATTCAACGGTACAACCAGGTTCATAAATATCGAAAGTTTAGAATTATTTTCCCAACACGTTCTCATTGACATTTGCAATTATTCCATGTATCAACCTTAAGAAGCATAACTTGAAAATAACTGAAGATCTGCACAACAATAAGGCAGACGTTTCCAGCAACCACTTTAAGAAAATCCATTTAAACTGCAATAAACATTCATAAGCAAACCAAACCCAGTGTCACAAAAGGCATCCTCTAAAAATAGTCAGTACCCAGCTTGATTGACAGTCACCATGTGGCACATAGCTGGAGGTGCAACTGATATCTCTGCTGCTGATTCCCTTAAAAAGACATCATGGCCCAGCTAGGACACCGCTCTAATGCTATCACAGGCTATTCTTGGCTTTACTAAAACCACAGCACCATTTAACAACCTTCAGAAATGAAAAGTCTTAGGATAAAATCAAATGAATATTAATTTAAATGTTCAACATCAAGTCCTCTTCCCACTAAATCTCTCAAAGTGAACATCGACTTTGGCATTTCTACTGTCTTTATTTGTTAGAATCACACAACAAAGCATCATTAGAAAGCATTGCACTGGCACATGGGTACAAGAGCACAAAGCATACTTACTTGTATCCAAGAGTGCCTTGAATTGGAGGGACGAATCCCAAAGGGTTTTGTCTTCTGAAACAAAGTCCTTATCCAGATATGATTTCAGAAAACACAGTGTGAGAACGGATGAGCCTCGGAATATCCCAAAAAACAAAACTACACAGGGTCTTAGCCGTGTAGTTTTGCTTTTTCCCTTGCAATCCCTACACCCGAGGCAAGGCTGGGAATGCTCCAACTGCTCAGAAGTGTTAACATGGTGGTTTTACTTTATATACCCCTTGGTTAATCAGCATCATCACTACATTGCCATGCCCCATTGGCCGTCCCCTCACGAGGCATCATGGGAGGTAGCAGCCATTTTATGCAAACTCACACCTGTCACCCACTTTACTTAACATAACGCAGGACTCATTATCACAGAGTGTCTGAAACCCCCACACCTAAAGAAACAGGAAAATGCCCCTCATAAAGAGAGAAATCTTCACTAGCTTTATCTCATAAATAATCACTGTAACAGCATGTTGGTCCCCAAGAAGTGAACCACCAAATGGGGGAGAAGGGCTCACTGTCACTCAGGCTCTGGGTCTGCGAGATGAACGTCTCCAGATCACAGGCAGTGTCCACCCATTTGTTTTTCTTTTGTTTATCTGTATAACGAGGCAGAATTGACTTTTAAAACTTTGAGAAGCAGAAAAGAAGTTGCATTTATGAACATTACCATCATAGTGAGATCTAGTTGGTAAAACTGACTTGAGGAGACCATGTTAAAGATAGGCAGTGACATGTAAGAGTGGAATGCATGACTAGCATTGACAAGGACTTGCAAGTGTTAACTTTTGTCAGACAATAATCTAATGACAAAATGTGATATAGCTATAACTACAAAAATAAATCGATATAGCTATATTATGCTAAATTGAATTAAATTGTATCAGTACATAAAATTGCACTCTTTACTTTCATCTTTCGAATGCTCTTTTGTCTTCATTCATAACACATACATACACATCTATGATGATAATCACATGTGGGAGTTATTTAATAGTATGATTCATGATGGATTTGATAATTTCATCTCTGTAAGCTTTCAGCAACAATCACTGAACAACAACGTAGCCACAGCTGATTTTCAGTTGTTTATTTTTGTTCAGAATGTGGTTATATGATATTTATTGGTATTGGTTAATGGTCTGAATACTTTTGCAAGGCAACGTATACACACAATTATCAGTTGCAAGCAGTAGTGTTACAGATATGATCTTTTTTTTAATAATTCACAAAGAATTAGAAGATTAGGCTCAGTGAACTCTGATATCCAAAGTTTTCCCCTAAACAGCATATGTGCCTGTGAATGCAAGGAGTGATCCGGATTCTTCTTATACATCCCATAATAAGTAGCCTTTATGGTGGTTTTGGCCCCTGTTAAAAATATACATACAAAAAATTATTATTATTACTGTATATACTGCCCGGCCAAAAAGTCACTGTTTGGATTTGAGTAGGCAAATGCTTAAGAGTCAATGATTGGATCATTATTGCAGTGATTATTATGTTTCTAGCATGTTATATATTTGACAACAGTTCTTCTAATACTAACTGATGGATTGTGTAGCTTTTCATTTCTTAAACAACCATGTAGGACGACACATCATCGCCATATTCCAGGATGACAATGTCAAGATTCATCAGGCTCCAATTGTGAAAGAATGGTTGGGAGGGAGCATGAAGAATCATTTTCACACATGAATTGGCACCAAACTTTGAATTCATTGAAAGTATTTGGGATGTGAGGAGACTTTACAGAGTGCTCGACTCTTGCATTGTCAATACAAGATCTTGACCAAAAATTGATGCACCTCTTGATTTATTTCCATCAAGAGGTGCGTACATTTTGGGTCAGGATCTTGTGTCTTGTTATTCTTCATGCTCCCTCCCAACTATTCTTTCACAATTTGAGCCTGATGAATCTTGACATTGTAATCCTGGAATATGGCCATGATGTGTCTTCCTACATTTGTTCAAGAAATGAAAAGCTACACAATCCATCAATTAGGGTTAGAAGAACTGTTGCCAAACATATAACATGCTAGAAACATAATAATCACTGCAGTAATGATCCAATCATAGACTTAAGCATTTGCCTATTTAAATCCAAACAGCGACTTTTTTTGGCTGGGTAGTGTATATATGTACAAATAAATGTAAATAAATAAATACAGAGCCCCTACAGGGACATGGTGATGGAAAACATATGAGATTTGCGTTTTGTGTTAAAGTTTTGCGTTCCTCCAAGAAACTTTGTGTTGGTTCGCAAAATCCTTGCGTTTCCTTCGTAAACAGTTGCGTTCCCTCAAAACTTTGCATTAGCTCACAAAGAACATTTCGCAAGGGAACACAAAGTTTCTCGGGGCAACGCAAAGCATTTGCGAAAGAACGGAAAAGCATTGACATACATTTTTTCCTCCCATCTCATTTTTTTTTCCATCACCATGTCCCTTTAGGGGCTAAATATAGTAGATTTTTATAATTTTATAGTGTATTCAAAAGGATATATATGTTGGCTCTCGTCACATGCTGAAACCTTAGTATCACTCATGCAGAGCACTTGAGGATAAGTGCAGTGTGAGCTGAGGTCTTCTTCCACCAATACATTTTGCTCATCCAGTCTGGAGAGGAAGTGTGGAGTGGCCCTATGCACTGAGGAAATCAGATTGCATAATAATTTACTGCACTGAATATAAAGCAGAAATTAACAAACAAAAAAGGGCTAACAAAAATGTTATAGTTCAAAAAGGGTCGTCATACTCCAACTTGTGCCTCATTAAGCATGTGTTGCCTTTATTGTTTACTGTTGGAAAAGAAAGTAGCAAGTAAAAAAGTAAAGAGCACTAGAGACAAAGTTAAAAGTATCTGTGAGACAGCTGTATTTAAATGCAGGGTGAGGAATGACGCCACAAACACCTTCTCAGTAGGGCGACATAGCAAGGAAGCAAAGGTGTAACCCGAGAGCCCTGAGTTATGCTGTGTGATAACAGTAACATGCCCCTGACTAGTCACCCTTTCTTTCACTAGAGAGCCTTAAAAACCCCATGAAATCAAATTTGAAATTTTGGGGCTTTTACTCTATGTCTGTAACTTTTGATGTCATCTGTGTGCTAAGCTAATGTACGCGCTAAAGGCTGACAATTCATCATTCAACATCATTCATAATTATTTCTCTTCTGGCAAAACAAACTAAAATACTGATGACTCATCTTGCACTTAATGAATCAATATTGTTATTAACAATACAATGCTCTCTGAAAATAATATTTTAATATGTTCCTTCCCAGCTTCGCATAAAACAATTTCAAAGGGTCTTTAAGGATCAGGTTAAGCAAGTCTTAAGTTACAGAATATATAATAGATCCTGCATCTATTTTACATATAAAAATGTATTTCCTATACCAATAGGGAAAATATTTTATCAACAGGAAATATTAGAAAATGTACTTGTCAACAGAATCAACAGAAATTCAGAACACTAAACTGAAACTCATGAGCATATGGATATTATGATACCACTGACAAGCAACTTGCATGCAATAAACAAAGTTAATTGTGATGTGTCTATTAGCTGGTGGGTTGGTGAATATATTTCCCTTGGTCGCCACCTACCTCAGGTCAAATTACAGACTCACAACCAAGGGTATACTGTATGCTGAAGACAGATGACATCACCCTGACTATAACAGCCCTTACTCAGCACCCTCCTATTTTCAAGCTAACTAGCTAACGAGCTAAGTTAGAATGAAGCACCAATACCACATGTCTGTGTAAAATAAGGGTCACTATAAATTTCATCTAGAAATATAAGGCTTTAGGGTCCAACTTTATATTGTGTATTTAACTACTATGTACTAAAATTTAAATGAAACATTTGATACAATGCACTTATCGTGTACATGTTTTTACATTGCACTTATACACTGATCAGGCATAACATTATGACCACTGACAGGTGAAGTGAATAACACTGATCATCATCTTCAGCCTATACTCTTCATCATGGCACCTGTTAGTGGGTGGGATATAGTAGGCAGCAAGTGAACATTTTGTCCTCACAGTTGATGTGTTAGAAATGTGTTAAGAAAAATTGGCAAGCATAAGGATTGACAAGGGCCAAATTGTGATGGCTAGACGACTGGGTCAGAGCATCTCCAAAACTGCAGCTCTTGTGGGGTGTTCCCGGTCTGCAGTGGTCAGTATCTATCAAAAGTGGTCCAAGGAAGGAACAGTGGTGAACCGGCGACAGGGTCATGGCTCATTGGTGCACGTGGGGAGCGAAGGCTGGCCCGTGTGGTCTGATCAAACAGACGAGCTACTGTAGCTCAGATTGCTCAAGAAGTTAATGCTGGTTCTGATAGAAAGGTGTCAGAATACACAGTGCATCGCAGTTTGTTGCGTATGGAGCTGCATAGCCACAGGCCAGTCAGGGTGCCCATGCTGACCCCTGTCCACAACCGAAAGCGCCAACAGTGGGCACGTGAGCATCAGAACTGGACCACAGAGCAATGGAAGAAGGTGGTCTGGTCTGATGAATCACGTTTTCTTTTACATCATGTGGATGGTCGGGTGCGTGTGCGTCGCTTACCTGGGAAACACATGGCACCAGGATGCACTATGGGAAGAAGACAAGCGGAGGCAGTGTGATGCTTTGGGCAATGTTCTGCATGGGAAACCTTGGGTCCTGCCATCCATGTGGATGTTACTTTGACACATACCACCTACCTAAGCATTGTTGCAGACTGTGACAAACAGGGCGGTCGAGAGCCATGAGAGAACGGTGCAAGGCCAGTGGCGTGATTGTAAATGAGCGTCACCTGAGCGTCACACAGACCGTGTACACCCTTTCATGGAAATGGTATTCCCTGGTGGCTGTGGTCTCTTTCAGCAGGATAATGCGCCCTGCCACAAAGTAAAAATGGTTCAGGAATGGTTTGAGGAGCGCAACGAGTTTGAGGTGTTGACTTGTTCTCCAAATTCCCCAGATCTCAATCCAATCGAGCATCTGTGGAATGTGCTGAACAAACAAGTCCAATCCATGAAGGCACCACTTCACAACTTTCAGGACTTAAAGGATCTGCTGCTAACATCTTGGTGCCAGATACCACAGCACACCTTCAGGGGTCTAGTGGAGTCCATGCCTTGACAGGTCCGGGCTGTTTTGACAGCAAAAGGGGGACCAACACAATATCAGGAAGTCATAATGTTATGCCTGATTGGTGTATTTAAAAAATATATATTTACCTTAATAGCAGCAAAAGTGTTTTAGAAATGCCTGTTTAGAAAGGAAATTACCTTAATTTAAGATCATTTATGTATTATGGTTATCATTTATCTGGGTTAAAAAAAAGTTCAATAAATATAACAAAATACAACAATAGTTGGTTACACTTTATTTTGATAGTCCACCTTAGACAAGTAACTTTGCAATTACATGTCAACTACCAGATTAGAGTATTAGTTGTCTGTCTGACACTTTATTTTGATGCTCCCCAACAGACATTCTAGTGACTACGAGTAACTTTGCAAGTATGTCAACTTATTCTACTAACCCGAACCCTAACACCTAACCTAACAGTCTACTAATACTCTAATGAGAGTTAGTTGATATGTAGTTGCAAATTATTGAGAGCTTGTTGACGTTGTTGCAAAGTTACTTATAGTTAGTAGAATGTCTAAAGTGGAACATCAAAATAAAGTGTAACCAACATTTGTTGTATTTTGTTATATTTATTGAACTTTCCATAATAACCCAGATAAATGATAACCATAATACATATATGATATTAAATTAAGGTAATTTAACCTTTTTAAACAGTAAATAAAGTGTTACCCAAAGGGATATAAAGGGATAGTTCATCCAAAAAAAAAAAAAAGAAAATTCTGTCATCACAAATCTTTTTTTTTTCTTTCTCTGTACTAGACAAAAGATGATGTCTCAAATTTAGTTTACTTACTTACCTATTTATTTATTTACTTGCCTATATATTTATTTCTTTGGTTGGTTTGTACAATTAAAAAAAATCTATGTTGTTTTGGACCATTTACTTTCATTGTATGGGCAAAATACCTTCTTTTGTGTTCTGCAGTCATACAGATTTGAAAGGACATGAGGGTGAATGGGAGAGTGAATGATGACTGAATTTTACCTTTTGAACCTTTCCCTTAAGATCTAGAAGTGGATTTGTTAAAAAAACCCACAAACTCTTTAAAAATAAATAATTTAATTGCAAAATGCTGAACATGTTATTTCAGAACTGTAACTATAAATAACTGGAGAGCAGAACAGGACTTCATTACCATCACAAAGGGAATTGTATGCAGATCCATTGCTACTTGCATAATATATTAGGGAAAATACAGATTTATTCAGCTCATGTTGAATTTGATTATTGCAAAACATTGTTATAGTGATTTCAGTGTTCATAGTCAAAATGAACAAATATGTGGTTAGTTGATACATAACTGTTCAATTAAAAAAACAAAAACAAAACATTCAACAATATTTTACGTTAACATTTATATGAATGTATAAGGTTAAGTGTATATTTAGGTCCTGTGACTGATCACCATTTAAAAACACCTTTTTGCCTTCAAATTAATTTTTAAAATTACAAATATTTAATGTTGTTTTTCCAAACAATATAATAGAGCTTCATGCATTATAATTATAAAATAATAATTAGACGAAGTACAGCACATCACATCACACCACAAGATGTGTCAAAAGTGTTTTTATCTACCCATGTGCTCTTATATTTGTGCAGACACAGTAATTTTGTGCACAGCAGTGGTTTTGTGAAAAAGGTTCAAAAGTGACGAGTCCACATCCACAAGTTTTCCTTATGTTAATGGCAGTGTCCATTATAACAACAGCAGATAGAGAAGCCACAAGAAGAAACAGAGGGTGCCAAAGCAGGTGTGCCAGTCCAGTTTGAGAACGTCAAAATCAGGGCTGCTGTTACCTTTGACCTGCAGCATGGAGCTGGACGAGATTGTGCCAGCTGAGTTTGAGGCAGTAACCACATACTGCCCAGAGTCTCTCACTGCAGAGCTGTGAATGAACAATACATGCTTGCCTTCTTTATGGGACAGTTCTATGTGCTCATCATTGGCCATTTTGTGTCCATTCTTGAACCTGAACAAAAAGTGAATTATGTCACACAATCACACCACAGCAAAAAAAGAAGCACTCATTAATACAGACTCAATGGAAGAGAGAAATTAGAGTTATGTTAAAGATGAAGGTTTGTTTATGTACAGAAGATACATAAAAGGAAATGTTAGCTACAGGAAACGTAGATTAAAAAGTTAGAATGAATGGATATGCATGATAATTGAAGAAAAATTAAATAGTTCAAATGAAATGGAATCAAATTGAATGGAAAACATCAACTTTCCTTAACAAACCTGCTTCATGCAGGCAGACAAAAATATGTGTTCATCTATCTGAGCTACAAATACTGGGCTTTGTGATGAATTTAGTTTTTAAAAACTGGATATTGATCTATATGTTGTATAATGAGAATTTGCCACCCATTTAGATACAACAGTATTCAGACAATTAATAATCTCTATATATTACACAACCATTCAAAAATTTAGGGCGGTACAATTTTTAAAATGTTTTTTTTTAAAGAAGTCTTTTATGCTTACACCAAGACTGCATTTATTCGATCAATATACAGTAAAAACTGTAAAATATTGTGAAATATTATTTCAATTTAAAATAACTGTTTTCTATTTTCATATATTAATAAGTGTAATTTATTCATGTGATGGCAAAGCTGAACTTTCAGCATCATTACTCCAGTCTTAAGTGTTGCATGATTTCTCAGAAATGATTCTAATATGCTGATTTGCTGCTCAAGAAATATTTATTATTATTAAAAACCAGTGTTAAAAACAGTTATGCTACTTAATATTTTTGTGGAAACCATGATACTTTTTTCAAGATTCTTTGATGAAAAGAAAGTTCAAATAACAGCATTTATTTAAAATAGAAATCTTTCGTAACATTATACATGTCTTTGCTATCACTTTTAAACAATTTAATACATCCCTCCTGAAATATTTCCATCGTTCCTTCTTTAAAAAAATCTTTCTGACCCCGAACTATTGAACAGTATTATATTATATTATATTTATTATATTATAGAAGAAATAGCAAAGAATGTTTTTATTTATAGGTCAAGTTTGTTATAAGCTACCCACCAGGTTAATGTAGGCTCAGGGAATCCAGTGACTTCCACCTCCAGGGTCACCGGAGAGCCCTCCATTACTGTGGCATTAGACAAGGGTTTGGAGAAGTTAGGACCTGTGCCACCTGTCAATTTGCCCATAACCTTTTTGGAAGATGCCCGCCTGATCTCCTCTCGGATGGCTGTGGGCTTGCAGAGATCCGAGTCCAGCTCTGTGGTTAATGGGGTTGTGGTAGCATGCGTGTTATTGGGCTGAACACTGTGGCATTGACCCATACTGGACTCATGCACACACTTTTGCATCTCAGTATGACTCTCATGCACGTAAAGCGTTTCAGTGATGCTGCCTGGTGATGGGTTGCCAGATTTCTTTAAGATGCTGGAGATGGTGTTTGACACAAGACTAGGAGCAGGTACTGTGAGGGGGCTTTGAACAAAGGAGGATGATTCTGCTCTAAATCTGGCCCCAAAGCCAGTAGTGGGAGATGGGTAGCTCTCGGCCTGGCTCGACATCCACTCCCGTTGCCTCTGGTGTAGGGTGTCGCCTTGCTGGGAGTGGAACTGGTGGCTATATTGGTTAACGCGATGGCTGTGAGAGCTCACGCAATAGCCATCATCAAGGTCATTTTCTGACTGAATAATGTTGGATTCTGGAGTCTCAGATAAGGGAGGCAGGGAGATGTCATCTGGGGAGGTGCACTCATATTCATCATTGGAGAGCGATTCCTCAGTGAGATGGTCAGGCTGAAACTCACCCTCGGGTACACTTCCTACAGGAACTGCTGGCTCGGGTGTCCCATGTGACAAAAAGTCCTCCTCTAAAGAATGATGAGCTGCCGTCTATAGAAATAAAACACACAAATAAAGAGAAAAGAACACCTGTAAATCTCCCTGTAAAATAATTTTGTGTTGCCATTTTTTGTTAATTAGCATTTACAAGCTCAAAATCTGCTTTAAAATGTATTTAAATTCAGTGTTTTGCCAGCTTAAATATTGTGACGTTCCTGTTTCCTGTCCTGTGTGTCATTGTTGTAGTCCTGTGTAGTTTTTTTGGTCTCCAGCACCACCATGTTGGCCCTCGAGGGAAAAAACTACACAGGACTACAACAATGGCACACAGGACAGGAAACAGAAAAAAGGAACGTAACAAATATTTTAATTCAAAAATACTCTCAGTTAGTTGACATAAAGTTGCAAAGTTACTTACAATTAGTAGTAAAATGTCTAGTGCACCACTGAAATAAAGTGTTACCAGATATTGTATGTGATTATGGTGTAAGAAAAAGAGTATATCCATTTCACATGTCTGTGTAACTAGCCAAAGAAATTATTTTAAAAAAACAATTATCAAAAAGTACCAAGACATGGCCAGGATATAAAATATATATGTAAAAAAATAAAATAAAATAAAAATTATATATATATATATATAAAAAATAAGAAATGTTTCTTGAGCACCAAGTCAGCACATTAAAATGATTTCTGAAGGATCATGACACTGAAGCCTGGAGTAATGGCTGCTGAAAATTCAGCTTTGCAATCACAAAAAAAATTACATTTTAAATATATGTTAAAATACAAAGCAGTTAATTGTAATTTTTCACAATATTACTGTTTTTACTGTATTTTTGATTACATAAATGCAGCCTTGGTGAGCATGAGAGACTTCATACAAAACCATTAAAGGGATAGTTCATCCAAAAATGAAAATTAGCCCATGATTTACTCACCCTCAAGCCATCCTAGGTGTATATGACTTTCTTCTTTCAGACGAATACAATTAGAGTTATATTAAAAAATGTCCTGGCTCTTCCAAGCTTTATAATGGCAGTGAATGGCTGTTTCTGTTTTGAAGTCCATAAAAGTGCATCTATCCATCATAAAAGTGCATCTATCCATCATAAAAGTGCTCCACGCGGATACGGGGGGTTAATAAAGGCCTTCTGAAGCGAAGCCATGAGTTTGTGTGAGAAAAATATCCATATTTAAAACTTGATAGACTAAAATGACTAGCTTCCGGCAGACCGCCTACGCAAGTCGACTTACGGCAAAAGAATAGTGATCATATCTTTAATATGACTCGGGAACAACGAGTTGTCTCAGAGAGCGATTCGTTCATTTTGTGTTGACCACGCATGCGCAACATGCCGTCGGTTCTGTACAGGATCTTTTCTGTTTCTGCATTCAGTCTATGGGGCTGTGACTTGGTGAACGAATGACTCGAACCTGAAGACTCGAGAGGTGAACTAATCAATTCTGTTTCTGGGACTGCATGCATTGCATATGGGGCTGTCACGGCCCAGAGCAGACACTGATGATGGAACTAGCGACTCGAACCCAAAGACACGAGGGGTGTACTAATCTTTCCAGGCAACAGACGTGATAAATGTGAAGTAACAAAAGAAAAAAATGACTTGGATTCGGAAGTGAGGTGAACTAACAGACTGCATAGCCTGAAGACCCAGCTAAACAATTAATTAACCATTCCTTTCTCAAAGTTTGTCCTTGGCTGCATTAGCTTATAATTTATTTTTTATTCCAAATGTGATCGATGTTTGTGTAAGTACTAGATGTGTAACATGTGACATTTTAATTATATTCTGCTGAAATGAACGTAATGACTTTAAAAAAGATTTGTTCATTTTGCTGAATGAGATTCAAAGATCTGAGTCCGTAAAATGATCCAAACTTCCCACTACTACAAAAGAGTAACCCCTGATGCGATGTATAGGAGCATCGCAAGCTTTGACGCCTCTCGCGGTTCAAACAAATAGTGCTGGGCAACAAACTCAATCCCCTCTTCTCTTATATAAAAATCCTCCAGCATTTCTCTTTAAAAATTCTCGTTTTAGACTTCTAGTTTATGACGGGTGTTTTGTTTTGTTCTATCCTCTGTGCTTCCGCGTTCATCAATACGTCATGCGTCGGGTCAAGGGTTACTCTTTCGCCGTAAATCAATGTGTATGGCCGTCTGTCGGAAGCTGTCGTGTGAAGCACTTTTATGATGGATAGATGCACTTTTATGGACTTCAAAACAGAAACAGCCATTCACTGCCATTATAAAGCTTGGAAGAGCCAGGAAATTTTTTAATATAACTCTGATTGTATTCGTCTGAAAGAAGAAAGTCATATACACCTAGCATGACTTGAGGGTGAGTAAATCATGGGCTAATTTTCATTTTTGGGTGAACTATCCCTTTAAAACAAATCTTACCCCAAACTTTTCAAATGTACTGTATTAAAAATACATTGTTTATTTAAAAATAAATAAATAAATTTAACTTGGACTAAGAGAATGAATAAAATCTTACTTAAAATTTGCCCATTCAAAATGGGAAAAGGCACCATTTCCATAGAATGACTCTTATGTTAAACAAGGCTCACCTTGGAATATGCGTGAAAAGGATGATTTCTACTACAGGCCTGATATTTGTCCTCAGAGTTGGTCTTCTGAACAGGATGCTGTTTCTCTGTACCATGCAACTCCCTTTGGATATCTATGATGATGGGGCGAGATAAAGCTGGATCTCGTGGAGGTGGTGGTGGAGGAGGAGGAGTTTCTTGTGAGTCCCTCTTGGTTTGCTGCATAATGTTGTGGGAGTGAGAGATGGAAGTGTGCATTTCCTCTCTCCTCTCTATAGTAGATTTGCACATGATGGCCTCCAATTTGCTGGTCTTGGAATAGGCCTCCTGGGTGTGCAACCTGGTTTCTTGTAGCATTTTTTGATGCTCCGGATGATGATTGTCTGGCAGATCTTGGCTTCTTGTTTTGCGAAGCTGAGGTTTCTTGTTTTCTGAATTCTTGCCAACAGGCATCTCTTTAGTGCAGTGTGGGCCTGTCATCTCAGGGGTATGTCCACTTTCCTTTGGTTCAGGCTGAAGTGGCAACAGAAAAAAGCATGGTTTAGGGTTGAGCAATTTTCTGAATATTTATGATATATTTGCAATGCCTTTTCTGATTAATTAAATACTAAATACCCATTATATTTGTTTATTATGTTTACTTAAGACCATCATTACACTGGTTTTATGATTCTTGTCTTGTGATTTGTCTCCGATTTAAACTTTAGCCGCAAATATGGTTTTAGAGTTTATATGCAAGTGTGATTCATTTCTGTGAATGACTTCAATTAACTATGGGGGTTCTACCATTTCTTGCAACAGCCTTTCCTTTGTTTGTTATTTTTGACTAAGCTGAACAAATTATTGTATTTGCTCAGCAGCAGCAGCGTAGCAGATCTCGTCCGCCAAAATCAAGCCTATTTCATGCCCCATGCCAATAAATGCTGGTTGAAATGTATCCACTCCGAGAGTTGTCATGCTGAACTTTTTGAATGTAACATGTACATATAAAACGAAGGACGATGTAATTCTGGCATTTTTGAAATTGTAAGTCAAAGTGTTACTGGTGTTTACCGTATCAGTGGTGTCCTGTTTGTTGTTGTCTTCAGGTGTAAGAGGTTGTTTCAAAGTCTCTAGCTACAGAAAGAGTTCATATGAAATGAAAATATTAGTAAGAGTATATATATATATATCTCAGATGAATGCTCCAAGTACAATAATTATATTTGATGTTTTCATCACCTGAAGTTTGGCCTCAAGGTCCAGCAGTCCATTTGACAGTTCTCTTATTGATTCCACAATTTCATGGTGTTTGTTCATTGTTTTCTCCATATATTTCTTTCCATCTTCAGCACCTACATTTAAAAAATCAGTCACACTCTAAGGCCAACAACACTTCAACTAGCTAACTAACTAAATATCCCCCAGTGTTAAATCTATAACATGGCAACATTGGGAAAAAATCATTTTTGACATGCTAGTATGTTCTGATTGATGACTTCAACCACTTCAGGAGTACAATCCTGCCAGTTGTTTAACTGGATTGTTCTAGTGTTTCTGGTGGGGTGGAACTGACCCCAAACATTGGCTACTATATTGGATAAGTTTCGGGTTTAAAATAATAAGTCGATGTCCACTTTGTAAAAGCACAGTATGTCAAAGTTTAGTCATTCTAGTTTGGCTTTTTAATTGATCAGAGGAACATTATAAATATTTTGAGGGGTTAAAACAATTAATTCCCAAATGGCTGCTATTGCTTTTACACATTGGTGTCTCTAAGTAGTAACATACATAAATGAGGGTTATATTCTCTGTTGTATTAATTGGAATGGTAAAGAATACATTCCTCCAAACAATATTTCAGAATACATTCTCAGTTTCTCACCATGTAGCCGCACTGCCAGCTCTGTGATCTGACTAATTCTCTCCTCTTGCTGTGGTATTGTGGGCCACACAAATTTTTCAAACTGTTTGTAGAGGGAGCTGACTGCTTCCTTCGTCTTACATTGGGAGGAATATTTGCCCACACGGACAATTGTGGAACTTGCCTCGTCGCACCAGAACTGATACTGTGTTTAAAATGAAAGGTGAGAGGAGAGACTATTTTCAGAGACTATTTATAGGCATATACTGTGATACTGCTATGAAGGCATACATAGGTTAAAGCAAAGCCTATTCATTTTGTTTCTACTTCATTTAGCAGCATTAGTAATGGGAAAATCTGAAAAAGTAAACCGAAAATACAATACAAAACTTTGAAAGAAATTCCACACCAGGATTGTAAAAGGAACATGTAAAACTGCTGCTGGATTGTGATAGTATCTCTTATTGGCTCATTATATGTTCCTGGTGCACCCCACCTCCTCTAAGGCTTGCTGGAGCTTGACATTCATGTCCAGGTTCTGTTTGTACTCCTCCACTGCCCTGTCAAAGTCGCCCACCTGTCTCTGCAGCTCATTTAAGCCATCCTCAATCTCTCTGAGGCTGTTGCCAATTAAATGCCTCTCACTGCTGCTGGATACTTTCAGAGTGAAGGCTTGCAACTTCTTCTTCAAAACCTACAACAGGGAGGGATTTGGATATTACATTTTATAAATAGAAAACGGTCCAAACATTAAAAGAGGAAGAAACCTCCTAAATGTATAGGTCTGTATAAGTATGTCACTGCTGAGAGAAGAATTTGAAGAAAACATTAATAAAATGAGAACAAGTAGATTAAAAGAGAGCTTCCTTACCTGTAGCTTTTCAACATAAATCTCAATTTGCTGGAGCTGATTTTTCACCGCCTTTACGTTTCTCGACTTCTCGTTTTTCTTCATGTAGTTGAATTTCAAATTGTTGAATTTCTTTTTGAGATCTTTAAAGGACTCTCTCAGCTAAAATAAAGCATTCAGGAAAAACATGTAAATACTGCAATAGCAAATCATGCAATGAAAGGTGCCTATAAAAATAGTGCATAAAACGCTTCACGGAAAGACAGCTAAGGGTGAATGAAGAAATAATATATCCACAAGTTCCGAAATTTTAAAGAATCTTTAGGAAACTTTTTCCAGTTCAAAGAAACAGTTCAAATTTACTGAAAGTCTTCCCTTGGTGCAACTTGTTGACATTTTTGAGTCTGAATTCTAATGAGAATGAGATTTAAGAGTTTCATCAGACGGGAAGATTTTCAAAACACGGTTACGCTTTATTTTAAGGTGTCCGTGTTACAGTGTAATTATACATTTAAGTACTGAGAAATAATAATTAACTGCATGTACTTATAGGGATAGGATTAGGGTTTGGTTTAGGGTTGCATGTAATTATGCATAATTTATAGTTAATACCACAGTAACTACATGTTACATGTGTAACAAGGACACAAAAATAACGTGTTACCAAAAACACAAGGAGAAATTTTTGGTAATGTATATATGGAACAACATAAACATGAACAACATGAATCATTTTCATTTTAGGTTGAACTATCCCTTTAAACCCCCTCTCTAAAACCATAATATCAGCTCCTTTTAACATGCTTATTATGAAATGTGTAACCAGCGTAATCAAATATAAGATTAGTTGTGCATGGATGTGGGGAGGGTCTCTAGCAGAGGGCAGAGTGCGGTTCGGCGAGTCCAGGGGGATTATTTTAGAGGGATTCATTGTCAGACCAGAGGATGATTTATAACGCAGATCCATTTCTGTCCAGCCTGATGAGCTTTTGCAATGGTGTCATGTCTCCAAATGACAGGCACAAGTGTCGCCCAAAGGACAGCTGCAGCCCAGCTTCTAGAACCAGTTAAAGAGGCCTTATAACTGTCTTACTGGATTTTTCCAACAGAGGGCTGTAGAGGAAAGTTCTGCTGCAGCCCAAACAGAGGGATATACAGTATGCGTGGAGGAAAGTTCAATTACATTCATACTGTATGACTTTTACATAAGGCTTAATGGTTATCATCTAAACAACTTACTCAAATTGTGCTCAGTTAACATTTATGATGACAGCTGTTTTGGCCTTGTGACCTGTAAAACAAGGAATGAGGTGTTGCTGCAGGCCAAACTGGTGAATATCACAGCATAATAAAGCTGTAAGTCATTGATGACCATCTTAAGTGCATTTAGAACCACTTCTAAACAGGACATTAAGAAATTTTACTTCTAAATCAACTCATCAAAAATATAAAGGAGTCAACAATGAAATATCCTTTCAGTAGCATTTGCTTCTGTAAGCAGTACACTGGACATGTGAACTCACAGTGAGAGAAATAGAGTCACTCCTTGCAGATGAACAGCAGCAACTGTCCAAGCTAAAATGTCAGCTTGTTTACTCATGCATAATATTTATGACTGGGTGGTGGATCGATGTGTATGACTGACAACATATGGTGACTCACAAGGACATTGACTTTGATATTATGTTGAGTCATGCTTTATTCTTGATATGAATAAGTGGTGATTTACAGTTAAATATAATATGTAGTATTCTCTCCATTTTTGCTTTTGTTTACATACAATGCACTATTGTTCAAAAGTTTGGGGACAATTTCACTCAGCAAGGATGCATTAAATAGCTCAAAATTGACAGTAAAGACTTTGAACATTGTTACAATAAAACTATTTCAAATAAATGCAACAACAACAACAAAAAAACTATTTCAAATAAATGGTGTTCTTTTGAACTTTCTATTCATAAAAAAATCCTGAAAACATGCATCATGGTTTCCACAAAAATATTACTTTGATATTACTATTACTTTTCAACATTGATAATAATAAGAAATGTTTCTTGAGCAGAAAATTTCTGAAGGATCATGTGACACTGAAGACTGGAGTAATGATGCTGAAAATTCAGCTTTGCATCACAGAAAATATATTAAAATAGAAAACAGTTATTTTAAATGGTAATAATTCACAATATTACTGCTTTTACTGTATTCAATCAAATAAATGCAGCCTTGGGGAGCATAAGAGACTTCTTTCAAAATCTTTAAAAAATCTTATCCACCTTAATCTGTTGAACAGTAGTGTATGGAACCCTTTCCATATGTTTTCATTTCATAAAACAGCTTTCATAGTTTCTGCACCAAACCAAATCCCACTGTATTAGACAGTGAATTGAAGTGAAGACTCCCTACAATTTAAAGCCACAACACTAGAGATGTTGAATACAAAATTCTCACATAAAACTAGAACATGTACGGACTCTGTAGTGCCAGACACTGTGCAGCTACATTTAGAAATGTCTTTGCTCTATTTACAGTCTTTCAGCAGTCATACATTGAAATAGCATGACATCACGTGATATTGGTAACTTGTTTAAGAAGCTTGGAATTTTACTTCTACTGAGGAGTTAGATATAGATACAAGGGTTCTGGAATACTAATTTACTTATAGAGACCCATGAGTTTAATGGGTTCAATAATAATAATAATAATAATAATAATAATAATAATAATAATGATAATAATAAGTTACAGTATATACTTTTCTCGGCACTCAAAGTGCTTTACATGGAAGGGGGGAATCTCATCAACCACCACCAATGTGCAGCATCCACCTGGATGAAGAGTGATGAAGCCAATCAGTATATGGGGATGATTAGGAGGCCATGATGGATAGAGGCCAATGGGCAAATTTGGCCAGGATGCAGGGGTTAAACCCCTACTCTTTTTTCGAAGGACATCCTGGTCATTTAATGACCACCGAGAGTCAGGACCTCGGTTTAACGTCTCATCCAAAGCCTCCTTATGCAAAGATAAAATATTATTTAATTCTCTAGTTGATTTATTTAGTTATCATCATTAATATGCACGCTATCCATTTATCTCCAGAATGTGACACTACTCAGCATTAGTTCACAGTTCACAAAACCTTGCAATATGTCACAGTTGCTTCCAAGCAAATATTAAAAAAGTCTAAACCAGTGGTTGCCAATCTTTTTTTTGTACTCTAAGAACCCCCATTGTCCACAACAATAATAGGATCCATGACTTTCCAGTTGTTCATGATTTAGTGGATAAGGATTAAGCATAAAGAATTTTAAAAATACTTTTACTCGCATTTTCAACCTGATAAAATATTTTAGAGCTTGGCATAACTAGAAAAATGTATATTCATAAAATCTATAAAAATGCCCATGGATTTAAAAGGTTTTATAATTGATCTAGAAATCACACTTTTATAATTTTTCAAAGAAAACAGTTGTTGAGAGTTGTTGTCTTTTTAGCTGTTTTAGAAATATATTGAATTTCAAGCTTATTTCAATGCTTGTTTTTTCTTATTTTAAATCACTTGGTAACACTTTACTTAAAGCCTTTATGTATAATGCATTATAAAATTATTTTTAATGCATTAATTATGCCTCGTAATGCACTTTATAATGCATTATATGGTCTCACAAATAAGTTATAATACATTATAATACACCTTTAGATAGTATAATGCATTAAAACACGACAAAGAACCAATTTCAGATGTAACAAGGAATCTGTGAATATTATAATGCATTTTAACTTCGGTTACAATTATTTATGAATAGATATAATACATTATAATGTACATTATGAATAGCTTTATAATGCATTATACATAAAGGCTTTAAGTAAAGTGTTACCAATCACTTTTATTTTAAGTCATATTGATGCATCTATAAAAGTTTGCTGAGGCCCCCTAGTGGACCCCAGACCCCTGGTTGAGAATCACTGGTCTATATGCCTGATGTGCTAATTCATTTAGAGGAAAAAAAGTGAGATTGTTGTCCTCTAGAGGGAGACAGAGATTATAATATTATTGCAATAGTAACAAAGAATGTTTTTATGAAGACGTTCTAAAATGTTTGAAATGATTTATGGTGCCTCTCACCAACCTCTAAAGTTAAACAGTTGTTAACATTTGCAGTCCATGTGGCAGTTAAAAAAAGACAAAGAAAAAGAAAGATAAGTGAATATGTCTGTTTTCCGACCAATTTGTGCTGTAATCAAAAACCATAAAGGACATCATGAAACTGAGTCGAGATAGGAAACCTATCTGATGTTCTGTGCCCTGGGAGGCTTGCAGTGTAATCCTGGGGATTGACTGTTGGATTTTGTGGTTGGGGGGCATTAAGTATGTGATAAGGGTGGAATCCTTCCTGCTATCTGAAGTGATGAGAGACAAATGGCAGGATCCCTCAGTCAACACAGGGAGAGACAAACCCAGCAGTTCACAGACTAAATTTAAAAAGCTATAAATAATTCAGGGAGAGAGAGAATGAGAGTCAGCCACAAAAGCCCAACACAAGTGTATTGCTGAGCCTTGGATCTGTGGGCTGGGGAAAAGAGTAAACACATCTTTAAGGAAAATGACAGACAATAAGGGCTGGACCTAAATCCTTCTTCATGCAGTTAAAATAGGATCATGAGGAATCAAAGCTTCAGTGATCTGAAACAATAAAAACATACTAACTTCCAGATCTCAAAATTTCTTTCCCAGTTAAAAAAATACCATTTATTGAAACTTAAGATATTAAAAAATTGTCTTGTTCTGTATTTCTGCAACTTTCAACGTTAAGATGAATATATCTGAAAACATGACCAGCAATTTTTGCACATTTAAATCCACCATTACGTTGTACAATACAATGCAGGCTTTGCAAAGAGGCTGTGAAGGATGGGATCATTAACAACTATATTGGACCCAACAGTCTTGTTTCACATGCATAGAGGTCGTTTGCACTGGAGTCTTAATGGCACAGCAGCAAATAACACCTCTTTGAGTTCTAAGAGATAGTGGAAAATGGTCTAAGTTATGATTGTTTGGGCAAAAAAATATTATAAGTGGACCTTAAGTCGACCAGAGTGTTTTAGGGGTGCCCAGATGACAAAAATAAAAGCAAAAAAGAATACTCATAGATGATATACTCATAGTTGGTAATCCCATACGTCTTTATACATGGCTTCAGAGGAACTAGAGGAACTTCAGAGGCACTCTCCACATACATGGAAGAGAGTGGGGAGAAAAATACAATAAAACACTCTGGTAGAATTACAAATAAAGAGAATAAAAGAATCAGGATGCTTTCTTGAGCAGAGTATAATAGAGCAGTCCTCTATTTCACCTGCGCAAACGCTACACCTCCTACACAACGCATGACACCAAAGAAGGTGTCTTAAAGGTATATAACAAATTAGCTAAGGCAAGCTGTTTTGACTTATTCATTCCCAGGATAAGAATTCTTGATATCAACAATTCAATTTTCACTAGTTAAAATGCTAATTCTTGATATCTGTAATTGTATTTTCACTAGTGAAATGTCACCATAGGCTGATAGGCTGCCATTCAAACTCCATTGTTGATATCAAGAATTGAATACTTGATAAACAACAATTAAATTCTTGATATCAAGAATTAAATTTCTGATATCAACAATTAGCATTTCTGATATCAAGAATTCAGTTCCTGATATCAATATAATTTCAGATATCTAAAATGGCTTTCTTACTAGTAACAATCACATTCATGATATCAGAAATTAATTCCTGATATCAACAACTGAATTTGAATGGCAGCCTACAGTGACATTTAACTAGTGGAAATATAATTACAGATATCAAGAATTAGAGTTTTTACTAGTGAAAATTGAATTGTTGATATCAAGAATTCATATCCTGGGAATGAATAAAAGTCAAAACGGCTTTCCATAAATGGTGCCTGTTACAACTTCATGGGGAAAAAAACACAGCCAAGTGCAAATAAACAATTATATTATCTTACTTCCTGTGTTTTTCCTGATCTGCGCCTCAGATGAGATTAGTAGTGCAGAGATCACTAAAGATTAGTAAATGATCTAAACCCTGACCAACTGACACACACATACAGTACTTACCTCACTGATTTCTTCCTTATGAAGGCAGAAGTGGATGTTGCTTATCAAACTCTCTTCACACTTATTAGCCTCAGCGATCCAGTCAGTGCTTCCTCTCTCCAACTTGACCAGTTTCTCCTGTAACTGCTGCACTGACAACACCAGCACATGCTTGGAGCATAAAGAAGGGGGAAAATGATGGTCATTTATGGCAGTTTCTATCAAAGCAACAAGTATTGGTATGTATTTATGCATTGCAAAGCAAGAAATAATCAACAGGATGGTTCCACATGATCTGTTGACAATGTTATGTAAAAAAAAAAAGGTTCAGAAGTCTGGTTCAGGTAAGGAAATCGAAATAATGCATGAAGTTTTTGAAGATAATGAGAATGAGGGCATGCAATATTGTTAAGCAATCAACACACCGACTGCTGCACAGTGCTGGTGAGGTCTGCACCCAGCGAGAGGGCGAGCTTATACAGATGGCGGATGTGCCTCTGCCTCTCTTGGTGCTGATTCAACTGAATTCTGGCCTGACTGGTATTACTGAACACAGTCACTGGTTCTGTGTGTAAGACGGTATCCAGCTAAAATAAAAAAGTAAAAACAATAATTTATGCTTAGGCAACAAATTTCAGTATATAATATAATAAATATAACTAAATAATTAATAATATAATATAATATAATATAATATAATATAATATAATATAATATAATTAATATAATAATTATTGCTAAACCAAAATTTATATGTGTCTACAAAACTTAAAAACAAAAAATAAAATAAACAAAAAATATTATTTTTAATGAGCTGGCCAAGGTAGTTAAAGGGGACCTATTATGCCCCTTTTCACAAGATGTAATATAGCCTAAGTCTCTGGTGTCCCCAGAATGTGTCTGTGAAGTTTCAGCTCAAAATACCCCACAGATCATTTATTATAGCTTGTCAAATTTGCCCCTATTTGGGCATGACCAAAACCACACTGTTTTTGTGTATCCCTTTAAATGCAAATGAGCTGCGGCTCCCCGCCCCCTTTCCAGAAGAAGGCAGAGTGCTTCGGATAGTCTGGCAGCAGCAAAACTGGAGCATGTCACGCAGCCAAAATGTCAGAATTTGTCAGTAGCGGTGTTCAGCCTTACATGTTCGACTGGAGTCAGACACTGATGGAGAGACTCATTTTGAATGCAACTGGACTTTTCTGAATGGTTAGTGGATACATTTATGTAGTTAAGTTGATTTAACATATCAACTAGCATGTTACCGTCATGTTAACATAAAAAATCTTTCAGAAACAACTTTTGTGCAAATCCATCACTGAACTGGCCCTCGTTTGTGAAGCAGTCCGGAGTAAAATGATTTGCGCAAATAACACTTTAATTTGGCACATTTCCTTCATAAATGAAATTCAACCACGGTGTCCTCAGTGACTCAGATGCCGGGAATCTATGGAGACTCTTATGTTCGATGGTACATCCAATAACAGAACATTTATGTAATGTAACAGACATTGTAATGTATATCTCCAGCTGCTACAGTGAGGAAACAGAAATGGTGGACAGCTGTGGCTCACTCAGGGCGGTGTCTATGTTAATAGGGCACATCGTCACCAGTCATGGTGCTCTTATGTAAGAGTAGGGGGAAATCTGGAACCGCTTGTTCAGAGAGACTGTTTATGATTTATGGGGTCATAAAAAAAGGAGAGAGTGGATTTTTACCATTATAGGCTGGTTGTTTACACACACTGTGAACACACATCTGTGTTTAAACACCTTATAAAAGTGAATTTTGCAAAATAGGTCCCTTTTAGTAAAGAAAAACAGGCAACAAGTGTCCAGCATAGTAATAACATTCAGTACTTGTTCAGTACTGTTTAAAACAATTGCATCCAATTACTGAACGATGATGATGATGATGATTATAATTATTACGACTACTTCTACTACTACTATTATTAGTGTTTAGTCCAGTGGTTTAGTCACAATTACTCCAAAACTGTGAAAATATCAATTATAAAGAATGAGTAGGTGTCCAACTGTTAACACTGCATATCAATTTTGATTTTTAAATCCATCACAATCTCTGATTTCTCTGATTCTTTAAAGTGTTCTGACAGAAATGGGACTTTACCTCTTGATAAAGCTGATGAAATTTACCGGCCATACTGAGAACGGTTTCGTACTCCCTGATTTTATCTCTGACACGCTGATGTAGCTGCAAAAGCTCAGAAACTTTCTCGTTCTTCTCTTTTACCGGTATCCCCTTCAAGCCGAGCAGCTCGGATGTCTTAAACAGGAATTCCACCTCTGCATTCAGTTGCTATGAATGTTTTAAAATTGAGGTTAGTTGTAAAGTTGCTATAAGAAATCGTAAGTACTAATGAGAAGCAAAAAGACTTCTCTTACCAGGAATTCTGGCTTTACAGCATTGAATTTCTCCTGTAGTTTAGACACAGACTGAGGATCACCCCCCAAATCAACCTTTGATGCTGGAGCAAAAATTTCCTCCATTGCCCTTAAATCATGAAGAACCTGCAGGCATTGGACAAAGACTGTCTATTAATAATGTTTTGTTGTAAGAAATACATTTGCAGTCTCTTTAAATGCTCTAATAATTAATTAAAATAATATGGACAAACATTTCACAACTTCCCATATTCTGATGCATTTCCAAGTGAAATCCCAAGTTACCTTTTTAAGTTGATCTTTGCAGTTTTTCCATTGCTTCTTAACAGATTTGATCTGACTATAATGAAGTTGCCAGGATGTCCACAAGTCTGCTAGATCAGATTTCTTCTTGGTCAATGTCTCCATATATTTTTCTACAACATGCCCTGCTGCTTTAACGTTTAGATTCAGGTTGCCACTGATCTGCATAAAAATAAATAAATAAATAAATAATAAAACTGCCATAGATTTGTAAAGACCAGTGATTGTTAAGCTTGTGTTAAAATGCTCTACAATGTTTCTTACCATGTTACAGGAGTTAATAAAGTTGTTGCCTAGATCCTGCATGGTGAAAAACCTCTGCAGCAATGACTGCCACTTAGCATCCAACATTTCCTTCATGGATGCACCTGCTCCTTCATTTTCTTCCTCTTCCTCTGGCTTGTTCTTGTAGCATTCCTGAAGCGTCCTTATCTGCTCCTCAACCTGAGCCACCACACAAAATATCATCATTGGAATATTGGCCTTAGTCTAACTGGGTACTTCATTACAATAAATATATGTTATAACTATATAACCATACCTCATCTGCATAGCGCAAAAAGTCCACAAAGGGCCTGAGGCTCTCCACGTGTGATGATATGTTCCTCACCAATGTTTTCATCTCCTCTGCCAGAAGTGAAGCTTTGTTAGACAACTCGACTGTCTCTGAGGATTCCAGTCTCTTTAGTTCTTTTATAAAACCAGCTATAGCCTCTGATTCCCTCATAGCATCCTGCAGGACAAAAACACCATTCAGACTCGAGACTAGCGTGGAATTTTCTCATTCAAACCACTGACTGCTGCTGCTTCTGATTGCTTTTAGATGGAAACGCTGCCCTTAACTGCTGGTCTAGATTTTCTCTATAAAATAATAGCATATT
Source organism: Coreius guichenoti (assembly GCA_039654105.1). NCBI lineage: Eukaryota > Metazoa > Chordata > Actinopteri > Cypriniformes > Gobionidae > Coreius > Coreius guichenoti. Next base: position 9,462,804 of record CM077172.1, on the reverse strand, counting down.
GGCGAAACATATTTGGTGATTGCACTCTTGAGAGCATCAAACGTTTCTATTTACAACGTGTTTTGCAGCATTGAGCAATGTAGCTAATCGCAAACAAATCAGTTGATTTCTTGAACGCAATGGTCAATCAGACGTGTTTAAGTTAAGGCCCCGATATACTTCAAGTGGAATCGAAGAACGAACTGATGTGACATAATTTCAAACAAAATCAGGCCAAAACTAACTTTATTTGGAGTTCATTTTGGGAGTTCGAAACAGCTTTCTGGAAAAGTTTGCTACGGCTGGTAAACACATTTGTACTACCATTGGTCCGTGGCGATTACGTAATAGGTAGAAGTGTGAGGAGGCTCTGCCTTCTTTCATGTTGAAATCTTTTCTGGTTCATTTCTCCTGTTCAGTCCGTCGAGGTCAGAAGTCCGCGAGTGAAAACATGAACACATTGGAGAGATGCTTTAGTAGAAAATGAAGTTGTACTTCTTATGAAACAAGACACTGACACTGTTTTTCATATTTAATACGGTAAAGCTGCTTGATTTTAAGCAATCTATAATATAAAGTACTATATAAATAAACGTGATGTGACGTTTACATATCCACGTTGTTATGATCAGATGCTTCTCTTATGCTTTATTAACAAAAATGCTTGCTGTTTTTTTTCAATTGTGTGTTTATTTTGTTATTGAGAGGAAAGCACACTGAACATATTTACATATTCATCTAAACTTCGCTCTCAGCAGAGTGGGCGGCATCGGATGTTCACTAACAATATATCGCTGGTCATGTATTTCGAACTTCGTTTTACCCCAAAACGTAGAACGAAAAAGAACTTCACTGTGAGTATATCAGGGCCTTTAGAATCCCCTCACCACTCAAAACACTCAAGTTTTTGTCCTGTACTGAGTTCTGCTCACTAGCAAATCTTCTTGTTATAAATGAACTTATAACAAACAAAGTGTAGACATTATGTAGGCTAAATAAGAGATTCATTGTGCAGTCAGCTTAACTGATCAGCGGAACTTCGTGAGATTGTGATGAATTGAGATGAGTGACAGCTTTTTAGTGATTGATAACAACAAGTAATTTATTGGGAGCGTTTATACTGGGGCATGTTGGTTGTTGCTAGACTACACGTAACTTGAAATTATTTCATGACATTTTAAATGTGTTTTTAAGGAGGAAACGCATCTAGCCTCACCCTGGAGTTGGTTCACCTTCCGCTTATGGTTGTATAAAATAATAAAATAACACAATTCACTTTGAACTTTCCATTTCATATTGTACTCTCAGTGTAGGCGAGTATGAAGTCACCTGAGACTGTGAGAGTAGCTCAACATGCTTGTTAAGGGTGTCCTCAGCCTCAGTTAGAGATGAACCAGGCTCTGTGCTGGCAGAGAGGACACTGTTGCTGCTCTTAATCCAAGCAGAGACCTGTAGAGATTCAGATCATTGAGGAAATATATACACTTTTCAACAAGCTTCTGTAAAATATTGAGTCACATTTATTGACATATTATAAACAATCTAATGATGCATTAAAAAAGAGAGTTTAAGGGTGAATCTCAGGAAAACATGTCCAGGTTAAATAAATAATCAAATAAATAACAAATTTTTGCATTGCATTAAATAAAGTTGAAAAAAATCAACAGCAAATAACAATAATAATTTTTTGCATTTGATTAACTCTTTCCTCGTCAGTGTTTTTGAAATATGTTGCCAGCTGCCGCTAGCATTTTTGATCATTTTCACAAAAGATTCATGGCCCCCAGAATATTTTTTTTTTGTATGAATATCTGAACATGCAATATATCAAAAGAAAGAACAGACCCTCTGCTTTTAAACAAAAAAACCCCTGTTTTATTCTAGCTTCTAGTGTTTATTTATCAACACTTGAATGTGGGTAAGTTTCATTAAAGAAAGCAACATTTTGAGCAAAAAGCTGAGAAAATCACGTTTTTAAAGACTAAGTCTGGAACGGATTTAGAACGATGATCAAAACATAGATGGAGTAGGTTGAGTTCATCAAAACCCCTAATGCTTGCACAGTCCAATAGCTCATCCTGGGTCGACATTCGGTAACATTAGGCAGTTTAGTGTTTATGCTGTTTAATGTTCATGATCGCGTTATTTTACGTGTTTTGATCCGGAGACTCTCTGCTCTTTCAGAAGATGCGTATAATAGTGAAAACACAAAAAGCCAGAAAATTCTGTCAATGGCAGGGAAAGAGTTAAAAAGGCAACAGCAAATACAACCATGATGTATAAATACTTTATATAAATGATATATTTGAATTATTAGTCGTATTATTTATTACAATTACTATTAAATAGTGTCAAAAATGTTTCGCCCTCAATTCTGTCTTATTGGTGTCTACTAAGTCTTAAAACAGTGTAAATAGAGACCATCACATTTTTCTATACCTTATCCACCAGTTCTTCGAATGAGGACACCAGCTGCTGCCTTTTGCCTGTTAACTCTCTGTGGGCATGACACTCATGGCTCAGAACCTCAATTCTCTCTTTGATGTATCCCAGCATCCTTTGTAGCCCTCCAACTTGGGCACTAGCAAACAAACACAAATGCCTGACACTGCACAGAAAATTCCAATCAACCAAAAAACATGGAGTGTGGATATCTGCTGTGATAGGGTCTTTTTTAACACACTGTTGCATCTGCTCTTTGTCTTCTCACCTTTGAGGGTCAAGCTTCTGAAGTAACAGCTGACCTCTCTTAAGAGGCTCGGTGGATGAGTCTTTTATACTGCGTGAAAACTCTTCATGTTTCCTAGCCAGTTCAGGTAATGACAGAGGTTGAGTCTTCAGTTCCTTTATAGCGATCTCTAAGGAGCCAAGCACCTCAAATGCCTGATGACAAAAAATATATAATGTCAAAAAATCCTTTGTATTTAATACATAAATGTGGATCACTACTGTTTGAGTCAATGTTGACTAACACATAAAATATTGGGATACTTTGACCAATTTCCATTTTACAGAGACTACTGGCCAGATTTCCACTTGTAAATCAGAATCCAATCTCTTGAAGAATATATTTAAACGATTTATTTCAGTACAAATGTCTCCATTATGACCCTCAAAAGGCAGACTGATGTCATCACGCAGCAAATCAGTCATAATTTATTTGACTGAATTTGATTCTCCCTGACTGAATGAAAGAATTGGATTCTCCCTAATTCTTGTGTTTGATATTTTAAATTTTCCTTTCTAAAAAAGCCTAGCACTTATATACGTTTTAGGGAACTGACCGGCCACTAGTCGGGTGGCTATAATTACACAGAAAAGTAAGAGGCCACAAAGCATTTGACCACTGGATTTACAGAAATCTTTTCATTGTTGTTGATAAAGTTACAGCAAGAGTTATGCTATTTGCAGAGTGTGAAAAACCTGGAAATATAAATTTAACATTGCAGGCATGGTATCCAAATAGAATAAACAGTCTTTAATAATAAACAGGGAGAATACGCAGGAGAATCTAATCTAAAAGTAAAACTTTAAGGTATCTGTGAAATTTATGTTTTAGAACAAAATGTGAAAGTTTCTTCAAGTAATGTTAACCATATGCCTTATTTTGCTCAAAAACCTCTATTCCTGAGGGAATTCACGGCAAATTGGCCTTCTGGGTTAGCCTACAATTTGATGTCATGACCAAATAGCTCTAAATCAATGTATGCAACAAATCACTCTGTCTCTTTTATGACCCACACTTATATTATTACAATATGCATCTCCACTAGGGGGTACTACCTCCAACAACAAAAACATATGACACATAAGTCACTAAAGTGCGGTCAGAAGAAATACAGCCACTGAAGTGTTTACCAAGAGTTAGGGCTCTATCAGCTCAGTTATCCAAACCTCAACTTAGTCAAAGCATGTGAAGTGCTACAGTGCATACTTTATTAGCACTGCTGTAAAAGGCATTGCTCTCCTGCAGATGAGCCAGACGATTCATCATGAGGCTCCAGAACTGCTTGTGTGTAGTTTTGAGGTTCTCATTCTTCTCTGACAAGCGCTGAAGTTGTGTGGACTCATTCGAGGAAAGCAGATCTGATGCCTGCTGTAGCAACCTCTCGACCAGCACACCCCAGTCCTGATGGAAGATACAGTATGAAACACAAAGCTTAAGATGCCTAAGCGCAAATGTTATTATTTGGGCCAGTCCTGATATGAAGTACCATTTAAACATGAAAAGAATATGTGTGTGTTGTAATATTAGCAGCTATTTCTACAAGGGTATCAGATTTTAAGTAATGTGCTGTGGTCAAGCTCAGACACTTAAACTTTATTAATTGTAACTTGATTATTTACACAATGGCAAGAAGATTAACAGTTCAGAAATAGAGATCTAATGTTACTGTAGCTGTTGCTCAGTGAGGGATTTAACTTACATGATGATGCCAATTTAATTTTGAAAGTTATTTAATACCATACACATTTCTGTAATTAAATTATTTATTAAATTAATGTTACTTTTTATTATTTTATTAAAAGTATTTATTAAATGTATACAATTATTATACATTATTAATTAATTTTTACTGATGTCTGTGTTGTTTTCCCACCAAAATTATGTCACATCCTATGGAAGCTTGTTTCCGCCACAGAATAAAAAAAAAATATAAAAGGTAATTGCGACTTTTTATCTCACAATTCTGACTTTTTCCTCGCAAGTTTATATTTCACACTTCTGAGAAAAAAAGTCAGAATTGCGAATCGCAATTCTGACTTTATATCTCGCAATTCTGATTTTATATCTCGCAATTCTGATTTTATATCTCGCAATTCTGGCTTTATAACTTGCAATTCTGACTTTATATCTCGCAATTCTGACTTTATAACGCGTTTATATAGAATTGCGAGATGTAAACTCACAACTGTGAAATAAAAAGTCGCAATTATCTTTTAAAATGGCGGAAACAAGCTTCCATACATATCCTGATGTCTGGCTTTTGATAGTAAAAATAATTGTGATATTACAAAAACAGGATGGAAAACTGATTTTGTGGACAAAGACCTATACACTAATTTCAGATTTAATCAATTAAAACACAATGGACTGGTTTCATGGACAAGGCTTAGATTAAATCAGGATTAGGCCTTAGTTCAATTAGGGCATTTAAGTAGCTTTTATAAACATGCCTTAGAAAAAAACATTACTGGTGTGAATCTTGAGACAAAACAATGGCAGTGACATATTTTAAGATATGTCAGTACAAATTGCTTTCAGTTAAAACAGCTCAAACATGCTTTTTAGTCTGGGATTATGGTTTAAAACATGTCTGTGAAACCGGAGGATTATTTTGTGTTTTGAAACATTTTGAAGAGAGAAATAAATAACACCTGAAATATTAATAATAAATTGAAAAGGTTTTTTTTAGCAGTCAGCGCACAGCAACACCCGAGACAGAGCCAACATGGCAATATCCACTCAAACCAAAGTATTTAAAATTCAGTTATAAAGTTTACTCATTGTATTGTGAAAACATTTGTTTTTTAAAAAACTGTACGTTTCCCATTTTGAAGAAAAAAAAAATCACTGAGTTTATTTATTTATCTAATATATTAAGGTATATGTGATTTATTTTAACTGTGAATTTAAATCGAAGCCAAATGTTTATTGAAAAATGATCTCTTACCTTGGCTTTCTGTTCAAACTCTTTGCATTCATGTAGTAAGTCCTCATTTTCTGACAGAGATGAACCCAGCTGACTTTTTTCCAACAGCAAAGTAGTCTTTTCCTTAAACCATTGTGTTACCTGTTTAAAAGCACATATTACACATTTTATTTAATACACAATTATAATTACAAATGATCAGTATAAATAGATAAAAGTAGAACATTTCTTACTATTTTATTATTTGCTGTCTTTAATGACAGCAGTACAGATCTGACATAAATAAAACTGATGATCATGTTTTCCAGCAAGATTAGTGTATGTTCTAAAGAGCTCCAATAGAAGTAAAAACATCTTGACTGTCAGCTTTTTTCCTTCAATTGTTTTTTTTTTTTTTTTTTGAGAATCTTAAATATTAATTGATTCACAGTAGTTTAATTCAACAGTATACATTCAGTAATTCAGCAGTTTACATTTATTACTATTTTAAATTCAACATTGTTATTCAAAACATTAGTGAAAGAAGTAAGAGCTTTTCCACAGGGATCATATCAAACACAAGCATGTGACCTGTCCCCTCTCAGCATGTTAAGTATGCTGGCCAGTTATTTTAGTTCAACATTTTTAAAAGGCAGCCAGTCATCAGCATGTTTTTGCAGAGTGCTTTGAGCATGCTTGAATAACCTTAACCATGTGAGAGTTCGTACAATCTAAAGTGAACACACAAAAAGCCACTTTCAAACATTATGACTTTCACGTTAGCTATATTCATCATATCATATTTATTTACCAAGCATTGCACAATGGCAGTAAGGTTATTTATAGGCTTCTGTAAAATACTTGATGTGGAACTCATATTGTCTTGAGAGATTTTTTTAGGATTGTGACTGGTTTTTTCTGCTTTCATTTTATTCTCTTGTCATGTGGTAGATATCTTAAAGGAGCAATCAGTAAATTTTAATGTTGCACTGGCCAATATTGTCTTGGACCTGGCGGCGTAGCTGTAGTAACCCAGAAAATGGAAAAACATAATTTTTCCAAGCCGATCACTTGAAAATAGGTAGTAGTGCCTCTTATATTCTTCTGTTGCAAGTCCCAGTGCAGCTGATGGCAATTCTTAATTGTTACTTAACTTGAGACACAATATATCCAGTTTCTATAATAAAAAAATGACTTTTTCTTCTGGCAAGGTGACTCACCTCCTGTTCCTGTCGCTCCCATTGGCAAATGCTGTAGATTGTTTCCAGAGCATGCTGCTGTTGTCTCATGCAAAGGTCCACTTGCCTGCGTCTGTCCTGCAGAATCTCCATTAGACCTTCAACCTTTCCAAAGCTGCTCCAGGCCCCATGAGAAGCTCTGCCATACTGCAGGGCCTTCTCGGACTGGAAGTCCTTCAAAAATTCCAGCAACTCACGACTCTTATTCAACACCAGCATTGACTTCTCCAACATCCCTGAGGATAGGGAACAAGCACTGATATATATTGGTGTGTTTTTATTCTACAGTGTCTATGACAGATAACAAAAAGCTCTATGCACACTTATTTTACTTATTTTACACTTATGTGCATGGCTCCAATGTTGATGATCTCATTATAGTGTTTTTTACTGTCAATCTAACAAAACTTCCACTACGGATTGTGCCTTTGTTGCTAGGGTGTTGGGTGCATCATTAGTAAGGTGCTACGGTGTTCATGTGGCTGTGAGATGCAAGGGTGTTCAGAATGGTGCCTATGGTTAGTTTAGTTTGAATGACAGACAAACCTGGAGAACAAAGCTCTTACCTCTTCTAATAGTGCCGTGTCTCTGAAGCATTTCATTCATGTTGTCTGCAGTGGTCGACTTCTGGGCAATACTCTGAAAGTCCTCAGCTTCATCTATCCTGATGGCAAACTATAATCAAAAAATGTTTTTAAAGGCAGCTGAAAAAACTGAGAGGTTTATGGAAATATGAATAAAAAAAATATTCAAGCATTCAAATTTAGAGGCAGTAAGATTTCTTAATGTTTTTGAAAGAAGTCTCAACAAGGCTGCATGTATTTAATCAGAAATACAGTAAAATAGTATTATTATAAAGTATTATTACAGTTTAAAATAACTGTTTTAATATATATTTTAAAATGTAATTTATTCCTGTAATGTCAAAGCTGAATTTGTAGTGTTAATTTGGTGCACAAGAAACATTTCTTATTATTATCAATGTTGAAAATGATTGTACTGCTTAATATTTTTAGTGGAAACTGTAAAACAATTTTTTACAGTGTCATTGTTATGTTACATGTAGTTACTATAGTAATAAATATAAATTATGCATAATTACATGCAACTAACCCTAAACCAAACCAAATCCTAAACCTAACCCTATAGTAAGTACATGTACATTAGTTATTTCATATTACAAGACACCTCAAAATAAAGTGTAACCTAAAAAAGTACAGTATGCAACAACAAACATGCGATCATTGTAGGCAAATTACTCTCATGAGCTAGTTTTATGCATCTGTCAAAAATACTTGAGTCATTTGTTTGAATCAAACAACTATTTGTTTGATTAATATTATAGCCATTTCCGACTTAAAAAAAATAAATAAATAAAATCTGTTACTGTGTTGTACTTGCTCACATGACAACATGTAGTGCAGAATCAAATTCCGAATCAAGGGAATTGTTTTGTATTAATGAGTATTTTTGGTTTGCATAGAATCAATTTATTGGTGTGGAGGTTACTTCAAAAGTTCCTACTAAATCAGTTGTTAATGGAATCACTATGGAACAACAATTGTTAAATTCCTTTTGATTCTCAACTCTGAGAAAGAATGATATCTGAGATCTGGTATACGTCACATTTCTTTCAGCATCTGCTCGGAAACGGTGTGTGTACTCTGCATGACCAGTTTCTGGTGAATGACAACTCCATCATGTCACATAAATGATAGTAGCAACCTTCAACAGATGAATGCAGTCAACTATGTACATCATCATTACGGTAATTTAGCAGGAAGCATGTGTGTTGAAATGTTAGCAGCAAAACAAATATTGTTCTGAAACATGTTCAACGTTTGTTTTCGCTTTCGGCTTCTGTCAAAACATCAGCATGTGACCTTGATGATGAGTCATCTTTTATCTAGAATTTCTAACTGAAGCAGATATCAAAGTAATGTGACTAGCTTCAGATCACTGAAGAACTGTGCACCATAAAAAAACTGAACAAATATACAACATTGTATGTTCAATATCAAATAGCACCATGGTTCCCAACTTTAAAGCTGTAAAAACAAAAACCGTCATTGTTTTGTACAGTACACAGTGTATTGCACTCCCCGCGGACTGTTAAACCATCAGAGACCAAGCTTTTTTTCTATAAATTGTTTTTAAAAGCTGCTGGTTATGAAAATAATGGTGCGATATGTTGCAAAATTATAACAATGGGCTTTTAAAGTTACAAAATTTCACTGCTGTTATGCACAGTGGTCTCTAAAGGTACTTGGACACTTAAGCTACACTTCTCTTTGCATTTCCTGCTTAAAAAACAACATTAAACATGCTTAAGCTGCTTTGCTTATCTTACCTGGTCTTGGCTGGTTTTAGAAGAAAGGTTTCATGCACTTTTTAGCTGGTCAGGCTGGGGGACAATCTTAAACCAGCTTTGTCTGATTTAACTGTTTTTTTTTTTTTTTCAGCAGGGTAATAAAAATATTTTAAAGTATAATTAATTTTTAAGAAATACAGCAGAAACTTGAGTCTGTCGACAACTGGTCTAATGGATGAGTGAAAGGATTTTCGCTTTGACACGTCCAGTTTAAACAGCTCTTTTGTGTCAGACTTCAGAAGGATCCCAGCAAACAAGTTGGTTTATTTTAACTGTGTCCCGGATCGCATCTGAGGATTATATTTTTGTTCGGAGCATTTTGTTTTTGTATATGAGGCACAGTGTAATGGAGAGTTCACAAAGAAGCTTTTGTTGACAGATGAAGCAGCCAACTGTACTGGATCTGACAGCAGCGGCATCACAAACCATAAATGATTCCATAATGCTTTGTCTGTAAATGACGGTTTTATATGGATAACGTTTTCAAAATTAATCACGTGCAATAGTGAGTGGGTGTTGATACTGTTTCCTATGCAATGAGGTTAGCCAATCATAACAGTGGCCGTTTACTGACAAGCTGCCCCTTAAAACGGATTTCAGACAGAGGGTCCTAATATTGTGCTGGTCCCCCTTTTAGTGCCAAACCAGCCCGGACCGATTGTGGCATGGACTCCACTAGACCCCTGAAGGTGTGCTGTGGTATCTAGCACCAAGATGTTAGCAGCAGATCCTTTAAGTCCTGTAAGTTGCGAGGTGGGGCCTCCATGGATTGGACTTGTTTGTTCAGCACATCCCACAGATGCTCGATTGGATTGAGATCTGGGGAATTTGGAGGCCAAGTCAACACTTCAAACTCGTTGTTGTGCTCCTCAAACCATTCCTGAACCATTTTTGCTTTGTGTCAGGTGCATTATCCTGCTAAAAGAGGCCACAGCCACCAGGGAATACCGTTTTCATGAAGGGGTGTACATGGTCTGCAACAATGCTTAGGTAGGTGGTACGTGTCAAAGTAACATCCACATGGATGGCAGGACCCAAGGTTTCCCAGCAGAACATTGCCCAAAGCATCACACTGCCTCTGCTGGCTTGCCTTCTTCCCATAGTGCATCCTAGTGCCATGTATTCCCCAGGTAAGTGACGCACACACACCCGGCCATCCACGTGATGTAAAAGAAAACATGATTCATCAGACCAGGCCACCTTCTTCCATTGCTCCGTGGTCCAGTTCTGATGCTCACGTGCCCACTGTCGGCGCTTTCGGTTGTGGACAGGGGTCAGCATGGGCACCCTGACTGGTCTGCGGCTATGCAGCCCCATACGCAACAAACTGCGATGCACTGTGTATTCTGACACCTTTCTATCAGAACCAGCATTAACTTCTTGAGCAATTTGAGCTACAGTAGCTCGTCTGTTTGATCGGATCACACGGGCCAGCCTTCGCTCCCCACGTGCTCAATGAGCCTTGGTCGCCCATGACCCTGTTGCCGGTTCACCACTGTTCCTTCATTGGACCACTTTTGATAGATACTGACCACTGCAGACCGGGAACACCCCACAAGAGCTGCAGTTTTGGAGATGCTCTGACCCAGTCGTCTAGCCATCACAGTTTGGCCCTTGTCAAACTCGCTCAAATCCTTACGTTTTCCCATTTTTCCTGCTTCTAACACATCAACTTTGAGGACAAAATGTTCACTTGCTGCCTAATATATCCCACCCACTAACAGGTGCCGTGATGAAGAGATAATCAGTGTTATTCACTTCACCTGTCATAATGTTATGCCTGATCGGTGTATATATATATATATATATATACATACACACACACACACTGAACAAAATTATAAACGCAACACTTTTGTTTTTGCCCCTATTTTTCATGAGCTTGAACTCAAAGATCTAAGACTTTTTCTATGTACTCAAAGGGCCTATTTCTCTCAAATATTGTTCACAAATCTGTCTAAATCTGTGTTAGGAGATGTGTTACACTGCGTGAGGCAAATGGTGGTCACACCAGATACTGACTGGTTTTCGGAACCCCCCGGACCCCCCCAATACAGTAAAACTGCACATTTTAGAGTGGCCTTTTATTATGGCCAGCCTAAGGCACACCTGTGCAATAATCATGCTGTCTAATCAGCATCTTGATATGCCACACCTGTGAGGTGGATGGATTATCTCGGCAAAGGAGAAGTGCTCACTAACACAGATTTAGACAGATTTGTGAACAATATTTGAGAAAAATAGGCCTTTTGTGTACATAGAAAAAGTCTTAGATCTTTGAGTTCAGCTCATGAAAAATGGGGGCAAAAAAAAAGTGTTATGTTTATAATTTTGTTCAGTGTATATATATATATATATGCAGGATATATATATGCTTTTCAAGCTTCATTTTGACCCTCTGTCTGAAATGATCCGTTTTTTAAGGGTCATTTCATTTCATATATATAGTGTAAAAAACTGTATTAACATTACATGTTCACCTCAAGGAACATAATAAAAAAACTTTACACTTTCTGGTTAACGTGATAAACTACACCTTTAGTTGGCCATGCTAGGTTTTGGTAGTTAAGTTTCAATAAATGCCATTTTAGCCTGGGGAGGAAGTTTTGAGTTCAATATGTTTTATCAAATAATCAAGGAAAACTAGATTGCTCATGATAATGCATTAAACAACTATATACAGCGAGTCTCTGAGGGTTCAAGCATGTCAGCAGGTCCTATAGACATTAGGCAACTACATTACCTCCAGCGCACACTCAAAGAAATGGCAAGCCAAGATCAGAAGGGATCTCCTCTTCTCCAGGTGGGTCACCAGTGTTTTCCAAGCCTCGCTGAGCGAGACAGCCATTGCCTCATACACCAGCCCTTCTCCTTCCTTCTGAGCTGCTGTTTTATCTGCCTCCTCCAGCAAAGCCCACACACTTCTTTCATTTTTCTGTTAAATTGAAAGTCAATTATTAGACACAGGGCTCTAGCATATTATAAACACATTGCCCTAGCATATTAATTGTACGCAGCTTTCTTTTATTTAAACTGTAAACAAGAAGCAGCTTCCATGCTGATTAGACACGTCTGGTGGGCAGATGCACATAAGCACATGATGAAATATTCAGTAACGTGCAATGCCATTTTAACTGTGGTAGAGGATTTTTTTTTGTTTTGATTAAAGGCTGTACACTCCATTCTGGGTCTGTAGTTACTTTTAGCAGATAGCAGCTCTGATGTTCACCAAAACAGTTTGGAGCAGTCTGACTTTTTTTTTCAAATATAGCACAGCAATGCTTCTAGCATATAATTGTATGTTCAAATTAATATTTTTAAGGCAGTTCAAAGCAGCAAGGAACTATCCTTGTAAGGTCTGAAAGCATCGCTTTTTGGCATATGACAGATGTAAAGCCAGCTATTTGGATTTGGCAATATAAAAGTGTACAAAATGTCTTATGTCTGTACAGAATGTTTAACATCTGTTATTAATTTCTCTTCATTAAATCCTTGATTTTTACCCTGCAAATATCTTTATAATTCACCTTCAAAACATTCATCATGAATGGAATCATCCCACTGAAAAGAGCAGATTTATAACAAACATATTTCAAAGGCTCAAATGAAACATTAAAGAACCTTGCAGTTAAACTGAGTGGGGGGTCTTAAATAGGCATTAAAGTTCAGGAGCTATAATGATGCCTCGGCAACATAACGTCAGTGGAAATGCCGTTAATCATCTCCTCATGGTTCTGTGAGGAAGACACTGGGCTTAAGATAGGGCACCGAAAGAACAGAAAACTATACAAATACATGCCAGCCAAAAGTTTGAACACATATACTATTTTTTTTTTTACTTTTCAGAATAATAATAAAGTCATCAACACTATAAAATAAAACTATAGTTTAGGTAGATTAATCAAATCTGTACTATATTATAGCTTTATATATATATATATATATATATATATGTAAGAAATTCATACACAGACAATTTACATAGCCGTTCAAAAGTTTGGGAGGTAAGATTTTTAAATGTTTTTGAAAGAAGTCTTATTCTAGCTCAAGCTGCATTTATTTGATCAAAAATACAGTAATACTATGAAATATTATTACAATTTATAAATTATAATAAATGTTTTCTAATTATTAACAATAACTTAAAATGTAATTTATTCCTGTGATGCAAAGATGAGTTTTCAGCATCATAACTTCAGTCTTCTGTCACATGATCCTTCAGAAATCATTCTAATATGCTAATTTGGCACTTAAGAAATATTTCTTATTATTATCAATGTTGAAAACAGTTAATATTTTTGTGTCTTAGGGATGGAGCTAAACCCTGCAGGACAGTGGACCTCAAGGGCTAGAGTTGGCCACCCCTGTTCTACCATAAAATGAGCTGTGTGAAACAATGCAAGGGAATATCTAGTTAAAAATGCAAAGATGTGGTCAACTAAATGTAATAATATCAGTTTTACATGTGAATATTAACATTTGCACAATTTTTTAACTCAAAATACATATACTGAGAAATGGGGACTGTGTACAGGGGGCCCACAGGTCCTGGAACTAGATTTTTACTGGGCCCCCCACCCCCCACAACCTACCCCACAACTTTCACCCCGGAATACGCAACAATGCAATGACCAGTACAGAAGGCCCAGTTTACCTTGAGACACCACTCACTGTCAAACCTGTGGATAATCCTTTTTTTATACCCTAATAGGGCAATGTATCCTGGGAAATACAACTCATAAAATCCAAACTACTTTGTATATCAAATATTTCAAAAATTCCTCAAAAAGTCCAGATGATATAAAAAAAAAAATGACATGAAATTATTTTTTTGCTGATCATTTTCCACTCTTGCTTTTTTAAGGGTTAAAGAGGTTACCTTAAGTTTGGCAAGGAGTTGCTCGTGTTCATCTAGAAGCTTTTTGGTCTCATCTTGGTTGTTTCCAATCTCCAAGAGGTTGGGTTGCGCTTCAATCAGTTGTAGATGCACCAGCTCCCCACACTTTAAACACACACACGCACACGGAAGTGTTAATGTTTGGTTGTGCTTCTGCACATGCACCTCTTGTATCCACGTGGCCCCAAGTGCATTTCACAGACTGTAAACAAGACTAGTCCCCCACTGGCCCCTAGCCAAAGCTCATTTCGATTTTAATGCCAAGACCCCTCAGTGAATTCTCATCCGATCTATTGCTAGTCCCAATGCAAACTTTGGCATGCAAAGTGCACGGATCTTAAATTCACATTGCAATTTGCAAGTACAGGCCATTCTGAGGGTGAATGAAATGTGAAGCTTCCACAGCTGCCACAGCCTGTCATGTTTATTAAACAAACGCAAAAAATACAGTTTAAGGTATGTGGTCTGATGGCTAATTATCAGCTCTGTATACATTAAAGTGCCCCAATTATGCTATTTTAAATATTCCTAATTTTGTTTTGGAGGTCTCCTACAAAGGTTTATATGCATCCAAGGTCAAAAAAACACTTTAATTTTCAAATAATAATATACATTGCATCACCTCTTTTCTAACAGTGCCTGAAACGGCTCGATAAAGGATTCAGTCTTTCTAAAGGCCTCCTTTCCGAGAGCTTCCTCTGCTCCGATTGGTCAGATGGCCCAGTCTATTGTGATTGGTCTACCACTTACAGAGTGTGTCAGAAATGAAATGGCCATTATCATATCGTTAGCTCTGGAGGCTTCCTCAGCACTTGATACACAGTGATACGAACAGTAACAATGGCGTCGGTTTTACCGTATTCATTCCAGTACAAGTCCTCATCCAAAGTGGATTTGCAGGGCAGAAAACAGTGTCTTTGACATCTCTGACATGTCAACAACATATTCGAAAAAGCATAATAGGTGCATACAGGGTCTTTTGTAGGCGACATGTGGTGGTCTTTAAAACCAACATGCCAGTATGAAGAACCAGCCACATAAACAAAGAAAAAGGTGAATACTTTCTCCTAAAAAGCCAATGAAGTCAAACCTCCTGCAACACTGGTGGAGGAAAGATTATCAGTGAATAACTTAAATAAACTGTTTCCCACACAAAGCTATCAAATGACTTCAGAAGACTTGGAAGACTTGGAAGAGCGCCAGCATTGTATGGACTACTTTGAGCTTTTTGGACCCTAACATGGATATATTAACAGCATATAAGTTACAAGAAGTAAAAATATTAATTTTGGGATGAACTATTCCTTGAAACTATAGCAGAAAGACTGCAGTGTCCTTCTAACAAGCACACATTAGACAATAACAAGACAGGAGGATGAACGGTTGCAGAGAATTATTATGAATAATTCAGGCCATTAGTAGTTTGGACCATCACAGAGCTCTGTGTTTTTCTCACAGCAGTTTTTGTCTTCCCATTAAGTCACTATGTCAGGCATTTTGGACAATTCACAGTGCATGGAATTCTCTCACGGAAAAACAAAAGGTTTTATTGATAGCCTGAGCCAAAAGTCTGTTGAATAACCCAAGCGGTGTGCTCATGACGTCACTGGCGAGAGCAGTTTCCTTTCCTTGTTTTTAGAGCTTTAGATAAATCAATGAAGATTTCACGGCGAGTTCACATCACATGCAGCTACGCAGTTTTTTTTTAAATGTATTATTAAGAAAGGAATAGTTCACCCAAAAATGTAAATTCAGTCCCCATCCACTTCCATTGTATGGAAAAGAGCAGCTGGGCAGTGTTGTTGTTCTTAACTAAAACTACAACTAATAAAAATTGGATATTGTTTTTGGTAATCGAACATAAATAGAAATGTATTCATAACTAACTAACTTATATTTGAAAGAACTATCCTATTATTAAATCAATTCAAGACATACTGATACAACAGTACAAGTCAACCTTAATCACCAAAGAATGTTATTATTAACTGCACAATGATCATCTGAAAGAATGATAACTTACCAGTAACAAACAATTCATATGTTTACACTACAAAAAGTCTTTGCATTGTAAAGTAGAATAGTTCAAATTGAAATACCTTGAGCACTGCTACAACAATCTGTGAGTCTCCAGCCTGTACGGCCACGGTGCTGATTGCGGTTGTGGAAGGCTGACCTCCAGCATCACCTTCACTGGACATTGTGGACATTCTCCCCTCGAGTCCACACGTCCAATAATCAGAAAGGTCAGAACAAAGCTCAGTACGCACAAGATCTTGCTGTAATCCAAATCTCCCCGTTTCAGAAGTCCACAACTGTCCCGGTGGGCGGCTAAACCCAAACAGAGTAAAGTCTCTGAGGTTTTTTAAAGTGACACAGCCCACGTCCACATCAAAGATCCACTTGCCCTGCAGGTAAACTCTGCAATCTCTCAACAGACTTTCAGAATGGCTGGGAACCACCAGGACCACTGGCCTGAATGAACAGTATGGTGCAAACACAGCCGTCTATGTTGACAGGGCAGAGAGAGGCGTGTTAAAAATAGAAATATCCACTAAGTTTATCACACTGTGCAGAGAGCCATTTGACACACCCCCGTTTGGTTGCTTTAGTGCTTCTGTTGCTCTTTCTCCTCCCCTTGCATTTGTCTCACTTAGCTTAATCTTTGCTTTTCATCACAATACAACATATTGGAAACTATTACATACTCAAAGAAGAAAAAACAAAAATTTCAAAAAAAGCACAAGCAGTTTAAACAAGTCCTAAATATTTACAAAATAACAAAAAAAGCACAAGTAGTAAGTTTTAGTCATTTACTAAAAATCTTTCCCTGACGCTTTCATGAGTGAAGCAGTAATGTCTTTTTCTTGCACAAATTAATTGTAGTTGAATCTTTTCAATAATCCAATTCACAAAACTGTCTAGATGATTCGCTCACAAATTTTGGAGATCATCTGACTGATGCAACTCTGTGGAGGGTAATATCTTATATGTATTTTGGTCTGTCACACTATTCTATGGCTCCAGAACACTTTGACTATAGCACACAAGCCACACACTATACCATTTAAAAGTTAAGTAAGGGGTTGGGTAAGGATTTTTAAAGTCCCCCTGTAGTCAATAATTTTATCCCTTAAAACTCATCTTTGATCACCAAAATTACATATTTAAATGTTTTCCTGTAAAAAAAAAATTCTTCTTGCCTTAAAATAGCTTGAATGCAACTCTACACCCTTGCTTCATTTAGTATACGCGGATCCATGAATATGCAAATTATCCCCGACTCCACTCACTCACACCATCTCAGAGATTCACTTGCTCAACTTTACTGTAGTAAACACTGCACAATGGCAAGTGGAAATACTGGTTTAATTCAGCCATATATATGTTTGAACCAGAAACTGATTCTGAAGAAGTGGAAGAGTGAATTATAAAGGCTCGTACACAAGTCAGTGTTTCAGAATGGTAATGCGTTTTAGGTAACGCTCTCTACAACGTCGGACACATAGCGGTAATTAATACGATTAGAATTTTGCTCGACTACGTTATCAAACAGCTAATAATGTGTTGCTTATGTTACACAAACCATTGCTAACGTTCACCATCTCAGTCTGCCTTCTAAAAATCAGCATCCGTAGAAATGCTTTGAACAACTTAGAATGTCAATGGAGAAAGGTATATAGTTATCATAATTATAACTATCATTATAACATAATATACATCATATACATAATTCACCTGCTTTATTGCTAAATGTACCCGATTTTTCATATCAACAGAAAAATATACCGGGATAACCTGGCTTCTCGAGACTCGTCTGCACTTCAGAGAATAGTAATGATATGCTAAAGCCTGCCCGCACATTGATGTGATTGGTTACAAGATAGTTTGTGACGTAGAGAACACCGGTGATTACAAACTGTGTTTTTGAGACAATACTCAGCAATGGTGCTGACTTATGAATTTGCACATGGTTTTTTGAATTTGCACAGACATATAAATCTTTAAAAACTTTTTTTTTTTTTTTACCACAGGGGGTATGTTTTTGAAAAAAGTCTCTTATTCTCTGCATTTATTTGATCAAAAGAAATATTATTATACTTTAAAATAACTGTTTTCTATTTTATTATATTTTAAAATGTAATTTCTTCCTGTGATGGCAAAGCTGAATTTTCAGCAGTTACTCAGTGTCACATGATCTGTCAGAAATCATTCTAATATTTGGTGCTCAAAAAACATTTCAATGTTGAAAACAGTTGTGGTACATTCTTTTTTCAATTATTAAACATCTTTTGTGTTCCACAGAAAGTCAGGTTTGGAACGACATGACAGAATGTTCATTTTTGGGTGAACTAATCCTATCAGAAGTGTTTATTTCCACGGATGCCATATTGTCATCAGCATAATTAAATGGTCAGAAATAACAGAAAGGCATTTTGTTGTGCCCTGCAATGCATCTTTCCATGTTGTACCATGTGTTTAAGAGGCCTGTTCTGTCTTTAAATGCCTGTTCCAATCCAAACCACAGACCACCAGAAAGCCACATTACGTTTTTTCCTATTAAATGTAATGGCAACTAAGTTATTCAAATAACAGTATGTACTATATGCGGTTCATATTATTGCTCAATATCCATTTATGCAAATGCACTATAGTACAAACACTGTTATACAAAGTGCAGGCAATTATAAAACAAAAGTTATTCAAAGGTGGCAGAGGTATCTGGTGTGTTGAGTCTAGTATGCATCAGTCAACCACAGCTCAATGGATGGAAAAGACCAGAGAGATGTTCTGATAGTGACTAGTCCCAAGAGAAACAGTCCCCTCCACACCCTTAAAGGGGTTAGTTTAACCAAAAGTGAAAATTTACTCACCCTCATTTCATTCTAAACATGTATACATTTATTCCTTCTGTGGAACATAAAAGATATTTTGAGAAATGTCTTTTTTTTTTTGGCCATAAGAAAAATCAATGGTTGCCAAAGCTGTTTGGTTAGCAGTGTTCATCAAAATATCTTCTTTTATGTTCCACAGGGAGAAAGAAAGTCAAACAGGTTTGGAATGAGGGTGAGTTTTACTTACCCAGAACACTTTGATGCAATTATATTACAAAGAGCATGAAATCAAAATTTGTTGACAAAATTTGCTTTAAGCATTTTCTTTTTTAAAAGTTGCCAGTCAACGGCAGCAATTTGTGATCCATTTGAGAACAATGATTAAAGTTGCGTTCACACTAGCAGCGACAAAGTGACACGATAATTTCAATGGAGAGCTAGCGATTTTGTTCAAAAGAGATATGTTGTGAATGTTCAACTTTATGCAAATGAAGAGCGACTTTGGGAGTGACAACCAATAGGAGTGAAATCAGTGGAGCGCATGTGATCTGTCGCTCTTCAGTGTAGAGGCAAGATGAAGCCAGCAACTGTCCTATAATTTATATGTCTCGTACATATGGTGGTGGTACTCGCTGTGCTGACTCTGAGCCTAAATGTTTTTGTGAGCCCAGATAGACTGGCATTTGCACTTTTACTGCAGATAAAAAGCCGCAATGGCAAAGAGCACTTGCTGTTTCTCGCTCATCTTTAATATTAGGCATTTTATGTACTGATTCCATTCATATTTAGTTTTCCTTTCAAAATATTTGTTTGTAGCAGCAAGAAAACTGATTTGTTGTGTACAACATGGAGTAAAGGTGATGATACACGGGGCAACTTTTTGAGCAATGTTGCCGAGTGATGTTGCTTGGGCACTTTCCCATTGAGAATGGGCAACACAGTTCTATCTGGATACTTTAGATCGGTCGTTGGCCCCGTGTCTCACCTGGTTGCCCGTTGTCGGCAACATTGCCCAGCAACATTGATCGAAAAGTTGCCCCTTGTATCATCACTTTAACCTCTGTGAATGTCATTCACACACGTTAACAGGAAATCAGTTGTGGGAACGCCCACTAGCGACCTCACCGCCAGCCACTTGTGACATGCAGCGGCAAAGTCGCTGGTAGTGTGAACGCAGCTTAAAAAAATAGATCGCGCCCAGCAACACCCCCAAAGCTTGCACAGTCCTATGTATCTTTCTGGGTCGCCATTTCATTCAATAACATTAGGCAGTTTTTGATTTATATGCCATTTAAACATTAAATAATCGCATTAGCTTACATCTGCGTAAGCAATGCTTCGATCGCTTGTTTCTGCTTCTTCACCTGTTTTGATCAGGAGATTCTGTACTCTTTTAGAAGATGCATAATAGCGTATAACAGTGAAAACCCCTACCGTATAACAGTGAAAACATGGATTGCTGGAAAATTTTCTGGCGGGGAAGCGTTGTGTCATAAATGATGGAAAATTCCATCAATGGCAGGGAAGCGTTGTGTCATAAATTATGGAAAATTCTGTCAAAGGCAGGGAAAGAGTTAAACAGATATGGACATTTAAAATGTACAGTTTTCTCTTCCACCAAAATGACTAAAACAATTGATGACTCATCCTGTACTACACAGATTTTTGTCCAATCAAATGCTCTTTAAAATGAGAATATTTCTCCCACTGCACCAACCAGGCAGTAAGAAATCATGATTTATGACTGATGTAATGGATACTGGCTATTTATAAATAAATAAAAATATATAAAATTGCTGCTTTGCAAACTTCTGCCATTTTAATAATTTCAATCACATGCCAAAACCTCACCGTCCAAAGACATGACTGTCAACCTAATGTCAACAAACCCAAACATGTAAAGGTTAGAAAACATTTATAATAGGCAAAAACATGTATAGGCCACCTGCCACTCTGCTGTTAACAGAGCCGAAGACTATCACAAAGACAGAAGACCTACAATTCAAAAGTTTGGGCTCAGTAAGTTTTTTATTATTATTATTTCAGAAAGTATGCATTAAAACTGCTCAAAAGTGATAAAGACAAAGATTTTCATTTCAAATAAATGCTGTTCTTCTCCCCTTTTTATTCATCAAAGAATCCTGAAAAAATGTAATCATTGTTTTCTACAAAAATATTAAGCAGCACTATTTTTAACATTGATGATAATAAGAAATGCTTCTTGAGCACCAAATCAACATATTAAAATGATTTTTGAAGGATCGTAAAACATTCAAGACTGGAGCAATGGCTGCTGAAAAAAACCACAGGTTAAAAATTATTTTAAACTGCATGAACATTTCACAATATTACGGTTATTTGATTTATTTGATTGAATAAATGAACACAAAAAAAAGAATTCTCACCAACCCCAAACTTTTGAACAGCGGTGCATTTCAGTGACAACATTTTATGCTTGCCATTCCTAAAATAAAAAATAAAAAAAATCACTTACAGGCACTATTTAATTTTTTTTCACAAGTAATATAAATTTCTGACATGATCACAGTGCGAAACAGTGGAAAAAGTTACATTTAGATCAGCATCACACCACATTCTTACTGCTGCAACAATGTTATCTTTTCCACTGACAATAGCAGTTGCAGAACATCCTGAGGTCTTGCTATGGGGTCTTCCTATCAATGCCTGATGGAGGAAATGTTTTGAGATAAAGTGGGGAGACTGATAACAACAGAGCAGCAATGAAAGAGCAATTCAGCTGTGCATTGTACATTGAATGATTACTCAGCATTTTATACAGCTATATAGGATAACCGTTACAGTGAACATGGAGACGATGATGCCATTTCATCTTCAACCCTAACAGAAAATAGAAAAATAATCTACAGACTCTCTATAGAATTCACAAGAATACGTATTGTAGTAGATCATACATTTTACCAACATCTTTAAACAGGATTGCCACAATTTTTAACCACTGCATTTCTATGACATTGAAGTTGTTTTCTGGATAAGATTATTTTAAATCACTCAAATTCAGACTTCAAACAACCCCTAAGTTTCACTCCACAAAAGAGCATTATTTTGTTAAATACTTTAGACAAAAGCATAAGAATATCTCCATGACACAAATTCACTACAAAGACTGGGAACTGTTTAAAAGGTTGCCTGTTACAAACTAATATAAAGGTTTCCAGAAAGTTGCCACAGAGGGTCTGTTTCTTCCCCACTGTTACAGACATACCACCGGTCCTCCCAAAACCAGCACAAAGGCAGCAGCTGCTAAGACAGCTGAGAAATTCAATAGACTTTAGAGAGCACCAATGGCCAGTACAGGACCTAAGAAGGCCCTTGACGGCACCCATGCCATCTGTCAGGGGCCCTGATAAACTAAAGTTTATTATTAGACAAAACTCTGATTCTCAGGCCAGTCAACACACAAGCTCTGTGACTATGCTTTCTGGAAACCTGACAAGCATGTGCTAAAAATGGCACCCGTTACATCTTTATAATATGCGAATAAAAAGATACATATCGAGTTAAAATGTGAATAACGTAAGAACATCATTTCATTAAATAATTGGCATTAAAATAATATTGCAGTAAAAAATTTAAAAAAAATCCATGCAAATTTAAATTTCTCAACATTTCTTCTGATTTTTAAGGTGAAATATGAACTGAAGTTCTGGACAGGTTTTGTGAGATCAAAAATCAGAATGCTATTTAAATGACTCCCAGTTATGCCAATGGGAGCATTTAGGGCCTGTAAATAACCAGTAAGCAAGAGACTGAGACAAGCTGCTGTAAAACATTGATGCTCCTTTAAATATTCAGTATATAAAATATCTTCTTAACCATAACTGACAAGGACTTTTCTCCTAAAATGCTGCACAGGGCAGAGAGAATGTAACACCTTGGCCAACTAATGACCTGCTTGACTCGTGCACTTCTTCTTGGGAAGTTATAAGAAATCATTAATACAAAAACAAGCCAGAGTTGAAGCAATACACGAAGATTTTGTAAAATATTTATACTGCACACAAACCAGTCAGCAGCCAGAACCCTCACACTCTCTCTGTCTATATATACACAAAGTACCTTTAAAATGTTTGGGGTCAGACTTCTTTCAAAAACACACACAAAAAAAATGTACTGACCCCAAACTTTTAAACACTAGTGTAAGTAAATTAGTATGCACAAATGTACTGGTATAATCAGCCAGAAATGCTAATTATTTGGCATTGCACTGACCAAAAAAATAAAAAAATAAAAAAATGCAATGCAAAACGAAATGCAATATTGCCCATGTTTATTGAATGGGTGCTAGAATATTCCTGTACAGCAATGGACATTATGAGGCAGATTTATGCAAAGCACACATACAGTAACAAAGTCCTGTAAACTGTAACAGCCTGCCAGCTTTATGACATAGTAAAAGAGTCTTTCCTCTCCTGTCTTATGGCGCAATTTCTTTCTTCATTTATTTTATACAACTTATATTTTCATAAAATACACTATAGCCTTTTAAAAATGGCAAAAGCATTATACATTTTATGGTATGCAAGGTACAAAAAAAAAAAAAGGAAAATAAATATGGCATTAATATTTTATGACATGCATGCAAGCAGCGTACGCATTAGACTGACAATTTATGAGATGAAACTGTTGCGTTTCACATTTTACCATCAAAACAAAGCTCTAAACAATGATTCTACATTTGGACCTTAAAGCTTTGCTTTGTTTTGTTTTGTACCTTCATGGTTGAACTACAACAGCTTCAGTTTCTGATGTGTTGTTTCAATACCGGTTCTTACATTAGACACCATCTTCTGCCATTTCAGCAAAGGCCTTGTGGATGGATAGTTATACTGGCACAAGAGAGAAGGTTTGGTAATTCTCAACAGAAAGCAGCTGAAGGAAAGAAATAGAAAATACAATGCTTGTGGTCAGGAAAGGCCTACAAATCTAGAGCACCAGGTACAAATGGGGTAAAGATGGCGCTTTATGTACATTCTACAGGTTTAGTAGCACCATTACAAGCTCAAGGCGCCTCGCTGGGAGGAGAAAAAGTCGACAGGTAAGGTAAAGCTTTGTAGGGAGGCGAGAGTTCAAAGTAATGTGGGCGATTTAGTATTCAGCTGTCCACGCAGGCAATGCAACGCGAGCCCGTGGAGTTTATCTTTAACTGCGCTCTGTAAGTTAAGATGGTTTGGTGAAGTGGAATACAACAGAGACGGCGGATGATCGGGGTCACTTCTGAATCGGACCGGGAGAGCAGCAAGACAGCACGTGAGGATCAGGCGCTGTGCTGCCGACTGCGTCACTTCCTGCAAGAGGGCATGAGGGGTATCGGGTCCTCAACTTTCTCTGGGCCCCGCCTCCAGAGCCTCCTCATCCAGCCGCTGCTGCTCCTCTTCCTGTAGGAATCTCTTTTCCTCTACTAGCTTCATACGGTCGCGAATGTTTTCGGCTGAGGAGGCCATGTCGCCCGGGCTGCCGAAGAACTGCTCACTCCTGCAACCAGGGCGAATGGGGATGGTGGGAAATGATGACAAAAACAAGACATATCCATCTCAGTGATTGTTGAATAAGTCAAGACGATAAAGCAATCCAATTAAGGAATACAATTTAAAGAGATTATGCTTTAATGCATAAAATTAGTTTGAGGCAACATATGAAGTTCGTTACAAAAATAAAATTGGTATTTTAATTTTGCAATGGAAGAGACAGAACCGATAGTAAAAGAAATGCAGCCAACATACATCACAACTCCTTCAATACAGTTTAAAAGGATCCCATGTTTAAAAATGTATTAATAAATAATAATAATAATAATAATAATAATAATATAAATCACAGGATTTTGTATGTGGATAAATAAATTATTACTAAATAGATAAAAAAAAAAGTGAGGTAAAAGCAGGTAACATTTTATGCATTTGGCTGACGCTCTTACTCAAAGTGACTACCACTGTATTCAAGCTATAATTTTTTTTAAATTGTGCATTTTCTAGGAATCAAACCCATGATCTTGGGGTTGCTAGTGCCTACTGATTGATAAACTGATTCTGTATAAATTGAGAATCAAAGTTTTTTAGTTTCAAATAGAGATCATGATTCTTCCACATTCTACAACTAAATAAAATAACGTAATTTACTAGAGGTTCTGACTAAATATTAATTGCTGCAGTCTATTTAAGAATGTTTAATTAGAATTAATTATTTTAAAAAAATTGTTTGGATGAAAGATTCAATGACTCATGAAGACTTCACTTGTTTCATTACTGGATGAATCAGCATTTTTGAAGGAATCTCTTGAATGAATGATTCAATGACATTATTTATTATAATTTCAAATGACATCATACATTATTAACAGTCACTTGTCGTCACCTACTTGTGTAACTATGTCATTGATACAATCACTATTTAAAGTGCCAAGTTACTTTCAAAAGGGGATCTGCTGTATTTTGATCGCTACCGTAGACATCAGTGTTTATATCCAAACTATACATTTTTAACCAGTACTTCTGCGATAATTTTCATTATTGTAGCACTGAAATAATGATACTGTGTGGTTAAAAGAATGTTTGTTAAGTGGTTTCATGCCTATACATGAAAACTGCTCTCTCTGGACCAGCGGCAGCATGAACACAGAATTTAATGTTCTGGTATGATTTTGTCAAAGGTTTAATAGACACAGCCGAATCGTTGTCATTTAGTATAAGATCACGTAGGTGTTTGAATCAGCTCTAGCTAAAAATAATGATAGCTGACAGAAAAGTGTGATAGTGGAAGAGTATGATAAGTGTGCTGTACTTTGACCATTCGGGTCTTACCCATCAGGGAAAATGACTGGCACAGTGAGCCTGTCCAGCAAACCTTTCCCCACCGTCTCCACCTCTTCATACGCCTCCACATCCACCATCAGCTCGGCTAATTCAGGGCTCTCTCTCAGAATCTTAAGGTAGGGAGAAAGCCAGTTACTGTCTGATATATTACAGAGCTCTGGTTCGGAGCACAGCCAGGGACCTTCAGACAGTGTATTAAAGCTGGGAAGCTTGGAGACAGCAGCACATGAGACCACATGACTGAGACAGACTAGTTCTTCTACATTCTTAGTCTACATCGAAAATCACGTCAATCACATCAAAATCCTCAAGCTTTGGATAGATTGCAGCATCCAAGCAACTCGAGTACAATATTTTCAAATTAACTTTACACTTATATGATGATGATTCTAAAGAAAAAAAGTATGAAATAAGTAAAATGCAAATTCATATTCTTTTGAACCCCGCTGTAGGTTTATAAATGTCTCAGCTTTCATTTGTCTAAAAATAGACATAAATATGCAGATTTCCTCTACCATCAACATGAATAAACATGCAAGGAAAAAAAAAAACTTTGAATCAGTGCAGTCAACAAGCAGACCATAGTTCATAATAAAAAGTTTTTGCAATGCTTTAAAATATTGTTTCAGTTTACATAGTTTAAACTATATGTTCAAAACAGTTGAATACTCATTTACTCATTTACACAGCCTCATGTTGGTACAAACCCATTTGCTGTTATATTTTCCGTGGAACACAAAAGGGAGAAAATGCAAAGAATCATGCTGCTCATCAAGATTTCTCCTGTTGTGCTTCATGGAAGGAGGAAATTCATACAGGTTTGGAACAACATGAGGGTGAGCAACTGACAGATTTTTCCTTTAAGGATCTCTTTAAATTTGGTATGACATTTGTTCTGCAGAACTGCACCAACCTTCTCAGCAGCTGTGTGAAAGGCACTGGCCATCTCCAGCCTGTGCTGCCTCTCGTCAGACGTGACTGTGAACTGTTTCCACACACGGTTGAGTCTGGGCAGTGTGTCCCCTGAGGAACGGGTGGTACAACGCAGAGACTGGCACAGCACCACTGTGGCCTGCAGCAGCTGGCGGCCGTAATCATAGGTGCTCTGAAAGCAGAAAAGGAAACTTTACAGTGAACCATTACCACCACATGGGCTGGATACTCTTACGACATTATACTCTAAGAAGCATTAAAAAATTAATTTCTCACACATATACAGGGGAAAAATAGCATTTTTGAAACATTTACTAAACCAAAAGTTTTAATACTGAAAATTACTTACGACAATGTGGAAATTACATTTTTTAGTTTAGGTCCAATTCTCACTATTAACTAGTTGCTTATTAGCATCAAGCGGCAACCTCCCGCTGTCTCTCTTGAAGCCAACACGTAAGTGACTTAAACTGCAATTCATCGACTGGCTGCTAGAGAAAAATCTGTATCTCCCCATGGTAAAATGCCCAACTTTTGTGTTTTGCCCTTCATGAAAACTGTGAGGGAGGTAAATTTTTTTTTATAACTTATCCGTTTAAATTATATTAAGCCTTAAATTTTTGCATAATTAAGGGGGTGTGGCCACTTGAGTGACAGGTGGATTGCCACTATGGTCGAGCTAGGCGGGCGTGGTTTCAGCAACCAGGCACCTCAGGTCCACCCACATCCCACCTCTTTGCCCATTTTCAGTTATTTGGGAGTGACGCCCGGTGACGTGCTGCCAAGATACCGACGGCCCACTTTAGGCTTCAAAAATGCTCTTCGGAAACCTACGGGTGACGTCACAGACACTACGTCCATATTTGTTTACAGTCTATGATTAGCATGCATATTTCTAGGATATTGGCTTTTTATTAGTACTTATACAACACATAATGCCTTATTCTGCATGAATATATTCTATATCCCTTAATCCTACCAATACCTAAACTACCGTACCATCTATTAATAAGCAGTAATTAGGAGTTTATTGAGGCAAAGGTCGTAGTTAATAGTGAGTTAATATTGAGTTAATAGTGAGAATCTGACCCTAAACTAAAGTGTGACCTAAATTTTAAATAAAACAACAACAATAATATTTGGTAACACTTTAGTTTAGGGTCCAATTCTCACTATTAACTAGCTGCTTATTACCATGCATATTACTAGGATATTGGCTGTTTATTAGTACTTATAAAGCACATATTAATGCCTTATTCTGCATGACCATATTCTACATCCCTTAAACCTACCCAATACCTAAACTTAACAACTAACTTACCAACTATTAATAAGCAGTAATTAGGAGGTTACTGAGGTAAAAGTCATAGTTAATAGTTAGTTAATAGTGAGAATTGGACCCTAATCTAAAGTGTGACCTAATATTTTATAAAATGAAAATTAGTTAAAACAACATAATACGTCATAAGGAAATAAAAGGCTGGAATTTATTTAATCTATGACAATCTATCAATTGGATTCAATAATTATTGGATCAAAACAAATAAATAAAATACATTATTAATAATAAAAAATAATGATAATAATGTGGAAAATAGAACTTTTCACATTGTCTTTAGCCGTGGATTCAATACGATTCATTGTACCAATTTATTAAAGCAGTTTCAAACACCTGTGCAACATCCACAAACTTCTTGTGTTTCTCCAGCAGCACTTTGGTTTCTTGTGAATCGTCTCCCAGTCGGATGTGGGTCTTCAACAAAGCATCGAGCAACTCTCCTAACCACTCCACCGCCTGAGAATAAATGAAACAGCCCTTATAGCCCCTCAGGAACTACAGACCCACTTCAAAGATTCTTTCCAATTGAATTTCAAGCTCTGACCTGCGAAGCATCTTCCTCACACTTGAAGAGCTGTACCATCTGCAGCATCTTAAGTCTCCTGACATCAACCATGTCCTCGCACCTATAAAACACAAGCGAACACATAAGGCCCTCTTCTCTTGGTACACCAGGAGTGCTGCGTCCATGATAATAAATCATAAAAAGAGAGAAACCTCTGTTTGCGGAGCTGCATGTCCTCCATGACGCTGTGAATGTGGTCGATATTGTCTTTGTTCTCAACACCTACATCCTTGCCGCAGGAAAAAGACGTCTGGGTAGACATCTGGTCAAGCAGTACTTGGCCTTTTTCTCTTAAACTTTGCAAGGCACCCTCTGGAAGACAGTGAGAGAAACTAAATACACTGAAAGAGAGGAAACTTCTCTATGCAGTATTTAACATTTTTCCTGTTTTAGGTTCATGCATAAGTAGTCTCAGAGATGGACGGCAGGCCCATTGACTGCTCAATGCATATTGCAAAAAAATTGCAAAATTCTGTTACAGCTCGTGTTTTTTTTTTTTTGTTTGAAGCACTAATTAGCAAGTTAAAGGGTTAGTTCACCCAAAAATGAAAAAAAATCTTACAATTTACTCAACCTCAAGCCATCCTAGGTGTATATGACTTTCTTCTTTCAGCCAAACACAATCGAAGTTATATTAAAAAATATCCTGGCTCTTCCAAGCTTTATAATGGGAGTGAATAGAGTCTTTGAAGCTCCAAAAAGTGCATCCATCCATCATAAAAGTAATCCATATGGCTCCAGAGGGTTAATAAAGGCCTTCTGAAGCGAAGCAATGTAATTTTGTAAGAAAATTATCCATATTTATAGCTTTATAAAATATAATTACAAGCTTCCGGTTACAGCCGTCCACAAGTCTAGTTCCGGCTGAAGAGTGAACTGTGACCCGACACATGACGTAGGATGTAGGAGTAGTGCAAGCTTAGGTGAGAGTAGACGCCTCTTGCGGTTCAAAAAAATAAGACTGGGCAACAAACTCAAGCTCCTCCGACATTTCTCTTTAAAAATTCTCATTTTAGACTTCTAATTCGTGACGGGTGTTTTGTTTTGTTCTATCCTCTGTGCTTCCGCATTCATCAATACGCCATGTGTCGGGTCAGAGGTCACTCTTCGGCCAGAACTCCAGAAGCCAGTGATTATAATTTATAGCTATAAATATGGACATTTTTCTTACAAAAACTCATTGCTTCACTTCAGAAGACCTTTATTAACCCCCTGGAGCCATATGGATTACTTTTATGATGGATGAATGTTTTTTTGGGCTTCAAAATCCAAGTTACCATTCCATCTCATAATAAAGCTTAAAAGAGCCAGGATATTTTTTAATATAACTGTGTTTGGCTGAAAGAAGAAAGTCATATACACCTAGGATGGCTTGAGGTTGAGTAAATGTTTGGGTGAACTAACCCTTTAACTAGACATCTACAAGCAGAACTGCATATTTCGCTTTGTTTTTATGAATTACAGTGGGGAGAACAAGTATTTGATACACTGTTGATTTTGCAGGTTTGCCCACTTACAAAGCATGTAGAAGTCTGTAATTTTTATCATAGGTACACTTCAACTGTGAGAGACAGAATCTAAAACAAAAATCACATTGTATGATTTTTAAGTAATTAATTTGCATTTTATTGCATGACATAAGTATTTGATACATCAGAAAAGCAGAACTTAATATTTGGTACAGAAACCTTTGTTTGCATTTACAGAGATCATACGTTTCCTGTAGTTCTTGACCAGGTTTGCACACATTGCAGCAGGGATTTTGGCCCCGTCCTCCATACAGACCTTCTCCAGATCCTTCAGGTTTCGGGGTTGTCGCTGGGCAATACGGACTTTCAGCTCCCTCCAAAGATTTTCTATTGGGTTCAGGTCTGGAGACTGGCTAGGCCACTTCAGGACCTTGAGATGCTTCTTACGGAGCCACTCCTTAGTTGCCCTGGCTATGTGTTTCGCGTCGCTGTCATGCTGGAAGACCCAGCCACGACCCATCTTCAATGCTCTTACTGAGGGAAGGAGGTTGTTGGCCAAGATCTCGTGATACATGGCCCCATCCTTTGCAGAAAAGCATCCCCAAAGAATGATGTTTCCACCTCCATGCTTCACGGTTGGGATGGTGTTCTTGGGGTTGTACTCATCCTTCTTCTTCCTCCAAACACGGCGAGTGGAGTGTAGACCAAAAAGCTCTATTTTTGTCTCATCAGACCA
This sequence comes from Coreius guichenoti, assembly GCA_039654105.1. Taxonomy (NCBI): domain Eukaryota; kingdom Metazoa; phylum Chordata; class Actinopteri; order Cypriniformes; family Gobionidae; genus Coreius; species Coreius guichenoti. Next base: position 9,431,958 of record CM077172.1, on the reverse strand, counting down.
CATGACCTTCTCCCATTCCTCCTCTGGATCATCCAGATGGTCATTGGCAAACTTCAGACGGGCCTGGACATGCGCTGGCTTGAGCAGGGGGACCTTGCGTGCGCTGCAGGATTTTAATCCATGACGGCGTAGTGTGTTACTAATGGTTTTCTTTGAGACTGTGGTCCCAGCTCTCTTCAGGTCATTGACCAGGTCCTGCCGTGTAGTTCTGAGCTGATCCCTCAACTTCCTCATGATCGTTGAGGCCCCACGAGGTGAGATCTTGCATGGTGCCCCAGACCGAGGGAGACTGACCGTCATCTTGAACTTCTTCCATTTTCTAATAATTGCGCCAACAGCTGTTGCCTTCTCACCAAGCTGCTTGCCTATTGTTCTGTAGCCCATCCCAGCCTCGTGCAGGTCTACAATTTTATCCCTGATGTCCTTACACAGCTCTCTAGTCTCGCCCATTGTGGAGAGGTTGGAGTCTGTTTGATTGAGTGTGTGGACAGGTGTCTTTTATACAGGTAACGAGTTCAAACAGGTGCAGTTAATACAGGTAATGAGTGGAGAACAGGAGGGCTTCTTAAAGAAAAACTAACAGGTCTGTGAGAGCCGGAATTCTTACTGGTTGGTAGGTGATCAAATACTTATGTCATGCAATAAAATGCAAATTAATTATTTAAAAATCATACAATGTGATTTTCTGGATTTTTGTTTTACATTCCGTCTTACAGTTGAAGAGTGCCTATGATAAAAATTACAGACTTCTACATGCTTTGTAAGTAGGAAAACCTGCAAAATCGGCAGTGTATCAAATACTTGTTCTCCCCACTGTATGTCAGAGTTTAATAATACTTTTTTGTAATTAGTTGCTTTGCCGTCTACTAAATGTAAATAGAATTGTGTCAAGCAAAAAAAAAAGCATGTACTTATGCACTATTTTTTTTTTTTTGTATAAATAGTAGTTTTGTAGTGTGTTCACGCTGAAAATTCCAAATACAAAAAGTGTACTTCAAATACCCGGATGATGCTCTTATTTAACCGAAAAAATCAAGTGTGGAATGTTGGACACTTGTTGTGCACTCAGCTGTCGCAGCTTTTCTTATGTAGCAGAGAAGGAGGGGCTATCAGACTTTGATGTTGGGTGACAAAATAACCTTATAAAATTCACTAGACGGCTGAGTAGAGCATTTCATTTAAGACACAACTTTTATTTAAATTCTATATAATTCAGATAAAACAGCTCTAGACGACACAATAACAAAATGAACTGCATAACAAAAATGAACAATAACCTTATGTCTGGGTGGTTCTTGAAAAATCAAACATCTGGTTCTATAATGCTAATGAATAAGCATCAGAAGTTTCGGTTTATCAAACTTTAATTACATGAAACAGGATCAGGCATATAAATAGTACAACAGGGCTTCCTAACCTACGCTCTTGAGTTTCTCCTCCAGATGTTTTAGAGTTTGCTGGATTGCAGCTCCATCTGCAGGGGCGACGTCTGCACAGAGCATTCCCAACAGCCCGTCCAACTGCTGGGACAACTGAGACAAACACAGACACTGGCATCAGAAAGCAGCTTTCCATTATTTACACACACACACACACACACACACACACACACACACACACACACACACACACACATACATACATACATATACACATATATATATATATATATATATATATAAAGTTATATGCAGGCCAACAAAGAATTTATAAACATCTTTTTGTGCTGATTTGGGGAGGAAATCTGTGGAATGGCTTTAAAGTGTCCCTATTATGCTATTTTAAAGGTTCCTAATTTTGTTTTAGAGGTCTCTAACAATAGGTTTACATGCATCCAAGGTCAAAAAAGACTTTAATTTTTTAAAACTCCCAGTCTGATGCGATTAGTCTACCGCTTACAGCGTGTGCTGGAAACGAAATGCCCGTTACCATATCTGAATTTCAGCTCTGGATCTTCCTCAGCACTTGATACACAGTGATACGGTTTTACCCATAGACTGTAAAAAAAGATGGACGACGCGCCTTCACTTTCTTCCGTTGATGTAACTGAAGCCACCAGTGTTCAAATATGGCGCTGACATCTTGGGTCACGAGTCTGCGCAGTAGTCAGCATGAAGTTGACAACTCTTTGTGAAATAAACAGTTATGGAAATGTAGAGATTAAAGTTAAAGCTCCAATCTCCTCCTGAAGTTCCTGAAAAATGTCTGTTAGTGCCTCAGTGACTACTTTGCTCAGAGAAGCTGTCAATCTTAGCGTCACACCCCCGTTTTTATAGCATCAAATAACTAACTAAAACAAAACTTATTTAAAGAACGAACACTTGAACTAACATCAGCGTGATAAAAACAGCCTAAAATGACAGAGACCACCTTTGGAAAAATTTATTTGAAGTGTAATTTGATTGTTTAGTTTGTCTATGTCCCATTAGAATACATGGAGAGGGCTATACTGCTTCCAGTCACCTGAGGGCGATTGAGACGCGTCGGCTTCAGTTTTCAGGACTCGTGTTGCAGGCTTGGTTTTACCGCATCAATTTGAGCGCAAGTCCTCATCCTTTAGAAGTGCATGCAAAGTGGAATTGCTTTCGCAGTACAGAAAATGGTGTTTTCTTGACATGTCGATAACAAAAACTCTTCCAGGCCTCAGCTACAACTACAAAGTAGATGTTGTTCATGGGCAGCCAATAAGGAGCATTATGCAAATTTGTTATAAACCTACGTAGGTTCGTGCAGGGAGTAAGACTGGAATTAGTGACGGCTCATTTCAGGGAGTTCAGAATTGGTTCACAATAACTAATAAATAATCGGGAGACAATAACTCCATTTGTCATGCACTTTGATCTTTAAAACTTTGCAGACCTTTTACATTTACAAACAGCTACACTACATGAAAGGTAATATCCAAAAAAGCACTTTAAATATGTGTAAATGGCATTTTATGTTGACTTTTTACTTATGTAATTTGACATAAATCCAAGTGAAACAAGAGGAAAATAGAAAGTAGGGTGAGACTTGATTTTATCCATCCGGAATTTGGATTGGATTGTGAAGCGTGGGTGATAAATACCACAGTGGAGCCAGGTGATTGGAGAGAATGGGATGAAAATATAAGAGGGAATCATGCCATTAAGTTATTTCAGAGGCTGAGCAAGTTATCACATTTTGACTGCATTTCATTTGGAATAACATGCACAGGTGAACTGTGCACAACAAGACCAGAACTGTACATTGGAAAAGTAAAAAGTCAATTTTGATTTCATGTTGACTTTACACAGAACTGATAGTATTACACTGTATCTAGTGATAGCGAAAAGCATATAAGTAGCCAAAATATTTACTTAAATCTACATTCAAAAGATGTTTGTGTTCTGTGGAAATCTGCAGAGCTTAAATTAGAATTCTGTGGGTGCAGATTCCATGATTAGATATCATCTGCTCTTATAGAATCTTACATCTTGTGCGGTCATGTGGAACTCATGGGCAGACTGTAGGACGTTCTGTCTGAACTCTAATTGGCTGGCCTGCCTGTAACAGACATCACTGAGCTGCTGCTGCAGACCCTTGAGCTCCATCAGGTCCTCTTCATCTCCTGCGCTCAGCAATGCTGCGATCTGCTGGTTCAGCTCCACGTAAACAGCAAACCACTCCTGCAGCAAACAGCATGACATTGGCTGTTAAGACAGTTAAATAAACCACCAGCACTCATAAAGATCACAGGTCCATAAACACAGTACACCAATCCCACAGGCCAATGGCCACAACAGCTCCCATGAAACATAAACATACACAAGACTAAAACAACAAAATCTCTAAAATGTAGAACATTTGCAGTTTATGGACTGATGAATGTCCAAAACACCTCTAAACATCACAGTATCATTTTTACTGTATTGAACATACTATTCAAATGTTTGTTTGTAAATTAACACCATGTTAGCTTTCATTTTCAAAACTAACCAGTGGGGAATGCTTGGACAAGGATAACTACTATTATTGTTTCTACAAAAATATAAGCAGCACAACTGTTTTCAACATTGATAAAAATAAGAAAATGTTTCTCGAGCAGCAAATAAGCATATTAGAATGAATTCTGAAGGATCATATTAATGTTTTTACTGTACTTTTGATCAAATAAATGCAGCCTTGGTAAGCATAAGAGACTTCTTTCAACAGTAGTGTATATATAGACTTAACAGAACAGAGACCAGTAAATAACCACCTAGCAACCAAGCTGAACACCATAGCAACCGCATAATCTCCTGGCAACCAATTACAACCTCATACCCCCACATTTTTTACTATTACATAGACAAAGACCACTAACATGTTCTTTAGAAAATATCTAGATAAATGACTATTGTGTCCAAAATCCCTATTTATGGAATGTTGATATAACACCATCTTTCAAGAAAACACACCGCTTTGGCAACACTTTGCATGCTGACTAACATGAAATCACTTTTACGTAACCTATGATTTAAACCATGTCTATAATTGGCTCAGTTCCTGACTCAACGTCACAAAGAGGTCACTGTTCAACAAACCATAAAGCCACTGAGTCACACACTCCAAAACAACACCTTTCTGTAACAAAACATCAATACCAACAACTCTGCATCACAGAGATCCCTGTAAATCACAGAGGCTGTTTGTGATCACACTGAGCCACAACCACACTGAAGAATTGCAGAGGCAGTAACTACTTCAGACAAGCCAAGAGCACACCACAAACCACAGACAGCCAAACAGCTGACCTTCAGGAAAACTGACTGTGGGTGAAAACCACATCTTTAAAGCCATTCAAATGCATTTTATCAAGACCGTAAACATGACATAGTATGTACTAAAATATCATAGGTAGCCTGAATCAAAGATTTAACATGAATCTAAATACAACACATTCTTATTCCCACAAACAAAGTTTGTATAATCTGAAGCATAAGTATTCAATAAGATTGGAATATGATTCCCTCAAGTAAAATACATCAATACTGCCACCTACTGGCGGGACATAAACTGCATGATTGTGGCATTTTAGTGTCACTTCTCTGACTTCAGCTTTTGTGACCTGACAAATCTACTCAAGTTAGCGATAATATCTACACAAAAACAGTAGCATAGAAGACATTTTAAATGAAATGCCTGATCTCAGCAGCTCTGATTGCTTGAGTTCTATGGTTCTCAAACTTTTCAAGCCAAGTACCAACTCAGAACATCCGAGTACCACAAAGTTACCGCCAATCTTTGTTTTAATTAGAAATTCACAGCGATTTTCTTTCAGCAGGCAAGTTGAAAGACTATAAGTTGAAAGACTAAGTAACAAACATGTTATAACCAGTGAAAATGGCTGTTAAGCTCTAAAATGCTAAAAATAAATATTATTTCACTGCAATTTTCATTCTGCGGGCATGTTGAAAGACTATAAGTAATGGTAAAACTTTACAAAACAATCATTTGTTAACACTAGTTAATACATTAGCATGAACTAACAATGAGCAGTATATTTTTACAGTATTAATTAACCTTTCTTAATGTTAGCGAATAAAAAAAAGAACGAATAATGAACGAATAATGTTCATGATAGTTCACAGTGCATTAACTAATGTTAAGAGATGCAACTTTCAGACGCAAGCTTAATTTTTTGGTTAAGGTTGAGATTAACATTAGCTAAGAAAAAAGCATTCATTGTTAGTTCATGTTAACTAATGTTAACAAATGAACCCTTACAAGTAAAGTGTTACCCAAGTAATGAACATGTTATGACCACTAAACATAATTGTTAAGCTCCAAAATGCTAAAAATGTTTACATTGATAATCTTCATCTCCACAAGCTGTTATCTTGTGACCAGACTGAGTTAGCTGCTGAACTGAGCAAACTTGATTTCTGATTTGTGAATCGATTCAGTCTGATTTGCAGACTGGATGGACTGGTTTATTGAAACGAACTGGCTACAATAACAATTTGCACACTGGTATGGTTCTTGAGGTCAACTCACTGACTGATCCAGCGGCATGGTTTGTTAATCGCTTAAAAAAGAAAAGAAAAGGCGAAGATCACTTGGTTACTTCAGATTATCTGACTATCAGTGTTACTTCAGAACACTTGGAATAGTGCCGTATGGATGACTTTGTCAATTTTTGATCTTAAAGGATTAGTTCACTTCAAAATGAAAATTTTCTGATAATTTACTCACCCCCATGTCATCCAAGATGTTCATGTCTTTCTTTCTTCAGTCGAAAAGAAATTAAGTTTTTTGAGGAAAACATACCAGGATTTTTCTTCACATAATGGTTTTCAATTGCAACCAACGGGTTGAAGGTCCAAATCAATGCAGTTTCAAAGGGCTTCAGAGGGCTCTACACGATCCCAGCTGAGGAATAGGGTCTTATCTAGCGAAACCATCGGTCATTTTCTAAAAAAAATAAAATGAACATTTATATACTTTTTAACCTCAAATGCGCGACTTCAGTGTTGTCTTTCTTTACTGCGTATGACGTCATCACGTCGGAAAGGTCATGCTTGTGACGTACATGGAAGTACTGACCCAGTGTTAAAACGAACGTGCAAAGACTAAATCAAACATAAAATAAAGGTAAAACAACGATGTTGGACAATTTTAAAGTTGGAGGAGAACATGAGATGGAGTTTTTCGGCACTGGGTCAGTACTTCCACCTACGCCACGGACGTGACCTTTCCGACATGATGACGTCATACGCAGTGAAGAACAACACAGAAGTCGCGCATTTGAGGTTAAAAAGTATATAAATGTTTTTTGTTTTTTTTTAGAAAATGACAGATGGTTTCGCTAGATAAGACCCTATTCCTCGGCTGGGATCGTGCAGAGCCCTTTGAAACTGCATTGATTTGGACCTTCAACCCGGTGGTTGCAATTGAAATGCATTTTGTGAAGAAAAATCCTGGAATGTTTTCCTCAAAAAACTTAATTTCTTTTCGACTGAAGAAAGAAAAACATGAACATCTTGGATGAGATGGGGGTGAGTAAATTATCAGGAAATTATCATTTTGAAGTGAACTAATCCTTTAACTGATATGGTAACTCCGAACTGTCTTTGTATGTAACAGACCCATATTGAAAACTCCCCATTTGCATTTCAGAGAGGCTATACATTCCACAAAAACCACATACACAAGCCAGAGATGATGGCTGTACTTACACTGTGTTGACTCTCGATCTCCTCATGCTTCTGCTGCAAGGCCTGAGACGCACGAATGGAGTCTCCAATCCCCCACTGCGTGCGGAGCTGGTCTGTGCCAGGACCTTCCAGCCAATTCACAACCTGCTCACACACAAGACACAAACACAGACAAAGAAACCTTTAATTAGTGAATCACTACCACATTTGACCCCCGAGCCACTGAGCAGACTTTAATCGGAAATAAATCAGGAGGAACAAAGAGCAAATCTAATTAACTAAATGACAGGATCAGGTCGATGAGAGCTCAAATTAAAGATTTACTTAATTAGATATGTACTTGTTTACAAAAAGACAAATGTAGGTTGCACGTCTCAAGGGCTGCACAATCCTTTGGCTATCAGATTTTGAATGAACATCAATAAGTGGAAGTATAATATCGTATAATATTAACTGTGTTTATGGTGCTTTTCGAAGCTCTTTGTGAAGATTTTTCAAAAATTCATCCTTTTGTGTTGCACAGAAAGAAAAGGATACAGGTTTGGAACAACATGAAGGTGAAAAAATAACGACAATTTTAATTTATGGGTGAACCAACTTGAAAGTTCAGTCTCAATTTGATGGCTTAAAGTTAAAAATTGGAATTACAACTGAAATGGCAGAAAAATGTATTTCATTTCTGTTGTTCAATGAACTAGAGGAGCAAATGAAAAGCCTGGAACCGCAGCAAGAGAACCTGTTTTGTGAAGAAAGTCATTCATTTGTTTAATGCTGAGGTGCCGGAACTTTTTAAGAATCGCTGCTTAGTTTGCAAGGCTTCCTGTCTGTAATTGCTTCAGGCACTGCGGCTTACAAATGATCCCCCCCTTCCCAGCGCAATTTTTCACAGAAGGTAAGAAGTAGGCCAAACTTCTTTACCGACACACAAGATGTGCACGTCCCAATATCCTGATCACCATGGAAACAGACATTTTATTTCGTCTGACAGGAGTGGTTTTGGGAGGCTTTCTTCGGATACACAACTTCTGATCTTGGCATCAACCTTACATGACCTGAACACCGGTGATTCCAGATATAACTGTAATTTTTAGACAATCTTCATTATATTAAACTAAGAAATTATTTGTGTGGAAACCATGATAAATGTTTTTCAGGATTCTCTGATGAACAGAAAGTTCAAAAGAGCAGGATTTATTTGAAATGGAATAATTTGTAATATTATAAATGCCTTTATTGAAATTTTTGAACATGCATCCAAATATTTTTTTTTTTTTTTTTAAATGACTGACCCCAAACTTTTGAAGAGAAGTGTGAATTGTTTTTTGATACAAGAATATAAATAAATTAATATCAAAGTAGTGAAAAAAGAAAGCAAAAGCACAATATATAGATGTATGATTGCACCGCCACAGTCCTGCTCTCTAACAGTGATTCTCTATGGTAATCAGATTCTCAGTGGGACTTTGGTGGGAGTGTTTTGTAAACCTTCCAAGAAGACAGCACAGCACTGTTTGTCAGAGAATTATGTGACACATCTTTTCTGTGGAAAAAGTCAGATTGTATGGTGCGGAGATCCACCAAAAACTATTTGTAGACTAAAGACTGCTGATTCACCAAAGCCCAGCCACAGTCTGAACTGGGAGTACAAGGTCTTCTCTTTCAAACCTTGGTGGTATTTAGACATAGAAATAAAGCAAAATGGTTCACAGATGACATTGAAACTCCCTCACACTCCACAACATCATGTGGTGGGTTTGTGAAAGATGACAGTGCAAAGACATGAAACAAGGCTACGTCCTCCCTTATGAAATAGAAATGCCTGATGGCTGAAAAGCACCAGAGGTGAACAGTTCCTAAACACAACCTGGCTATCTGGAGGTGATCTTTCATTTTATTGGTGTACTACTCCTATAAATCAGTTTTGAACACCCCAGTGTTTTACCTGCATGACCTTGGTCTGGATTTCCTCTAGCTGGGAGCGTTTGCTGCGCTGTCTGCAAACTTCCTGATACTTTGTGTACTGCTCCCTCAGAGAGTCCAGGAGCTTCATCACCTGAGGCTGAGCCAGCAGCTCATCGTCCATGGGCGACCAGGCTGTGCCACTTCCTCCACCCTCAGAGCCATTGAAACGCCTCTGCTGGAGCTCAGAGAGCAACTCATGCCCTGTGAGAGAGGAAGACATCAGGGGAAATATACATTTATGTGAGAGAAAAAAAAAAAAAAAAAAAAATTCAAAGCTTAAGCCTTGAAAAGAGAACGCAGTAAACGGTAATAAAGTGTTTCACAGTTAACATGTCAAGCAGAAAGAAAGCGATGAATGCAAATGTGATAGCAAACTGTGTGTCTGTCAAGTGCTCTACTATAAAAGGAGTACGGATTAACTTATTATAGTATGAATACATTAAGTCAGCATTCCAACTAATTTAAGCACAACAAAGTGACAGACTCAAATACAGAAGAAAAACTAATTTTGTGCCATCGCTGTGTTCTTATTTGTGCCTCTAACCAAGGTTAGGCAGAATTCAGAATTCATTGAGAATTGGTTGCCTTTCAACTCATGAGTGTGAATATGAATTAAATGGGCCCTAAAGGATGTTACATTGACATTTGGATTGAAGTTGCAAAACAGAAACAAGGATGAATAGAATTAGCCCAATACAGAGCAGGCCAAAATGGAAGCATGTTGAGGAGAAAAGTCCTTGGTAAAAAAAAAAAGAAAGAAATGCACCATTCCAAAAAGGCACTGCATTAATAGTGCTTGCATTTTGGGGGGGCTTCAACTAAAAAAAGTTATAGTGTATATTTGAACTGAAAACATTTCACACATAACATCATTAAAAATTCAATAATAAATATTCACATTCAAAGATGAAGATGGTATTTTTATATATAAACACCATCTTCATTACACAGGTAATATTTGGTCTATTACATTTAATTTTTCCATTTAATTTGCCTCTAGTTTTAGTGATTCATATTCAGTTGAAAATATTTTTGTTTTTACGTTTTCATGTCAAATGTGCAGGAGATTTACTGGAAAGATAGTAGAATGCAGATGCAAGATCGAAGAAAGTACATAAAATAATAAATTGATATTTCAAAATGTTACTACATACACAACAGCCACTATTGTCAAGTAGATTCAAAATGCGAAGTGAAATTTAGTTAAATAATGAAGACATGCTTTTACACAATATTTTGACTTTTCAGTTCAATTCTGAATGGTGCACAACCCTGCCTGTAAGAGTTTATTCAAAGCAAAATTGCATGGGGCACAACATCACTAAACAGATGGAGCCATTATTTAGTGCAAGGCCTAGGTGAGGGACATACTTATCAGGGAAGAATCAACTCACTTTACAAACCAGCTTTAACTTCAAATACAAAAGCTGTGAAATCGCTTTAGAGTGTCAAACAGCACTAAAGCCAAGTTCTACCCAACCAATAAAACTGAATGGAGTCACAGGCCAGCTGGAAAAACAGCTTCACCATTGACATCACATGCTAGATCCAGCATCGCAGTTCAAATTCCCAAACCAAAATCTGCTTTTGCAACTAGTTTTCAAATGGACCCAAAATATTTCAGAAATATCTAAAAAGACAATTTTGCAATTTCAAAGCAATGCCTACATGCACATGAACACGCACAGAACAGATCAGCACTGACCTGTCTGAAGGACTGTTTCGGGGTCAAATGAAGGCAGGATGTTGCTCTCTGAAGACCTATGATTGTAACAATGATGTTGTTGAGCATTTTAATAACACCTTTAGGAACAGCTAAATAGAAAAACAGTGGCCCCTGAAACAGCAGCCATAATTAGGAGCTCATGCCTGGAGAAAACGAGACATAAAATACCTGTCCTTCTCTGCCTGGCTTCCTTTCTCATTTTCATTGATGACAGTAAGTTCATCCAGAAGGGATGTGGATTCCTTTGTGAATTTTTCAAAGACCTAAATGAGGGATAAATGGCAAATAAGACCTGCATTTAAAAACAACATACTGTTATATTGATATAGTTACACACTGAAATATTTTTGAGCCTTTTGATGATATTCAATATCCATCTCAATATTTGTGTATTTACTGAAGCAGCTAAAAAGGATCACCGTTTCAACCAAACTTGAAATAAAACTGAAATAAAACCAGAAATAAAATAAAATACAATACAAGTTAGATGGGAAACAAATTTGAATCTAAACATAAAATTAGAAATGTTGCTTTGGCAACTAACTGAAATAAAAATTTAAGTACTACACTTAATAAAACTGACAAAAACAAAACAAAAAACAAATTAAAGCTATAAAGAAATATTTTAAAAACAACAACGACGAAAGTACATAAAATATCGATAATTCAAAATGTTACTACATACTACAACAGCCACTATTGCCAAGTAGATTCAAAATGCAAAGTGAAATTGAGTTAAATAATGAAGACATGCTTTACACAATATTTTGACTATGAACAAAAAGAATGTTTTAAAATGTGAATTAATATTCACCAATACAACAATTCATAGTACAAAAAAGGAATATTTATATACATATTTATTTACACATTGTTTCTTAAACATACTGTATTTTAATATATGAAATGTATCAGTGAACATTTTTAATGATAATGTAAACAAGTAGGGTGGTCAAAAGTATCGTTACTTTGGAAATTTAAAAAAGTGACGATATAGCATATTCGGTACCCGCTGATAGATACTGCTTTCAAACGCTCCTGTGTGTATCGTGTAAGTGCTCTGTGAAGAGCATCAAAGGTTTCTATCTACAATGTGTTTTTAAAGCGTTTATCATTGTAGCCAATCACAGACATATCTGTTGAGCACGTGAACACAATGGCCAATCATAGGTGTTAGTCAGAATCTGCTCAACGCTGCTTTTCACATTCTTCACAGGAGTGAAGATCTCAGTGAGGCAGCGCTGAACTTAAAGGATTAGTTCACTTTAAAATAAAAAATTACCCCATGATTTACTCACCCTCAAGCCATTCTAGGTGTATATGACTTTCTTCTTTCTGATGAACGCAATCGTTGTACTATAGTGTAATATAACTCTGATTGTGTTCATCAGAAAGAATAAAGTCATTTACACCTAGGGTGAGTCAATCATGGGGTAATTTTCATTACTGTCTACCAATAAAGAGAGAAATTTGGTTCTCACCAATCGTTTGTTGACCCAGTCCAAATGATCGTAAACCAGACTCCCGCCAAATTCATCTGTAAGTTGGCATGGCTCGATGTAGCGTGTGAGTTTATTGGCAGACACTAGAATCACCTGAAACACAGAAAGTTAACTTTTAGGTATGAACAAGGACCAAAGCTTTTTCAATATCTGTGCTGCGAATGTAAAAGACAAGAAAATAAAACCCACCCATTTGAGAATTATTTGTTGTAACAGAGGGGAAAGTGCACCATTTACAAATGTTACCAATTAAACAGGCATCTGTGTGTGTAATGTAGCATAACCTGAAATCGCGTAAGACCTTCTACAGCAGTCAAATGTCATGCAAGGTTAAAATCCATGAATAATTTATTTGATATCTGAAGGCATATAGGACAAACTCTGCAGGTGAAAAAGCCCTTCTGCTGGGTCACAATCACAAACCGTCACATAATGTCAGTCCTACTCATTACCCAAAACTCTGTTTTTATATAATAACACCAGTAATAAGAATAATTATGATTATTATTTATTATAAATAAATTCTGTATAATGACGAATAAAAAATGACAAAATAAAACTCTGTTGGAGACTGATGTTCCTCATACCACTCAGCGGTTTCTTCTCAAATAATCAAATAATTTAGGCTCAAATTAATATTTCATTTATTTATATACTTAATTGTTATGTAGCCAACTAATAAGTGGAATAAATGTACAATCAGCTGGATGTTAATGCAAAACAAACCCGTTTACAGCTGCCAAGCAGCGTAAAAACTATTCTGTAACATTATACACACATTGATTCATGGTATACTTTACATGTAAATGTTTATCATTACTATGCCTGTGCTCCCCTCCTCACTGCAGTTTGGGGTGTCGACAGGAAGAGAGACAGCACAGCTGTCTTTACAAATATGTTCAGCTGAGTCAACACACGGAAGAGAGGGACAAGGCCTCGCTGCAAACAGAGTTCCAGCCAGTGTCACCAAAGAGGAGATGAGGAAAAATATTTTGGATTCATAATATCTGGGGTACATTACTCACAGGATGTCAGAGGCGTGTTTGCCTCTGCTGCATGGCGGTCTGCCTGGGACAATTTGAGAGGGAAAAAAGCCTCAATGAGCCACAGCAAGGTTTGTTTCATGTCAGTTTCACAAACTCTCTCTAATGGGTGTTCTTGCATCTAAAAAGCCTTGTTTTGGGCCGTGAAGTTTCTGTGGCAGATTCTAAAATGCAGCTTAAGCATAAAAGCTGTTGAACTGGATTTCATCTTATCTCCTTCTGTCATGATATCATTGCAAATTCCGAGATGGAAGGCATGCAGAGAAACAAAAAAACTAAAGAATAAACCCAACCCTTTCCTTAGAAGCCTTAAAAAGAAAAGTTCACTCAAAATAAAAATGCTGTCACATCTCATGTCATTCCAAATATGCATGCTTTTTTTAAGAGATAAATAAAAGAGAAGAAAAGAAAAGAAAAGAAAAGAAAAGAAAAGAAAAGAAAAGAAAAGAAAAGAAAAGAAAAGAAAAGAAAAGAAAAGAAAAGAAAAGAAAAGAAAAGAAAAGAAAAGAAAAGAAAGAGCCAGAGAAGCACCCTGAAAAACAGTCAATATTACTTCTGCAATATCTATTTGGCTATGTTCAGACTGCAGGCAAATCAGATTTGTTCTCAAATCAGATCTTTTCAGGCAGACTGTCCGCACTATTAATTGCAAGTGATCAAATAAGAGTTTTGTTTCCAGACATAACCAACCTCTCAGTGGGTTGCTTTGGTAACAATGTAGGCGTACACACGTGTGATGAGGCTTTCAAAACAGATGCAAAAAAAAAAAAGGAAGTGCATCATCTCACTCTCCAAATGAGCGCCCTGTCGAGTCGTGGTGTAGAACTCCTCCGTCGCACAGGAAAATGCCAAAATCTTTTGACATACGAATTGAAAACCGCATGAATACTTCCGGCATTTCTGTCATCGTTGTGTGTCAAGTTACGTGAAATCTGATTTGAGCATCCAGAGCGTCCAGACTAAGATGCATCTGTAAAAATCTGATTGGAATCGCATTTCAAACCACCTCCATATATGTTGTTTAAAGGGGTCATGAACTGAGAAATCAGATTTTCCTTGAGCTTTTGACATATAAGAGGTCATCATACTATAAGAATATCCTGTAAGTTTCAGAACTGAAAACTTCCTTGCTAGTCCAATAAAAGCTTTTATTGACACCAGGCCCAGCAAACGACAGGTTTTTCAAAGTGGGGATCTATGACATCAAAGGGAGACAAGCACCGCCTCTGCAGAAGAATGTCGACGCCTACTTCATCACTGCCTGTTTAGCCCCGCCCACCGATTCACGCATGACATGCAATAGGCTACCTATTCTAAGTAACATAGGCCTAAGTGGTGTTAAACCAGATCGAGCTACCAAGCAATAAACATGCCTGTTGAGGATACTGCCTGGACTCGACAGTAATGCAACTAGTAACTGTGTTAATTCTAATGCCTGATCTGAAATGTAATGATTCATGTACAGTCAGATGTTCTTTGTCTGTGTGTCAGTAAATCAAACCAGTGACTAAACGTCAACTTGCGTTGTTTCTCTTAGTAGGATGAAAATAATCTGTTATTTAACGGTGATTAAATTCTATAAAGAAAGCGATCAAAGAAAGCTCCCTTTGCAATCGTTGGAGCAGCGCGTGCTGGAGCTGTCAATCAAGCTGCGAGAGTTTATCAGTGACGCGTTTATCAGTGACTCCCGTTTTATTCAACGAATCTCTTAACTATATCACGTTTGCACTGTTAGTGAAGATGAAAGCATACGTTAGTGTACAGAAACTGAGTTGCAATGACGAGATCACTGCTTTCATGCGCTCAGCATGTCTGTGATCGGCTACAATGCTCATCTCTGCAACCTTTCATGCCATGATCTTAATATAATGCCATAGATCTAAATGTAATGCAACACTTTTCATGATTAGTTAACCATGAGAGCTGTAATAGTAGAAACGCGCTAAAAGAGAGAGTAATACTGAGCTATTTCAAATGGAAAGACGTTAGCCAAATCACAGAAGTGGGCGTTTACACTGAAGTCTCACAGCAGACACGCCCCTTAAAACAGAGCGTTCAAACCAGAGGGCTAAAATCAGGGTAGGAAAAATGCCTTTTATTTATAAATTATGACAATTTTTGATGTAAAAAGCATTCTAACATTATAAGTGCACAACCAGGAAACATCATAAAACAATGCAGTTCATGACCCCTTTAAGTCAGATTTTATTTTTTTATTTTTTTTTAATGTCCAGATTTTCCAAAAAAACAAAAATCTGATTTTTGCAGGCAGTCTGAACATGGCATCTGAAAATAAAGCTATGTAAGGGATAATGTATATCCAGCTGGTTGTTATCGTAGAATAAACCCGACAGGGTGATCAGGACCCCGACGCGAAGCGGATCTTGCATTATCCCTCTTATTACACGGCTACTTGCCACATAAATAAATAATTAGACAAAATATTTGACATGAGTTGAAATATTTTATTAGGTCTTTAAACGCAAAGCTTCTGCGAAGAAAGCAGTTGCTAGTAAGCGCCAAGTTCAAACTACATGGACATTTAAGGGATACGGTACAGTCATACCACTTACTACAAGGCATTTTGCCACAAATAATTATGGGGATAAGAGATATTGATTTGAGATGAAACTGCTTCATCTCCACTTCGTGTCGGGGTCCTGATCACCCTGTCAGAGTTTATTCTGTGATAACAACCGGCTGGAGGAACATTATTCCTTACATAACATACCGCTGGATGGCGCGTTTGACCAATCAGAACCAAGTATTCCACAGAGCCGTGTAATAATTACTAATAATCTTCTCCAACACTGCAGCTCTCAAATCTCATTCATGTTTCTGTTCTCATTGACACCATTGATTCTAGCATATATTGTAATCGGACAGAGTGTGGAGATCACACAAAGCTATCGTATAATTTCAGAAGCCTGACATCTGTGGTCACTATAAACCGTGATGTACGCCAAAAACAAAAACATACATGTGGGTAAATAAATGACAGTATTTTAATTTCAGGGTGGACATCTGAAAAACCATCTGCTCACCAAACTTTTAATCTGAAGTCTATTTAAATCAAAGTAATGTGCGCTCATTGAAATCCTCCAGTGACCCTGAACGCAGGCCTGGTGCTGAAGCAGGAACGCAACAGCTTGGACTGGTGCCAGCTGTGCCCTCACATCTGCAAGGTTAGCTGGAGGAGATTAAACACTGGGTCTGCTAAAGCTCTCTGATCAATACAGTCCACTCAAAGCAGCTTGCATTCTGGTTACCTGGCAAATATTTAGACAATTTAATAAACAAAAAGTTGTACATGTATTGTTTCAGGTGCAAGAAACAAAAAAATGTGTCAATTTGTAAATTACTGAATAAAAAGAGTAGCAAAAAAATGTTTATATACATTTTTACATTTGCAGAGTGACACTTTTCTCTGGACTGAAGAAAGCAATGGGCTGAAACTTCCCTGCTGGTCTATTTTTGTATAATGCACACTTCTCGTGTACCGTTCAAAAGTTTGGGATCAGTCAGATTTTTTTTCCCCCTCTTTTTTTATTTAAGAATTTAATACCTTTATTCAGTAAGGATGCATTTAATTCAACCTAAATACATGTATAATGTAATAAAAGTTCTTTCAAATAATTTCTGTTCTTTAAAATTTTCTATTCAAAGACTTCTGAAAAAATATGGTTTCCACAAACATATTAAGCAGCACAACTGTTTTCATCATGTTAGAATGATTTCTGAAGGATCATGTGACACTGAAGACAGAAGTAATAATGCTGAAAATTCAGCTATGCATCACAGGAATAAACCATATTTGAAAAGATATTACAATAGAAAACGGTTATTTATAAATATCTTACCAACCCCAAACTTTTGAACTAGAGATGCACCGGTCGACTGGCCATAAATCGGAACTGGACAGTTTTTGCTCTAAACAGTTTTATTATGGCCGATCTCTAAAAGAAGAAAAAAAGAACCAATGAAAAATCAAGATCGTTGCATTCCTATTTTGAAAGGTAGTGTATAGTGCAAATTCTTCTTAAAGAGAAATAAAGGGAAAGTAGTTGTTCCTAGTGGTTACTCCACTTGTTTAGCAACAATGAAATTTTATATATATATATATATATATAAAGTAAATCACTCGCATATGCGAGTAAATCTTAACTCTGGGCGACTAAATAATATCTATCATTAGCCATTGGCTAATAAATGCTTAGATTTTACTCGCCAGTGTGTGTTGGAGGCTAAGAATAGGTTTAGCATAGATATATTTTCACTCGCTGAACACTCAGAGAAACAGTTTCGCTTTCCGTCAAGCGATCTGTCCATTTCATTTCAGCTCAACGGATGCGCAGCGTACTTGTATTTGACGTACCGTAAACTGTGTGAAGGCGCACAACTCGCCATCGCTTTGCTGGGAGCGATGTATTTCTCACTCACACACACGCAAAGAGAGAGCGTCTTACCAAGCAGAATCGACGCGCTACATGTAAACCATATTCGCTGTTGTATTTTCCTGTCAAAATAACGGAGTTCATTTGGAATTATTCAGTTTTTAAGAACAAGCAGAAGATATGCGGTTTCTCCGGTAGTGGGCGGGACTAATGCGCAAACGGCAATCTCATTGGCTGGTGCTCATCTATAACCGTCACTGTTTGATTTCAGCAAATCAGTTCAAGCGAACGTTGACAACGTGATTAATATTCATGAACACAGCAGCTCATCAATCCTTAGTGCGTTGTATATTGTTATTAGTAGTAGAATTAGTAGTAATATTATTATCTTATTAATAATTACTATTATCTATTACTATTATTATTTTTTACAGAAACACTGAATGACCAACAATATCTTAAGCACCACCACCAGTCCTACGTTCAATTAAAAAAAATCAAATATGCATTCATACATGTATGCGGGGTTTTTCCTGGGTCAAAAACGGTCTTCGGTGGTGGCTGACAGACATGGTCATCCACACACACAGTAAAAAGTACCCTACCCACGTGATCTGCGAACGCAATACTGACAATAAATTTAAAATAAATGCAAATAAACAGTTTGTAATTTTTTCTTATCTTATTTTAATATCTCATTATGTATGATTTTCGTTTCTTTTGTTCCTCATTTTTTACATTATTGACTGATAATTGTTTTGGTATATAATCATATCAATATTAAAAAGTAGCATTAAAAAAAATTATGAACAAATAGCCTAATTTTCTACCATACACAATTTAATAAAATGATCAGCTAGCTAACAACAACTTTTTTCTGGTTTCACCTAACTCCAGTCTAAAACTAAATTACTTTATATATTTTAGTACACATTGTCAATATAAATAACCTGAAAATACTGTGGATTATTAAAACTAATTCTTACGAACCACTTTTGCTAAATGGGGTAAGCACACTTGTGTTCTCATTTCAGAGGTGTTCTGAGTAAATGATTAAACTGATTCGTGAGTTCAGTGTTGGACAGATCAGTTCTTTTAACCAGTCGTTAAAATTATTCGGTTCAAAGGAGTCATTAGGTTGCGAATCGGACATTAGCAGACGCGTTGTGTTCTAATCCCGTCTGTTAGAACATCGCGAAAGATTTGTCAACACACAGAAAACACTTCATAACTGAATAGAATTTTTCCCCGTTTATTAAAAGTATGGTTTATGTCAGCTGGTCAGAGAAGAGTCAACGTTTTTTGAGCGCAATTCACACCCAGCGGTAATTCAAGGAAAAAATTGTCCAAATGCGCCACGTGCAACATGGATTCGGTCTTCCGACCTTTTGATTTTGATTAATATGTGAAATATGAGAAAGAGCTAGGACAATGCTTATTTTGAAGACAGAGAGATTGCGCGCGCGGGGGAGGAGCTCTCTGCTCGTTCTCTCTGTCACTCAGTTAACACGCGCCTATCACAAGTGCAGCAGTCATCTACATCACTCATAAATCACAATAACTGATCAAATAAGGCTTTGGCGAGACAAAAAATCGTTTTGGCGGCCGCCCAAAAATTTTCAATGCAGGAAAAACCTTGTGTATGTATGCACGTATGTATGCATGCATGCATGCATGCATGGGGATGTCAAATGATTAATCGCGATATATAAAAGTTTGTTTACATAATATATGTGTGTGTACTGTGTATAATTATGTATATTTGAATACACACACGTATATATTTAAGAAATATTTGCATGAAATATTTAATATATAAATATAAAAAACATTTCTTAAATATATACATGCATGTGTGCGTATTTATATACACATTATACACAGTACACACACATATATTATGCAAACACAAACTTTTATTTTCGATGTGGTTAATGGCGAGTAATCGATTTGGCAGCACTAATATAAATAAAATAGTATATCAGTCTGGCAAGTAAACAAAAAAATGTACTAGCCAATGGCGATTCTATTGCCAAGGTGTGCGTAGAGGCTTGAAATAATATATGTATATAAATAAAAACAAATATTTTTTGAGTATTTACAGAGCAGGGTGTCTGATATACTGTACATATATGAATTTCAGCAATTAAGTTTTACACACAAAAAAGCTGCATTTAAAATGACTGAACAAATCATGCCAAAAAAATAATATATTCATTATATTTACATTTGTATGAAATGTTCAACAGTCAATGGCTGTCAACACAGTCATCACCTGATGCAATGCGATTTAAAATGCCTAAATATCAGACAGTTAACGGACCTGGCCGAAAAATCGCTCAAGGGATCAAAATTTGGCTACTTAGCATGGCCCGCGCACTTATGCAAGCAACATATAAATCATAAAAATATATATGAAACGCTAAGAGATAACTTATCCCAGGTATTTTAGATCTCTTTAATATCAGTATGTTACTATTAACTCTCTTTGTTCTGAAGGAAAGTGAATCTCATCATCAGCATCTACTGTACAGTCATTTGAAGCCCATAAAGGAAAGAAAAAATCAGCAATAATAAGCATAACAAATGTGCAGTCCTGTAACAGACGGTCCAATAGACCCTAAGTGGCAGTGAAAGAGGATTCACTTATTTAATAAGGCCTCCGGGTCTTTTCCTTCCCATATGCTCACTTATGCCTGGCCAGGCATCAGTGATGAAGAGGTTCTTGGGCAGAATGATTAATGCAGAGCGACGGTCCTCGTGCACCTCAGCGATCGGCCGCAGATACAAAACCCCCATTCAAGTATGGATCTTCAAGTAGGTCAAGAGTAGGGTAATGATTGTTTTCACTAGTCTCTGTGTTCAAGCCTCCACACTTCCTAATGCTGATACACTGACCTCCATTCAGCCAAAACTGTGCCATCTGGTAGTTGTAGGCAGCTAGAGGGCCCTGCTGGCCCAGATCACAGCATAAACAACACAATGACCCCAACAAACATACACATACAGAGGTTTCTATTTAGGAGACAGTGGTTCGACTGTCCTTCTAAACACGTCATTCGGCTCTTGGCTGGATCCATGTGATGGTTGCCATGCAACATGGCGTTATTGGTTAATGCCCAGAGAGAGCATAAACCAAGACAGCCAGACAAATGAGCATGTGGTTCGAGGCCAGGCTTCATCAGCACACATACTGTGCACATCAGCAAGATCATGTTACGGTTACGTTCACATATAGCCCCATTTCCGATCATGTTACGGTTACGTTCACATATAGCCCCATTTCCTGCTCCTAAAGTGAATGCCGGAGGGCTGCCCATTCAAAGCAAACACAGCCACCTGCCAACTTCACCCATTTTCTTCATGGCCCAATTACAAGGAAACACTGCGGCGTGCTCTAATTTTTGATATTAGAGGAGAGATAATGAAATGGAGAGATTCATGAAAGTGAAGGATCTAAACCAACCCATATGGAACATTCTCTTGTATAGCAATTTAAATACTTACCTCATGCTTGACCAATATCAGTAAGACAACAATTATTCCGGAATTCATTTTATTCTTAAATAAACCATATACAAAAAACATATGTAAAACATAGATTCTACAATTGAATTTAGGCATACTAATATTATAATTCAAAAGTATGAAACATTTTCATTCAAGCTAAGGATTGTGTTTAGAGGTCGACCGATAGTGAATTTTACCGATAACGATAACTAGGTTGGACCGCACTGACCGATAACCAATTAATCAACTGATAGTTTTTAAATTGAATACTGAATGAAAACAACCATAACACTCCAAGTAAAATAGTGCTGAACTTTGCATAAAAGTGACCAGCTGGATATTAACTAATGCAAATAGATGGTAACAATCATGACATTAAACATTTGGGTTGGACTTGCGTGTATTTTTGGCACATTGTTTTAACCGCTTGAGGTACTAATAATGTTAGCGTCCTCTCAGCCTTGTCGCCAAACACACTGCTGTTCTTTCTCCACTAAAGCAGCATCTAGTCAATAATACTTTATAATGATATGAAAACACGTATTGTATATTAGGGATGTGACGATGAGAATTTTCCCACCAGTTAATCGACGTGTGATCATTGGGGGGAGGGGTGTTGGGAGTTTTTCCCCTCTATTGCACCTCGCTTTTAAATCGTTAATTAAAAAATGTAAAATGTGGACGGACGCACGGGCATTCATAGCGGTGCAGAGCGAGCGTTTTCAATTCATTCTTATGGAAGTAAGGAATGCCCGTACGGCCACGCGCATTAGTGCCAATTCTAGGGCGGCAATTGCTTGAATAGTGGGATCATTATTATTCTTAATGAAAAACACAACAAGAAAAACACAACTACTCCTTTGCAGTTTTTAATTGTAGTGTCTGTTCTCTAACTGAACTAAATTATTTTTATTTCTATAAAAAAAATTAAAAATATTCAAAACAACGGTGGGGATGGTGCCACGGTGGACAAGTAATGTAACCGTGTTGTGGCTGAACACCAGTAACACAGACTATCGTAGCAAGCCTACTGTATACATACAGTTTAGTTTTAAATCCACGTTTGAAGTGTCAAAACAAACGCCACAAGGCGTCAGAGATAGTTATTTTCGCCTCCAGGAGCCGCTCTCGTAGTGTATAATGACAGCAGACCCTTCTCAGCCACTCCAACAACGGATGCAACCCAGAAAAACTATCTTTGCCGATAACAGATTGTTCCAGCAATTGGTTATCGGTGCCAATTAATCTGAAAAACCAATCAATCGGTCGACCTCTAATTGTGTTGCTAAATGGTCTCTTCTTCACTCCAATTGTTGTGTTTTCTGCCACCATTTGACATTTTTCCCCTCAAATACAGAAAATACTTGTTTATACAATGCACTGCGTTTCTGTGACTGTTCAAAGAACATGAATTTGGTTGTCAGTTCCAAACCATCTAGTCGAAACATTCTAACACCACATCGTTTCACACTGTACAAGTTTGGCACCACAATGTGCGGTTAAAAGTGCAAAAGCAGTGCAAACCCTGCCCCGGAGCAGGGTTTCATAACCCTAGGTAAAACCCTGCTAACACTACTTCTAAATTACAAGTGTGAAACTTCCCTTTACCTGGGGTTAAAAGCACTATTTACAACAACGATAACCCAGGGTTAAGCGCAGTGTGTGCAAGTGAGAGCAAGATGACAGAAAAGGTAATCTGAAAATAAAAATAATATCAACCAACAACCAATTCAGAGTTATTTTCAATGTAATTCCTTTACAGGGCTCTACAGTGCAAAAATACTGCATACTGGTGCGAGCAAACAGATCAAATCTAATGAACAAGGTGTATAATACAATACAAATTAAAACTACAACTGCCAAAATGCATTCACACTGCACAGCAGTTAAGTTTAGCTGCTTTTCATGTCTTCAGTCAACAGAGCAAGCATGAAAAAGTTGTGCGAGGGACTACACAGAGCGAGGTGAAGCAGGTGAACATGGGCGATTGCAGCATGATTGCAAATGTGATATTGATTTTATACAATAGTTAAATAAACAAGAGGTTAATATTAAGCGACTTCCATTTAAGGCACAATACGGTCTGATTTCGCTTTATTTCAGGTCCAAACAAAGTCACATTTTGTTCATGGATTTTGTTGAAGAATGAATCTGCGTTTCTGAACGAATGAATGAGTCAATAATTCATGACCTCATTAGTCACTAGTCACTTGCTTCATTCCTGAATGAATCAGCCTTTTTGAACGATTTAAATAATTTAAATAAATATAAATGTAAGAATTTGACATGAAAGACGACATTTAACTCTTTCCCCGCCAAACACGGAATTTTCTGGGTTTCCGTGTTTTCACTGTTATATGGTGGGGGCGCTATTACGCATCTTCTGAATGAGTACAGAATCTCCTGATCAAAACACAGGCGAAGACGATGCAAAAAAACAAGCGATCGTATGTAAGCAGATGCATATGTAAAATAACGTGATCATCAACATTAAACATCATATAAATCAAAACTGCCTTATGTTACTGAATGAAATGTCGACCCAGAATGAGCTATAGGACTGTACAAGCATTAGGGGTGTTGATGGACTCGATCTACTCCATCTGTGTTTAAACATCGTTCTGAATCTGATCTGGATGTAGTCTTTGACAAAAAAAACGTGATTTTCTCAGCTTTTTGTTCAAAATGTTGCTTTTTTTATTAAATGAAACTTACCCATATTTAAGTGTTGATAAAAAAGGAAAGCATGAAGCTAGAATTTTTTTTGTTTAAAAGCAGAGGGTCTGCTCTTTCTTTTGATATATTGCAGGCTCAGATATTCATACAACAAAATATTCTATGGGCCATTACATTTTTGTGAAAATGATCAAAAACCCTGGCATGGCTGGCAACTTCTTTTAAAAATGCTGGCGGGGAAAGAGTTAATAAGTTTAAAAATGCTCCTGGAAATAAATTTGAGGCAAATATTGCCCCGTAATGGGAAAGTTGATCAGAAGAACATACTCCAAAATCTTTGACTGTGCTCCTAAAAAGAAATGTGAGCAGCCCTGCTTTAAGTGAGGTCTACATATCATAGGCCAAGTAAAAATATTGAAAGCAAAGAAAAACAAAATTCATGATGCTAGTTTTCCCAGAATGATTCATTTAAAGAAGCCCAGATGTGCACCATGTCCTTTAAAGCCCTAAAACAGCCCTGAAAACCTTATTTCACTCACAGCACAGCTTTTTGTGCCCTGACAAATGAAAGAGAAATGAAGCCATTGCATTAGTGTCAATAACAAATGTACTGTCCTACAGTGAAGCGGCTGAAGCCCCAGTCCATTGTCAATGAAGATGCACAACTTCTGTATATGGAGTTTCATTATTCACCGCAAATGCGGGAAATTACCTACTTACACGCATGGCATCCTTTGGGAGTCCCTAATTAAATACACTGTCATGTGTGATTGTATTATGAGCAGCTATACCA
The DNA here is from genome assembly GCA_039654105.1 of Coreius guichenoti. Taxonomy (NCBI): domain Eukaryota; kingdom Metazoa; phylum Chordata; class Actinopteri; order Cypriniformes; family Gobionidae; genus Coreius; species Coreius guichenoti. Next base: position 9,407,195 of record CM077172.1, on the reverse strand, counting down.
AGAGTAAAATGATGATGCTGTGGTCTGATGTATGGGTTACACTTGCAGCGGAACCTTTCTAAACAGTCCATTTAGTTTGAACACAATAAAAGCTGTTGACTAAATCAGTTTTAAAAAAAACTATTTTTTTCATCCCCAAAATATAAGATGCCTTAAATGATCATTAAGATGCTTGTTATGATCTTACATTTAAGAAAACTGATCCGCAGGGATTTTTTATTCGCACACGTGCTCCAAAATACATTTTACAGTTCGCATCTATTTTTAGTCACAAATACGAGTGAAATAGTCGCACTGTCAAGCCCTGTGCGTGACTGTGTGGACGAATATGGTTATCCTACTGGATCTCAAGCTGACTAGCTGAAGATGTTACTGTAGCTATACCCATTAATAGACATGGTACTTCCTTGAAAATAAATTCCAGCACAGCTCTACATGACCCGTCACAATAGATAATGTTTTACAATGAACTTTGTTAGAGAGCTAAGCATTTATAAAAACTAAGAGCTACGAGTAATAAAAATGTCACCATGTCGCTTTTACAACATTTCAAATCTCTCAGTTCTAGCCAAAAAGCCAAGCCAATGTTAATTCTTGTTTTATTACAAGCTCTGTCTCTTTTTGCCAGCAGACTCTCCTCTGTTTGGTGTTTTTTTTTTTTTTTTTAAATGGGTGATTCCCCAGAGGTTCAAGATTTAACGTGCTGCTCCGTGTCAACCTTTCTGACTCGTTTATGCCACTCCCACACCATACACACGCCAAAGTAGTCCTTTTTTTTTTTAGGAAACATTTCCTGTAAAGCTGCTTTGAACCATATGTATTGTGCAAGTCAATATACAAATAAAACTGACTCAACCTTGTCCGTACATTTGCAGTCCTAACTCAAACCAATCAGACCACAAGATACCACCCAATATGCCCCTGCAACCAATTACAAAATGAAAAACAAATACTATATTTTCATGTTTGATCATTGCTGTCACTTCCAAGTACTTGTGTACTCGTGCCCATCCCTAACGTCAAATATAGTTATGTCAAAATGTAGCTCTTTGTCAACTAAAACAAAAGATCTCTAGTACACTTACCTCAAAGCCAAGCCTGTCTTTCTCCTTCCAGAAGCAGAAATGGGTCACTTTTTTGTCCCAGAATTCATCAGGTTTCACCACACACACAAGAGAGACCTCAGCTGGGATCACATTCTAGAGGAAAAACATCACAGTTCAAAATCCAGCTGTTGAAGTCATCCAAAAACATGAAACATTTACAAATAAGATCACTCTTGTTATTGATGAATAGCAATGGACCAATCATTGGTAAACAGATATAAAGGGGACCGAGGTCACATAAAACTTTCCGTTTACTTAACATAAATCGCCAAATCAACAATTTAAAATTGTCTGAATCAATGTTATTGTACATATTGGTCTGAAGGACAGTCAGATTTCCTGTCATACCTCCTAAGGCTCTCAAATTGAGAAAAGGCTGAGAGATATAAGTACTTGATTCTATTTTTAAATCCTATCTTTAAAGCTGTTGAAATCAAGTTATCTGCACACCGCAAATATACAACACACTCACTCATAACTAAAAACTGCAGGTCATCCAGAGGACACGTCAAGCAAATAACAGGGAGAGGCTTCGCCATCTCCTCCACCAACAGACTGTGCTAAATAACACAAATCTACAAGGTACAACCACTTTAATATGTTCTACACTTTAAGAGCTTTCTTTGGCAAAGCAATATTTCAATTTATAATAACAGTCCGTATGCTTTCAGATGTAATCAGGTATTGGTTTCTTAAACGTTGTTCTTCACAAATATCAGCAATAAATTCAAAAGTGACTTACAAATATGGAATACAATAAAACGATTCATCCCAAGCCTGAAGCTAAAACTATTTTTATGCTGCCTTTAAGCTGCTATTTCCTTCAAGGAATCTAGTTTTACTCGAATTCTCCTACTTGCAAACATAAAGGCATGTCATTGCCCGAAGCGCAGAAGACAAAATATTTATAAGGAAACAAAATTGCAAGTGCAAAAATGCAAGTGATTGCATGTCAGCAATAGAGGCCTTTACCAAATGTTTGGGGTTCGGTAATATTTTATCCTTTTGAAAGAAGCCTCTTTTGCTCACCAAGGCAAAAAAGGTGTTTTTTTTTATTTAAAATACAGTAAAACTGTGAAATATTATTACAATTTAAAATAAAAAAAATTCTATTCTAATATATTTGAAAATGTATTCTTGTGATGGCAATGCTGATTTTTTTCCTTTTCCTTTTTCTTTTTTGGTGTCGCCATGTTTTTGTAATGTCATACACCAGCATCACTAATTTCACATAACAAATGTCCAAGTTGGAAGTTTAGCTTCAAGTGGCATTCTATTAGAATAATCTTGTAATCTTAGGAGTTAGAAATTCTGACTTGGGTACAGTATAAAGGAGACTAATCAGAAATGGCAAAGCTCAATACAAGGACATCCCATCTTTTAATTAAAGTGTCTTAGCTGGTACAGCCTGAAAAAGTGTTTTAGCACAATTTTGGCTAAATTTATGATACCAAATTGTTATTGCCTAGAAAATAGCTGTCCAGAGATTGCCAAAATGGCCATAGAGTAAACGGACTTGCATTTTGGGACTTTAATTTAACGCAGAATAAGTTGTAATGCAAACAAAAGCAACAAATTCTATGCTGTGTCCCATAAACAGGGGAAAATAACGGCAGAACAAGCATCCATTCAGTTCAATAAAGCTCAAAGTGAATGATTTCCAACAACACGCTCTACAAAACCAGGGAAGGCCGCCAACACATAAGCAGCATGGGCTTCCGATAATAGCACTGAAATCTCATTATTTACAGGTATTCCTTAAGAAGTGAGCTGTATTAGAGGGGAGTTAAGCACTCATTAAGTAATCACCACAAACAATAATGGGCTCATTAGTGAAAAAGTAAGCACCAGATGTCAAAGAAACAAGAGCAGACATGTGTTTCACATAATGTTTCCTTCGTTGCTTTCTGCCAATCTGAACAAAATCCAAAAATGGGCAAATAAAACAAAAGTCTCTTATCCTACCTGCAACATCAGAACAACAGTCTTCACTATATTCCACTGAGACTTCCTGCCATCGACGATGACAGTGAAACCTCGAGCTTTGCACTTCTCACTGCAGAGATACAACAGAAAAATATGACATTTATTCGGTTGCATAACACAAATGATAGGCCAATACGTGTTGTCAGTACAGATACAATGAATCAATTACAACGACTCCACTGTGGCTGTGTTGTTAAACAGACTAATTTGTTTGTTCTGTGGTGCCATTTTAAAATGAATAAACTGAGTTTGTGTGAGCTGCAATGACTCACAGATTCCAAGAAACATGTATTCAATCATACAGTTACTATTTTGGTTTGTTAAAAAAAAAAAAAAAACATTTTAGGCCTGAATAACATTTCTTTTCATTCTTTGGGGAAAAAGAACAGCCAACTCACCCTGTAAAATGCCTCTAAAAATGTCAGCAGAAAAGTAATTTGGAGAAGGTCACTATGAAAGTATTGAAAAATAAAAGAGACTACAGAACAAGCGATGGTCTTACTGCCAGTGGTCATGTGAGGCACGACTGTCAGACTTTAACCTTAAACTTCTGCAGCTCAGGGTATGATTACCTCTTTCATATAGACTCAGATTAAAGCAACAAACCACAAAAGACTGGCCGTTACCTTGATTTTTACCATGGCAAATAGGTGTTCTTAGGCACAAGCACATACCTAAACCCTTTTTTTCATGGTAAAAATTAGGGATGCAAAATATATATATACCATTTGTGGTATTGACCGATATTAGTGATTCGCTTTAATTTACTAGTATCATTAAATAAGGGATATTTCAGTGTTCATGCCCATTTATCCTATTTTTAATATAATGCTCACTTTACATTGCATCTTTAAAAACACTAATCTAATAACACTGTTAAATTAATTTTGTAACACTGTTAAATTAATTTAGTATGGGGAACACATTCACTATTTACTATGACTTTTGCCTCAAACTCCTAATTTACTGCTTATTAATAGTTAGTAAGGTAGTTTTTGTAGCGTTTAAGTTTAGGTATGGGGTAAGATTAAGGGATGCAGAATAAGGCATTAATATGTGCTTTAGAAGTACTAATAAACAGCCAATATTCTAGTAATATGCATGCTAATAAGCAACTAGTTAATAGCAAGAATTGAACCCTAAAATAAAGTGTTACCATTCATTTTTAGCAAATCTCAAAATTTCCCATCTTTGATACTGTACAATTTAATGCTTTGATGTCTACATTTAATTGTAACAATTTAAACAACTGGAGTTAGAGCTTAGAATTATAATATCGGCCCCAGAATGAAGAATAACATTGGTGCATCCCTAGTTTAAAAAAATATTTAATGTATAGAGGCATTCACAATTTGCAGTGACGAAGCAATCTAAACTAATTTCAGTCACTGACTTCTGCTGACTTATTTTAATCATACTGCAGCAAGAGCAATATGATAAGACACCAATGTTCAATAAATAACCAATCCTAATAACGGATTGGAATACAAATTATTCTGTCAAGTTATGTAGTTTACGACTGTCAAGCAACAGTGAATGATACAAACTGTGCAGTTTTATCTAGCGTTTTAAACATGGCTCATCCAATCAGAATCACATCTATCCGTTTAATAATATTTATTTGTTAAATCTTTATACTGTAACAGCCAACACAAAATGGACAAACTAACAGAAACAGAGCAAAATCTTTCCAGAGCCTTAGAGGCTAAAAGACCTTCAAAGGTCTGGAGAAATCAATAACAGTATTTTTCAACTTCTAACCACAGTCTGACCATGAATTACAGCAACTTTCTGTTCCATGTGTGAATACCGTAACAGTGTGCATTATAATTACAAATGATCAGATTAATGTTCCATTTCTGCTATCAATACTTTATGACGTGCTTGATGTACTGCCTTTGTAACAGAGTGACGCATTAACTTCAAGAGAAGCTTCCAAAGCTGTGTTTTTACCTAGGAATACTCAGTAGATAGTCCAGAGTAGCGCTGAGCTCCTCCATGCTGGTTTGTTCGGTACATAGTGGGATGGTCAGGATCAAACCACTACGTCTGTCCTTGCCTCCTGGAAAACCAAATGGGCCAAGTCAGGAAATATGCAGAAAATCCAGCAGCATGCAGTGAAATATGATGTAGGAATGGAAAAACAGTGTAAGAGTGTGAGTCTTCAAGGAAAAGACTGACAAAAACAGTACTGAGGTTATACAAAAAGCCTTTTGGAGAAGCAGAGCCTCGTGACACTGCAAACTGTAATTAATTCACAGACTATTTCATGGGAACATGCGCCATTTCAAGGACACCAAGCAATCAAATGTTTCAGTAATTTCTTTCCTAGAAGCTTTCATTATCCAATTTTTGTGCAAAGACCTTTGTATAAAATAATGTTGAGGCACAGTGAATTTCTACAAAAAAATGATAGATAGATACATAATCAATTAATCTGTGAAAACCTCAGTGTATGACCCCATTTTGGGAAATGAAAGAGGCATCCAGCAGACTGTCGGAAGCAGGAGGCAAAATAATATGTGGACCTAAGGATGGCCTCTTAAAAGTTAAAGGACATATGAGTGAAAGTAATTATTCATACGTGGCATTGCTAGCAAAGATGTGGCCTAAGGAATAGTGAATGCTGAGCCGTAATGCTTATTCAAGTAGCGAGAATTATGGTGTGCTCACACTTGTAGTTTGGTTCGCTTGGTCTGGGCCCAAAAAAGAAACATTTAGTCCTGGTCCGCTTAGCGTTCACAGTGGCATTTTAACACCGAACCTAAAGACACCGAACCTAAAGGCACAGGGATATGTTCACAACCTGCTTGGTCGGCTTTTATTACATATATTTCGTGACGGAACTTACGGGTTAAATGCACTCGATGTATGTGCGTAACCTACATATGATGGTATTTTGACCAGCTGAGAACTCTTGAAGAGCTTATGAAATGTGTAAAGGAATCAAAACAGCAGCAGGAATCCATCCGTCACACACAAACGAAGACCTACTGCGAGGAGACGCGGTTCTGATGCCTGTACGAACTGTGATGGGCAACATCGCGACTATGACGAGAAAAAACAGGTATGCTTGAGCATTCTGTCCTTTTTAGGGTCGCATCTTGTGAGATCATGTCCTTTTTTTGGTTCATTTACATGTCTTTGGTCCATGTTGCATTCATATTTCAGTAGAACAGCAGCAGAGATGGGTCTCGGTCCGCTTGTTTGGTGCGCACCAGGGTTCAGATGCAATGTTCACATTCAAATTAACTAACAGAGCAATCGCACCAGCGTTCGTTTTAATCGAACCCAACATGCCAAGTGTGAACACACCCTTAGAGTCCAGCTTGCATCAAGTAGCAGTAAATAACTAATAAAATAAAATAAAAATACTCATTATTTGCCCCGAACAAAATGCCTTGCTAACACTCTCTAAAGAAAATTTGAAAAGCAAAAACCTAATATATCATTCTAAAAGACTGTTCAGATTCACTGAGTTTAAGCAGAAAGTAATAAGAGATCATATAATGATCTCTGACTACATTATATTGAGATAAAGATGATGCTATCTGAAACACAATCTTTCACATCAAAGAAAACAAGAAAGCAAGTGAAGGGTTTCAAATAATCACTTGGCATTGTCCGTTTTATTGGATAGCAGCTTATTTCTGGCTCAGTGCTATAGTCACATCTAATCATGAAACACGAGTATAGAATACATGTATTCACATCCCATCCTAGGGAGGAGAGGAGAGAAGCCTGCAGCAAATGCATTTATGTGATATTGTGATACTCAACTAGACAAGCTACTCAAAATGATTTGATAACTTTCATTAAATTAATTCAAATCTTTTCAATCTTAATATAATGTTATTAGTCTTTACCTGACAGAAAGGCCAGCTTCTTCTTCAGCACAGGCAGCATGATGGAGGCCTCCATCCTGGAACAAGTCTATTGTCTACTTACACAGCTGCAAAAAGTTTGAACAACTTATTAGATAACACATTAAGAATTCATTTGATTCATACGAGATCAACTAGGGCTAAAACAAATGACTATGAAATGCATTTTCATGATTATAGCCTCAAATGTCCAATAGGAATAGGATGAATTAAACTCCATCTGTGCCTATGACTCAACATACTTCAACAGAAATAAGAAATACTTCAGGCAGATATAGAAAGCAGTTCTTTGAGATATTTTAAATTAAACACATTTATAGGAAAGAAGTTAAAGGGATAGTTCGCCCAAAAATTGAAATTCTGTCATCAATTATTAAAATGTAAGACTTTCGTTCATCTTCGGAACACAAACGAAGATCTTTTTGATGAAATCTGAGAGCTTTCTGTCCCTTCATTGACAGCTACGCAACTACCACTTTGACGCTTCAAAAGTTCATAAAGTGACAGTAAAACTAATCCATACGAATTGAGCAGTTTAGTCCAAATTTTCCGAAGAGACATGATCACGTTATATGAATATGAATTTAGGCTTTTATTCACATATAAATTGATCAGCGAAAATAAACAGAAGCTCAACCGAACCTGCTTGACGCGCGAGAACAAACCTCTTGCGGAAGCTCAAAGTTGCTGCGTAACACTTGAGAAAGAACCTCATTGGTTCTTGCTAGGGCTGCAACTAACGATTATTTTGATAATCGATTAGTTGGCCGGTTATTTTTCCGATTAATTGGATAACAAAGCCACATTTTTTACTGACAAAACACACTATTCCACATCCTGCCCAATGTTGTCCTTCAAACAAACGTGTCAGCTGAGTGCTATGAAAACATACATAGTGAATATATCAAAAATTAACCATGGATTTACAACGAATAAAAACATGGTTTTACTAGTATCTAATAGAACTATGGTTCATTTTCGTCAGGGTATACAGTGGGGAGAACAAGTATTTGATACACTGCCGATTTTGCAGGTTTGCCCACTTACAAAGCATGTAGAAGTCTGTCATTTTTATCATAGGTACACTTCAACTGTGAGAGACGGAATCTAAAACAAAAATCCAGAAAATCACATTGCATGATTTTTAAATAATTAATTTGCATTTTATTGCATGACATAAGTATTTGATCACCTACCAACCAGTAAGAATTCCGGCTCTCACAGACCTGTTAGTTTTTCTTAAAGAAGCCCTCCTGTTCTCCACTCATTACCTGTATTAACTGCACCTGTTTGAACTCGTTACCTGTATAAAAGACACCTGTCCACACACTCAATCAAACAAACAGACTCCAACCTCTCCACAATGGCCAAGACCAGAGAGCTGTGTAAGGACATCAGGGATAAAATTGTAGACCTGCACAAGGCTGGGATGGGCTACAGGACAATAGGCAAGCAGCTTGGTGAGAAGGCAACAACTGTTGGTGCAATTATTAGAAAATGGAAGAAGTTCAAGATGACGGTCAATCTCCCTCGGTCTGGGGCACCATGCAAGATCTCACGACGTGGAGCATCAGGTGAGGGATCAGCCCAGAACTACATGGCAGGACCTGATCAATGACCTGAAGAGAGCTGGGACCACAGTCTCAAAGAAAACCATTAGTAACACACTACGCTGTCATGGATTAAAATCCTGCAGCACGCAAGGTCCCCCTGCTCAAGCCAGCGCATGTCCAGGCCCATCTGAAGTTTGCCAATGACCATCTGGATGATCCAGAGGAGGAATGGGAGAAGGTCATGTGGTCTGATGAGACAAAAATAGAGCTTTTTGGTCTAAACTCCACACGCCGTGTTTGGAGGAAGAAGAAGGATGAGTACAACCCCAAGAACACCATCCCAACCGTGAAGCATGGAGGTGGAAACATCATTCTTTGGGGATGCTTTTCTGCAAAGGGGACAGGACGACTGCACCGTATTGAGGGGAGGATGGATGGGGCCATGTATCGCGAGATCTTGGCCAACAACCTCCTTCCCTCAGTAAGAGCATTGAAGATGGGTCGTGGCTGGGTCTTCCAGCATGACAACGACCCGAAACACACAGCCAGGGCAACTAAGGAGTGGCTCCGTAAGAAGCATCTCAAGGTCCTGGAGTGGCCTAGCCAGTCTCCAGACCTGAACCCAATAGAAAATCTTTGGAGGGAGCTGAAAGTCCGTATTGCCCAGCGACAGTCCGAAACCTGAAGGATCTGGAGAAGGTCTGTATGGAGGAGTGGGCCAAAATCCCTTCTGCAGTGTGTTCAAACCTGGTCAAGAACTACAGGAAACGTATGATCTCTGTAATTGCAAACAAAGGTTTCTGTACCAAATATTAAGTTCTGCTTTTCTGATGTATCAAATACTTATGTCATGCAATAAAATGCAAATTAATTACTTAAAAATCATACAATGTTATTTTCTGGATTTTGATTCCGTTTTAGATTCCGTCACTCACAGTTGAAGTGTACCTATGATAAAAATTACAGACTTCTACATGCTTTGTAAGTGGGCAAACCTGCAAAATCGGCAGTGTATCAAATACTTGTTCTCCCCACTGTATCTGTGCTATACATTATGTGCAAAAAAAGTTACTACGTAAAAGGAGAGTTTAAATCCTTTCATTAAAATGATATTAAAGAAAAACAAAAACACACAAAAAAAAACAAACTCAGTGTTAGCAGATTAGAGGAACGTTCTGCAAGAACACACACACATTCGCTATGGACACAGTAACTGTTACTGTCATTTCCTTATCTTGTAGAATCTTACTGTTATTCTTACTGCTGTTATTCCTTTACAGTTACTACTCTCATAAAATACGTGAATTACATGTTGACTATTAAACCTAAATTTACCGTCCTAAAGCAGATATTTCAGCTAAATTAATGTTTTTGCGCTGAATATTAATTGTCTCCCTCTCGACTGCGTTCTGTCTGTTTGACGCGTGCACCCGCCGCTCATTTAGTGAAGATTGAAGCTTAATGCAGTGAATGCAGTGAAAATACTCACGTGAATTAGTAACATTTAAAGATAAGGATATCTCTATATAGATCAGTGGATATAACCTTTAAAATGAACGTTTTGCGCTGAGGACGCACACATCTGTCAAAGCTCATGACAGGGTATGTTAAACGCTAATGCATTCACTGAAGCTGAAAATAAAGAATTCTCATGTTTTGGGCATTTGGATCATGTACCTTTCCCGCAGCAGCTCACTCTGTTGCCACTCCACTATTTTTAGATGCATTTTGTCCATAGAAATGCGTTATTCAGTGCTGTAATTTGGCACGACTGGTGGAAGTTTGTGGCAGACCCGACTAATCGATAATGAGAATCGTTGTCGATGATTTTCATTATCGATTATTATCAATTTTATCGACTAGTTGTTGCAGCCCTAGTTTTTGCAGAAGCTCAAACGTGCTGCGTAACACGAGAATGAACCTCATTGGTTCTCACACGTCAAGAGAACATGCTTGAGCTTCCGTTTACCACAACTGATTTGTAAGCTGATGAATGTTTATGTGAATAAAAGCCTAAATTCAATCTGTTCATCATATAAAGCGATCGTGTCTCTTCAGAAACTTTGGACTAAACCGCTTAATTCAATGGATTTGTTTTATGAACTTTTTTGAAGTGTCAAAGTAGTAGTTGCGTCATTTATCACAGAATGTCAAACCTGCTGAGGTCATCATTTATTCACCCTTAAGTTGTTCCAAACCTGTATGACTTTCTTCTGTGGAACACAAGAGCTGATATTTTGAAGAATGTTGGAAACCACACTGTTTTTTTTCTCCATAAAATGGAAATGAATGGTAACCAAAACTGCGGCATTTCTCAGAATATCTTCTATGATGTTCTACAGAAGAAAGAAAGTAATACTGGTTTGAAACAACATGGGGCTGAGTAAAGAATTTATTTTTGGGTAAACTCTCCCTTCATGCAAAAAGCGATCATTTGACTTCAGAGGTTGACAGCCAGTAAACTATTCCTTTAATGCCCAGTCATACAATGCATTCCTGTTCAATTTTTATGATAAACACACAAGCACAATTTTAAACAAGAAGGGGTTCCAACAAAATCCTCGCCAGAAGCAACATTTCACCATGCCAGAAATACCAGAACGATACAAAAAAGAACAAACTGGCAAAACAAGCTGAAAAGTAGGTTAAATCACTATAATTAGGCAACACTAGAATGTTCACAGCGTGCTTCAATTACATAGTGATCTGAGTCCTCAAATGCAGGCTGATCTAGATTTCAAAACGCTGACAGTCTCACTCACCTTCAACAGTGATGCAGCACATCAAGTACATTCCATCTCATGCGATTCCCTCCTGGTCCATGTTCTGCAAATATCGGAGGAGGAGGAAAAAGAGGGAAAACAGAACATGTGGAAGAGTTAGAGGGAGAGAGAGAGAAAAAAAATCTACTTTGAGACCTTCTTTGGTGATTTGGATTCTGGCATCCAGCTTACGGTTCAACCAATCGGAATACATCATTCAGAAATAATCAGAGTGGTAAAGACCTCCTCATAAACTGCTGAGAATGCAAGTGGTCACATAAGCATCCAATAATCAACCAGTAACACTCCATCGGCATTACCCTGAGTACAAATCAAAAAAATTAAACTTAACATAAGCTGATGCACAGAAAAGTGCCACATCATTAAGAAAAGGACAGCTCAGCAGTGATTACACAGTTTGCTGATGTGTCTGCAAGCCAGGGATGTGTGCTAGCCAAAAAAAAAAAAAAAAAAAAAAAGGTGGACCTTTAGAAGTATTATATTGCACTGCTGCACAATTAATTACCATGCAACCCACTTGCCCATCCCAATGTAAATTTCTGGCAATGCTTGCTTGTGCAAATATCTCCAAATGGTAAGAGTTCTAGGACATAATAATCATTCTGCATTGTCACTGTATATGCAAAACTGATTTCTATGCCAATTTCAGCTTCAATATGTAAGGAGTGGCATATTTTGCATATACAAATAATGAATTATGTTACTAAAATACAAATAAAATAACAAAATTACATTCAATCTACAATCAAAAGAACATGAAAATTTTGCCTTTAAGGACCATTAGGAATTTTTGCATCGTGTCATCATTTTCATGATTTTCCCCCAAATTCTCATTGCATTACAAAATTCAAGTATTTTTTTTTTTTTTTTTTTACTGTAAATGGCTGCAAAACTTCCATCTATTTAGATATTCAAACTAAGGGAAGTACAACAACATAATGGATAAAATGAGACAACGCACGTGTGAATAACAACTAAGCAAGTTGTCACGAAAATGTCATAACACGATGAAATGGTCCTAATAGTATTCTTTTTCATTTGCTTTTGTGATGACATACAATGTTTAGATATCTTATATTTTAATGGCAAATAGCCATTTTTTTACATCACACTGCAATTCAGATTCATTAGATTCTCATGAATGCGTTACAGTAAAACCAATACTGTGATGCTATGTTTTAATCTTGATCAGAATCAATGAAAGGCATAACATCAAATACTATCATGATGTACACTAATGAGAGTTTTTGGATTATGTCTGATTTGGATTAATGATAATCGGAATGTGCTTATAAATCATAAGCAATGTCAATATGTAAAAAAGGCTTTATTTTCTTTAAGCAAAACATAACTGTTTTCATTTGCTTTGAAAGGACTTGGGAATGTTCTTGACAGGACTCACGAGATTCACTGTACATGTCAGTGCAGCCCTATAAACATAAACTTGGGCAGTTTAAGAATTAAGATTCGAACTGTGGTCTTTAAGAGTCATTTCTGGCCACATAAGGACAACAGTTGGCCAGTCCTGAGAAACAGTGTCTGGAACCAACAGCTGGCTGAGAGTTGCAGGAATGACTCGCTCGTGTTCTGCTGCTCAGGCGCGAGACAAAGACTGGGATCCACCTATATGGCCTACATCAAATTATGATTACAGGTCATCTGCGCAGTAATACAATCGTCACTACTAACGACAACGCAAGAGACTGAGTGCCACGTGAAAATACACCTTTAAACACAGTTTGGCATTCATTTCACATGAACCATATTTTCTAGCAGCGTGAATGGCTATTGGCACGCGCGAGCCGAGGAACAGCATGCAATGACCTATATTTCATTCTATGGAGGTTAATGCATCACTAACATGAATGTGGTGTATTTCGGGGCTGAATATAAGGACAATCCCTGACTAATTTACATTAGATGAACGTCGATAATAATGCTGTGATTGTTAGCACTGCTAAAGACGTGAATGCATGATCCATGTGCTTTCACTCACAAAGTCACTGCATTTTTAATCATACTGAGGGATTATTGTATAAAAAAATTAAATTACCTTTCTCCGTTTTGAGCCCCGGAGTCGATCTATGTTATTGATAATCGCCTTTGATACTGAGAAGACGCTCGGCGTTGTGTTTTGTTAGAAAGGGGCAGGTCTTGCTCTTGTGGCTCCTCCCACATGACGGTGCAGGGCGTGTCTCTCACTGTAGTGGGCGGGGTATAGAGTTTCTTTAAACTCACAGTGCATCATTCAAATAGATATCTGATATTTGTGGATTGATTGAGAGGAGCACTGACATCAAATGGACCATGCAAAATGTATCAGGATATTTATTAATATAACTCAGATTGTGTTCATCAGAAAGAAGAAAGTCATATACACCTAGGATGGCTTGAGGGTGGGTAAATCATGGGGTAATTTTCATTTTAAAGTGAACTACTCCTTTAAATGTCTAACACTGAGTGGGCTATATTTCTGAAGTCCAGTGAACACTAATTATAGAAATATCTCCTTATATTACAACACAAGCATTTTCATTTTCAAGTTTCAAAGGTACTGTACAGGTATTTCAGGTCAACGTGTTTAAAGAACTGTACTTTTTTCATTGGTAATAATAGTGGAAACGTTTAATAGTTTTTCTGTAGTCAATACTACAGGTGTCTATTTTGAAATATGAAATATATTGACTTTTCAAATAAACCCTGAGAAAGTGTAAGCCCTAGTCATTCCTATTTACATAAAGTATAAAGTTGACTTGCATGCCTACAAGTAAATTTATTTTTATTTTTACATAATATTTTGTTTTATTTCTGCTCAATTCAAAGTTTAAACAAAACTGTATCTGTATGTTTCTAAACAAAGACAAATTGATTCTGCCACTCCACACAGACACTGTACACGGCTGACTTGTACTCCACACTGAATGGTTCTGCATTATTTACTTTGAATACTAATAAATAGCAGGTCACACTTTAGTTTAGGGTCCAATTCTCACTATTAACTAACTAATAACTACAACATGCCCCAATAAACTCCTAATTAATGCTTATTAATAATTAGTAAGGTAGTTGTTAAATTAAGGTATTGGGTAGGATTAAGGAATGTAGAATATGGTCATGTAGAATAAGGCATTAATATGTGCTTTATAAGTACTAATAAACAGCCAGTATATCCTAGTAACATGCATGATAATAAGCAAATAGTTAATAGTGAGAATTGGACCCTAAATTAAAGTGTTACCAAAAAGAATAAACAAAATACAAATTACATAGTAAACTAAACCTTGCTGACCGCTGTCAGTCTCAAAGTTCATTGAGTTTACTCTCACAATCACTATCACATGTTGTTCATTACTCTCTATCTTCTATCTGTAGAGTAAATGACAACCGATTAGAGGGACGATGACAAGCAGTCGAAAATCCCTCGGCCGAATGCTATCATAAAATAGATTCGGCAATTATGCACTTCTCAACAATTTTAGCTCAAGATGAAAACATGATGTTGTGGATTGTAAACAGTAATATAAGAGGCATTTATAAACGACACACGTATTGTGGTGAATGTGGGAAATGTACTAATTTGCATGGAATACTACAGTGTCACTGCCATTGTTTTAATAAACATATAATTCAATGGAGTTAACAAATATATATATAATCAAATATACAAACAGATATTATATAAGCCTATATATGATTTACTCATTTAAATAAAAAGATGCATGAAAGGGAAATTAAGATAAGTACGCATGTCCTATGTTGTATGGGTTCCAAAAATAGAAGAGGATGGATAGATTCAGTTGCTATGGTAATAATATTAGCTCAGAGTAGCCTAATTATCTGAAAAGGTGTGAGAAGATGCCACTAGATGTCTCTGTTTGCTCATTGAGTCACTGTACTGGAAGCTATTCCTAGTGCTGTTCTGGGTTGTCACTTGAGTTAGAGATGAATAATTTCATGCTTTATTTGCTCTACAGTCCTTGTAGAGTAGACTGAGTGTGGATTGCTTTAAAGCATCTCTCCCAAACTTTTTACTACAAAGGGCCAAAGACCACTTTTGATTGAGGGCCGTGGGCCGAAAGTAAATAAATACTGCATTATATCCAACTGTATTCTCATTTCAGTGCAAAAACAAAAACTTACAACAAAAAGATACATTAGAAATTAAGATATGCTTCAAAACTGAGCTACAGTTGCACAAGTCACTTAAAATTGCATGTTTCTTATCAATTTCAGTCAAATCTGAAAAACATTTCATTGTGTAAACTGTAGTCATAAAACACATTTTAGAGTCATTAAGATATAATTTAGCCACTGGTCTTTATTTTAAATTAGTCCTATTATTATGTTTTGGTCGTTAAAGACTGCTTTTGAAAGAGTAGTTGTGTGAATAGTTGAAAGAATCCTAATTTGTCCTAAACATGGTCACTTGTCGCCATCTACTGGTGTATTATGTAATCTAAATGGAAGAAAAGGTTTGTTTGAGATTAACACGTTCTGCGTAGAAACGCGTACTTATTCACTATGCAATAATATTTGTTGAGCCTATAGTGTATCACCTCAAAACAGTTAAAAATTAAAGGTTTAGCTACTTATATCTTACCTTGCACTTTCACCACTAAAACCAAAGCATCACTTTATGCTTCTGTGAGCAGTGAAGCCCGCCTTTGATCTGATCGGACATCTCAATCATTTTGACATTGATGAGTGCTGTTAAAGGCAAAATATGTAGCTTTTCGCCGCTAGAGGTCGCCTATTCAAAACACAGGCGTAGCTTGATGACGCCAAGATTGAGCGTGGATTCATGGGAGATGTCATCTTCACCTCACGGTGGAAAAGAATTGGGACAGGACGCAGGCAGAAATCATGTTCATAGATGAGATTATTAACGTTACTGTAGAAGCAGAGCAGTGCTGTGGGAGCGCAACGTGGACGCTGGAGGGATTGCTAATGAGAGACGAGCACAACACATGGCTCGAGAGCAGCGGAGCTTTTATTATGCCACATTCGCCACTTCTGATTTGTTCAGTTGTTCCCTTGTCCAATAAAACATAATATATTAAAGCGTCTTTGGTGTTTCCATGGTTTCTAGAAAATAAAACCGGTAATCGAGGGTAATGCGGGTATGATGTCATTGATAGGCGAGGCACGGACATGGTCCGTGTCCTGGTAAAAAAAAGGCTTATTTCTGTGGATTTAAACATTCTTGGAAACATTTGGGATAATGTAAGTACACAAGTCAATAAAATATATAACACTGTTCTAGTGGTTTTTGGATATTTTAATCCACAAATCTTACATATTGTGCCTTTAACTGCTGAGGCAGACCAATATAAAAAAAATTAACTTTTAAAACTTTTGTTGTTCTAATAACAAACAGAGCGGTGTGTAATGAAGTGCAAAAGAGCAGCATACGCGATTATAATGAGATTTAGGCAATATTGCGATTAGACTTTACCTTATGTAAACAATACTTCGATCCATTTTATGCGATTAGATCATAATCGTAGCAACCATGATCGTAGTAAAATATGTGGCGTATACTGATTTTAATCATAAACTGGCACGTAAACAAATATATGTGGTGATTACCTAATTATGTGGTCTCAACCTAATTATTGAAAAGAATCAAAAAGATAGTCACATGTCGCCACCTATGCGTCCGAAAACTTTGTTGCCTCGCATCCTTATAGGCAATGACTTTGTAGGCACCTTTGTACCTACTTTGTAGGTACCTCACGAAACTGATTTTCGGACAGACTTCTGAGGCAGCGTAACGCCATCTTTATTTTTTTAGCTCAACTGTGACAGAGTGGAAAGCACAGGATTGTGGGATATGAAAGGCAGCGAAGGATACATCTATGCTGCCTTTAAAAACCGACCAAATGAAGGTACCGCAGGAGACAGAAAGTGAAGCTAACATTGGATTTGGACATCCCTTGATGACTTTCTACCTGTAGCACCGGAAGCCATCAGAGGCAGACGGTGTGATGGATAATCCACTCCATTAAGGGGTTGGAAAGGCAATGGAAGCCATCAGAGGCAGAAGGTGTGGGGATACTCCCCCCTTGAAGGGCTAGGAAAGACACTAGTAAGCCGGGAAGTTGCTACTAGTGTGTCTCACAAACCAAAGCTTTCTGACTCTTCCATTCAGACAGGGGTGCCCCGAACTTAGTGTTATGTTTATTTATTATGCATGATATTTTTATTTCTTATGTTGTGATTATTTTAACTCCTTTTCTATGTAAAGCAGTCTGAATTACCATTGTGTATGAAATGTGCTATATAAATAAATTTGCCTTGCATTGCCTTGCCTTACCTTGGAATTCATTCTCCGAAGGCAGCATTTTTAATATTTCGGACACAGCCCATGGTGGAAGCTAGAGAGGCCCTGTCCCAAATGGCAAACATTATGTGCACTTGCAGTCTAGAGGACTTACAATGGCTGTTAAGTCCATGAGACTGTAGGGTGTCCCATTCGTTATTTAAGCTTTCAGAAGGGTGCTCACGAGCGCCCTTCAGCTGAGCACACAAGCCTGGTCCTGTCCCAAATGGCACACTTCATATGCACTTATGAACTTGTGGACTTACAATGGCTGCCCCGTGCGTGTGTCCGTTAAGTCCATGAGACCGTAGGGTGTCCCATTTGTCATTTTAGGATTCAGAAGGGTGTTTGCGAGTGGCCCCTGCGGTTGATATGCGCCCTCGACACGCACTTTTGCTGAGCCTGCACTGGTGCGAGCTCCGCAGCAGACTTCGACCCGACAGTCAAATCGGCGTTACGCCATCAAAGTGTGGACAAGGAAGACCACGAGTGTTTAGGGTGCCATTTGGGACAAGGCCCCTGTGAGCTCCGCGGCCGACTTCTACCCAACAGTCAAAGCGGCATTGAAAGTGTGGACTCAGAGAAAGACCGCAAAGTTTTAGGGTGCCATTTGGGACAGGGCCTCAAGAATCTCAGAATGAATCAGTGAATCAATCTGAATGCTTCTTTTTGGCCAATGGGATGAATCAAATCCTCAGTGGAGTTGTTTTGAAATCTTTGTTTTGAATCAAATCTCCTGAGTGGAATCGACTCTAATGCAGCGGAGCTGAAGAATCGATTCGATTTGGGAATGACTCCCAGACTTGATAAGAAGCTTTTGATGTCAACCTACAAATTTCCATCATGACTAAACAGCTCTTTAGAAATCCGCTTTGGCATGAAACTTTGTTACGCTTTGAACTGGTTGATATGCCACTGGACACTTGATAAACTGTGTTGACTTGATTTTAAACAATTTAAATGATTTGGCCAGATATAGTTGTTGGTCAAGTAAAGGTGTTGGGCTGAGTGGACTGGAGGAGGAAATTATATGCAGTCACCATAGTGAGACATTTGCCACCAGATTACACAATGAGTTTACTGTGGTAATGAGCAGATGCAAAAATACGGGCCAGCTCAGCGTATTGTTCTCATGCCAGTGTGCAGTAATTGTGCTGATATGTAATTACTGCCTGTCACCCCTGGGGACAGTTTGACAAGAGCAGAATGACAGGGCATCTGTGTTCCCCACAAAGGGGTTTCTACTGGAACTCACATTGCAAGGACAGTGTGTCCAGCCGGCGTTTTTCAAAGCAAAATATATAAAAAAAAAATATCTCTATCTGTTTTGTAGTATTGTAAGTTTCTCAGTTAAAGTTAAAAGAAGCTTGAAACTCTCACCTAAAGAACAGCAGACTAAATCCAGTCAACAGAGGGCGCGCTTGAGCCTCATTCTGTGAGGATCCTGGTGACTTCAAATGGGCATAATTAGAGCATTTATGTGATGACGTGGATGAGACATTTAAAGAGACAGAGAATCTTTGTTATGAGAAATTGGTTAAAAAAGCCAACCTCATTTTGTTAGACAACTGCAAGTCTCGCCTTTTCCATAGAGACATTGGTGTAGTAGCATAGCCTAATAGCCTACGTTGTAGCGTTTTACTTCATCATGTTTTATTTCCCCATTCAAGTAGGCTACCAGTACCTTGTTGTTAAAGGAGTAGTTCACTTTAAAATGAAAATTACTCCATGATTTACTCACCCTCAAGCCATCCTAGTTGTATATGACTTTTTTCTTTATGATGAACACAATCGGAGTTATATTAATAAATATCCTGACACTTCCAAGCTTTATAATGACAGTGACGGGGTCCATTCAGTTTGAAGCTCAAAAAAGGGCATTCATCCTTCATAAACATACTCCACACGGCTCCGGGGGGTTAATAAAGGCCTTCTTAACCGAATCGATGGGGTTTTGTAAGAAAAACATCCATATTTAACACGTTATAAAGTAAATATCTAGCTTCCGCCAGAACTCCTTCCGTATTCAACGCAAATGTCTCACTATATCCGTATTATGTTTCAGAATTGCATACTATGGTTAACTAAAATCATGTGTATGGCATGTTTGGTCTCTACGAACTCCAAATGTCGTTCCCCATTTGTTAATTTACATTACATTTTGCTAACTCTGTGCCACATTAGTATTATAAGAATCTTGAAGGTTCTTCTCTTTAGCACCCAATCAAATTACATATTCAAATGCCCTTCTAGAAGACAAAGGATCGTAAAACTTTCCCTCCGAAAGCCTAAGTACGATTGGCTCACTGACCCCTAGGAGGAGACGCTATCCTCAGAGGTTAAAAAAGCCAACCAAGTGAACTGACTTGACTTAAAATTGATCTTAGTTGTATGCAGATGACAAACCATTTGTTTACAACACGTGTAGGCCTGTCTATAGGCCTAAATCTAGCATGTAAACTAAAGTCTTTTATGATTACAAACAAAGTTTCTGCAGTTTCCAAGTCTCATGAGATTCCAATTTATCTTACAAATCTAATTTACAAAATAAATTCGAACAAACAAGTCTGAATGAAATCAATTAATCTTTGTAGATGGTCTGTTGGGAATTTTAGTGTAATTTTGTAGGTTAGCGCTGGATTATTGGTCATTTTAGGAAGAAAAAAACAGCATTGATCAGTCTTACAAATTGAAATTAATTACATTAAAGACTTAGAAGCAAGTTATTGTTAGAAGCCAATACAGTCATTTATTTTTCCACGTGAGAGATGACAGTCTTGATTTATAGGGAGTATGCATTTACTCAGCATGCAGAAGTGGTGAAAGTCAGAAATGCTCAGTACTGGAATACTAGCTGGTTTGACATAAAAATGATAAAAACTTATTTTACTGTACCTATCCACCAAATACATTTTCTAAACACTTATATACGTCCTTATACATCTTGTACGCTTTATTGCAGTGAAGTACATTTAGGATGTGATCTGAAGAGGAGTTGACTGATGGTAAAGAGCCCTTGTGAAAGTCTTAAACTGTCTTACTGCAGTAAGTGACAGTGAGCTTGATTTACACTAACAGCCTGACAGTCAGTGTAATTTAGTTAGTTAACATGTTGGCACACAAGGATTTCAAGAGTGCTTCTCAGAGAAGAGCTGAATACAAGCAATTTCAAGTTGTGTAGGCTGTGTGCTTATGAGCGGAGAGGAATTGTGAGTATGAAACGAGCCTAAGGAGCAGTTGTTTACCCATATAGGAATGAATAATCACAATCAAAATCTCTTTAATATCTCTCTCTTTTTTCTCCTAGAAAGCAATGAGATTACTGCTTCTAAGATGCTTTTCCTAAGAAAAAGCGTCTCAAACTGCATTCACATTTGCCAAGATACCAACGTTTGCAATTAAAGCAAACTGTAAAACAATTATTGTAACTGTAACTTTAACCCTTAAATGCATGAATCCTTTGCCAATCATTATTACACATTCGGGTCTTTAGCGACCTGTATCTATATAACACGGATGGATCTCTACCGATAATATAAAACTCTCCTGATATTAGAGTAACAATTACAGAAGAATGGCAAGCATATTTTGTTACATTTTGGAGCTTCAGAGCTCATTTTCCTGTACATTCAGCATCTGGCTCATATTTGCGATCTCAAACATTCTCAAAACGATCATTTTCAAAATCAATATTTTGATCGCTGGCAGCTTCTTCACCAGATCCATCATCAAGTGACAGTGACTAATATTTGATTGCGTTCAGTACTTGCTCTGCAGTAAATCACTGAGCCGTTTCACGTTTTGCCGATGCGATGATACTTCCTATTCTTTTGTTTTCTGCCTGCGGTAACTATGAGTGAAACGTCACTTCATCATTGTGTATCAGACATTGCCACTTTGTGAAATAAAGGTGAATTGCACTTATTCAGTCATCAAAGATTACATTTTTGTTGTACAGAAAAAATATACTTACACTGTTACACACCTTGGGTCATTAGCGACCCTCATTTTTACAAAAAAATGAATGGAAAAACAGGCATTCTTTTATAATTTTATATATTTTTTTCTTTTTTTATTGTTTATAACGAATAGACATTACATTTAAACTTACATATAATTTTACAGTAAAATACTTTTACCAACGGGACGCTGTATATCCTCTGACAATAATTCCTGTTCTTTTTTTACACCGATTACAGAAATTATACAAAGACACAAGAACTGTGTAAGCATCTAGAACAATCTAATCTACACTTTAATAATCTTGTTTAACAAAATGACTCACTAGCTCAACCTGGAATCAACGACTGGTTAACAGTAAGTTCCCTTACTATATATGGGGAAAAACTGTAATAGATCTAACATAACCTTACATGTAATTTTACAGTAAAATAATGTTACCCTTTTTGGAAGTAAAATAGAACAAATCATCTTATAATTTACAGTGAAAAGCCATAAACTGACATTCCCAGAATTCCATGTGTGACACTTGTGATGGTTAATAATTATGTTTCTTCTTATTTTATTTTTATTATTTATGTAAATTAGGTATGTTATATCTTATGTTGTATAATAAATGTTTATTGCGTTATTTTAGTGTCGTGTGTAACCATGATGGTGTTTTGTGTTTGTGTGTATATATTAAAATTTCCCTCAGCTTGTGGAAAAGCTACTTGTGATGATCTTTGATTCATCATGTGACTTTCTAAAGACCCCTGTGTTATTATGGTGGATGTTAGTATTTTTAAAGGTACAAAACAGATTTTAGTAGTAGCATAGCTATGCTAATTCAGCAGAAAAAGTCAGATTAACCGATTTAAAATGTGTTGTATATATAAACGTACAGATTGTTCTGAAAATACACTTACATTTTGGCAACCACAGCTGCCAGTTGACATGATTTCAAATAATTTGAAGTCAAATATTTCTCAGCAAATGATCTGAACTTTGCTATCCAAAAGTATGTTTTTTTGTCAACAATTAACTCATTTGTGTTTTTAGAAGAAAAAAAAAGGATATTTAAAAGCAATAAATGAACTCCTTAATGACCATCCTTTGTGCAATAACATTTTCAAGGTATGTCAGAGAGGGCCACAGGAGATGGCGATTAATCCTTTCAGACAAATGATTTCTGTTGTTATTGAAATTCTGAGCAAACAGTGAGGATTAGCTGCCCTTTCATTTGAGCTGAGTGACAAAGCTGCACTTATTCACAGATTCAGTCTCCAAGGCACAATGTTGTCTCCATGTAAAGATCTCTACAGTTGATTTATACTCGTCTCTGTCCAGTTCAAACACGAGAGCAAAACATGAGCTGGATATACACTAGCCTTTCAATATCCCCCCACTGTCCATCAAGAGGATTTACAGTCAGCCCGCATTAGTGGCCGCGTATTATATTTCATTAGTTCACTGCCAGCAGCTCTTTATGTATTTTCGGATAAGGCTGGAGTGATATGGACGCTGTAGTCATATCCTCTGACAATAATTCCTGTTCTGTTTTTATACCGATTACAGAACCTATACATAGACACAAGAACGGTGTATGTTAAGCATCTAGAACAATCTATCCTACACTTTCATAATCAAAATTTACCAAAATGACTCACTAGCTCAACCTCGACTCAACGACTTTGACGCAAAATGCTCTCTGAGTACTTTGAAAATGAGCAAATGGCACTTTAACTGATCTGGCTACTGCATCAAAAGTGCTGTATGAGTCAATGGAGAACATCATGTACATTGCTTTTAACATATTATCTAACAAGCAAATATATTTTTGGATGTAGGTTTATAGATGAAACGTCTGGAAAACCTTCACTCCTTTCAGAAAACCCTCTTTTTGGATCAGCAGTCGCAGTACCTTTCTGCCTGCAGGAGAAAAAAAAAGAAAAATGACAACAAGCTATTGTAGAATTGATGAGACCAGGCGCCTACCAATCACCCACTCCATTCTTCTCAAAACGACTCTCCTTCGATGTTGGGATTCATTTGTGCTTTTCTTGGGCATCGAAGTTACAGCATAGAATAATAAACCCAAATAAATGACTGTCAATGTCTGACCAAGTCAATAGCAATGACAGAAATTACCTTTTTATTACAATATCCACACTCTAGAATTGATTCTCTGGCTTTTATGTGGGAATATTTGTTTTCAGTATGTGTTTGTGTCAAATTGAACTAATTAACTGAAAGAAAAATTCTATGTGTGAACAATTATGGCTGTTCATTATAAAACCAAATGAACTTAACCCTATAAAGTCTTCTGTATATTTGATTTATAAATTTCTAAGGCCTCTAAATTATAAAGATCAAAAATTAGCTTAAAATCCTGTCGTACACAACCTACTATTGTACATACCTTCTGCCCTCTGACTGACACTTTTTTTTAGCAAGTTAAAAGCACAATATGTAAGATTTTTGGATTAAAATATCCAAAAACCACTAGAACAATGTTATATATTTTGTTGACTTGTGTACTTACATTATCCCAAATGTTTCCAAGAATGTTTAAATCCAGAGAAATAAGCAATTTTAACCAGGACACGGACCATGTCTGTGCGTCGCCTATTAGTGACATCATACCCGCGTTACCCTCGATTTCTGGTTTTATTTTGTAGAAACCATGGAAACACCAAAGATGCTTTAATATATTATGTGTTTTATTAGACAAGGGAACAACTGTTTGGATACATTCATAGACAGAAAACTAATCATTGTTATATAGCTCAACACAGTTAGTCTTATTGTTTAAATCAGTTTTTTTTTATTTACCGCGAGTACCATGTTTTACCATGCCTAATATCGATCTAGCTCACTGCAGTGTGCAACAAGTGTCTCATAGTAGCATTATAACATAACTTTCAACACTCAAATGTATATAATATGATAAAACAGCACTGCGTTACCCCACATACACATGACCGGAAGAAGCGGAAGCGGCCGACTGCGGCATAATAAAAGCTTCATCAAGCTACGCCTTTGTTTTAAACAAGCGACCTCTAGCAGTGAAAAAATACATATTGTGACTTTAAAGGCCTTTAGTTTAATTCTAAAAATGTCCCCCTTCAGGCTGTGAAAATCTTTACTGATTTTTAGTAAAAATAGATGTGAGAATAACTTTTATATTGTAAGTAATATTTCAAGATGAACACTGAAGCAACTTTACTTGATTATCCATACATCATTTTTAGAAAAATAATGTTCAAATGTTAAGTATCAAATATGATACATCAGGCTTTTGAGGAACATTTATTTGAACGTTTATCTCTCACTCTTCATTGTATTGCTTTGCATTGTATGTTTTGTCCCCACAATAAAAACTACAGCATTTAAATATCATCTAAGACCTATTATTGGGAAATATAGAGTTGAGTTATATGCATTTTATATAAGTAGTCTGCTATATTGTAAAGATTGCATTGATTTACATACAAGCTCTCAGAATTTCATAGCTTTCTGGCCACATAAATATCAGCAACTGCACCAAATTGCATATATTTGCTCAGTTTGGGCCTTTGAATAAAACTGAGGTGTGTTTTCCTCCTTGAGAATGAGCTCTATATTCTCCTATATCATACTATATAAGCCATAAAAGCCTGATACTCAACAAAAAACTGTTCCACTTCAAAACATTAGAGTTTTCTGACTATTATTTAATGCCATGCCAAGTTAAGATAGACACAGTGGTGGATAAAGTACTCGAAAGCCACACTTGAGTAAAAGTATAGATATCTTGCCAGAAAATGACTTTGGTAAAAGTTAAAGTCACTGTTTAGAATATTACTTGAGTAGAAGTTTTAAAGTATGTGATATTTATTGTACTTAAGTATGAAAAGTATTTTTTTCATATTAAACGTACTTAAGTATTGAAAGTAAAAGTACAAGTAAATGCAAATCACAAAAGGAGCATCATTTTTTTTTTTTTAAATTGTTCTATACAGTTTAAGTGCAAGATTGTGTTCAGTTTTAACTCTGTTTCTTCCATTTTGTTTTCTTTGAATACAAAAATGGCAAACTGTTTATTGTAAGTTTTAAATATATAAAAATATTAATATATTAATTATACCTTGATCCTTCATGTTAATTCATAGTACAGTAACTAATGTAAGAGACAACTTTAAAATGTATTAGTAAATGTTGATGAACAATACTTTTATCAACCATTTTAATGTTAAAAATGGTCTCTTATTGTAAAATGTTCCAAACAGTAATGCTTAAAGATGGCCATCTTCACACATAGTCATAGCATTGAAATTAGACACAGTATATGTATATTATATGTATATTTCACACTTTATTTGCTTCTATTTTAGAACACTTGATGATTACCCAATTTAAAATATGTTACAGTGACGATAAAGCTGCATGACAATAGTTTGATTTCTCATGTCACTAGCTTCAAATATGCCACTTCGCTGAATAACAACTGCATAAAAGAGTCCAGATGGATATACAATAATGCAAATAGATGGTAACAAACGTGACATTAAAAATTTGGGTCAGACTTGCGTGTGTTTTTGTCACGTTGTTTTAACAGCTTGAGGTACTAATGTTAGCATCAGCCTCGACGGCATTAATACAGCATCTAGTCAACAAATTAATTACTTTATAGTGATAGGAAAACATGTACTGTAGTGTACAACATACCGTTTTGTTGTCTATGTTTAAATTCGTTTTTGAAATGTTCCGCTCTGTGCAGCGGACGCATCACGGAAAATGAAATCCACCGCGCTTGTGCGAGCGCTTGTTTGCACATGCTTCCTTGCAGTCTTCCGAATTTATTTTGTAGTAACGAAATTGCTTTGGGAAAATGTATCGGAGTAAAAGTATACATTTTATGTAGGAAATGTAGTGGAGTAAAAGTAAAAGTTGACAGAAATATAAAAACTCAAGTAAAGTACAGATTCTCCCAAAAAATACTCAAGTACTGTAACGAAGTATTATTCGTTACATTACACCACTGTATAGACAAGTAGCTGTAAATAATAATAAGCTTTTGTAATGATAAGACTATTCGCTGGATAGACAGATTCTATCTATCCGCCGGTAGATTCTGCCATTTTTGAAACGTTTGGTCTTCAGGTTCTTGGTCTTCAGAGCTAATTTTATTTTTATTTTTTATCAAAACGACTTCATAGCTCCATATTCAACAGCACTCACCACAGGAACTCATAACATATGATTTATTCCTACAACAGAACATAATGAAACATCAAATGTTAGATAATAAAACAGAGAAATGCATTTTTAAAATGATATTTTTTGGTGACTTTTGGAGCCATTTATGACTGGTTGATTTTTTTTTTTTTTTTTACCCATGTCAACTGAGACTGCTCATCCCGAAATATAACCTATGGCTGACCTATCTAAAAGTACTGTACATGGAATGTACCACCTTCATTTTAATAATGCCGAGGGTGACATGCTGTATAGGTCAGTGGGGTGTTCTGTACCCAGTGAACCGGTCATTTTGATTGGCTCATCTGGATGTTTGAAGGGAGTATGTCAGAAAGGATTCAGCGTCTCTAAGCTCCTCTCACTGAGAGCTGGACATCTGTCAGCCACTATTACTATCACAATCCTAATGAAAAGCAGAGGTGAAGGGAAGTCCCATTATATCAGCAATCACTGGCTAGACGTCCTGATCCGTGTCTTATTGCAGTTGTCATTGCATACATAATCACTGGCAAATTATCATGACAAATGAAGTCACAATATGGTGGAAATTGTGAGGTGGTGAATCAAAATGCCAATACAAGCAAACAGTGATTTACTACACAAATATAATCACAATGTATATCTACACTCACGGCCACTATATTTGGAGCACCTGTTCAACTGCTTGTTAATGCAAATATCTAATCATCAGCCAATCACATGGCATCAACTCAATGCATTTAGGCATTTAGACATGTCAAGAAGATATGCTGAAGTTCAAACTAAGCATCAGAATGAGGAATAAAGGTGATTTAACTGACTGAACGTGGCCTGGTTATTGTTGCCAGACGTGCTGGTCGGAGTGTTTTGGAAACTGCTGATCTACTGGGATTTTCACACACCACCATCTCTAGGGTTTACAGAGAATAGTCAAAAAAAGAGAAAATATCCAGTGAGCGACAGTTCTGTGGGTGAAAAAGCCTTGTTGATGCCAGAGGTCAGACTGGTTGGAGCTGATAGAAAGGCAACAGTAACTCAAATAAGCACTCGTTACAACCGAGGTCTGCGGAAGAGCATCTCTGAATGCACAACTACAGCAGGGCTACAGCAGCAGAAGATGCACTGGTGCCACTCCTGTCAGCTAAGAACAGGAAACTGAGGCTACAATTCACACACACTCACCAAAGATAGACAATAGAAGATTAGAAAAACATTTCCTGGTCTGATGAGTCTCATTTTCTACATTCAGATGGTAGGGTCAGAATTTGGCATAAACAACATGAAAGCATGGATCCATCCTGTCTTGTATCAATAGTTCAGGCTGTTGGTGGTGTAATGGTGTGGGGATATTTTCTTGCCCTCATATTACGCATCGTTTAAACGCCACAGTCTACCTGAGTATTGTTGCTGACCATGTCCATCCCTTTATGACCAGAGTGTCCTCATCTTCTGATGGCTACTTCCAGCAGGATAACGTGCCATGTCACATCTCAAATCATCTCAAACTGGTTTCTTGAACATGACACTTTACTCAAATAGCCTCCAGTCACCAGATCTCAATCCAATAGAGCACCTTTGGGATGTGGTGGACTTTCTGAAGTTCAAGGACAATTTTTGCACTGAAATTGTGATGATAAAATAATTTGTAATGAAAAAAAGCATGAAAAATTATTAGTAAAAAAAAAACAAAACAGAAGAATTTTCACACATTTGAAGCCCATAATATGAAAGGCCCACATTGACAGATTAAATTCTTGATAAATAAAAAATACATAAATGAATATAATTGCTTGATTAATTAATCATACTGTGCAAACAGAGAACTGAGATATGATCATGCAGTTTATATTAGCAAACAAGAATTGAATAAATCATTCATTCATGAATGAACATGAAAAGACAAGGGACTATGAAAAAATAAATAAAACTAATAATCAAATTACACAACACCGAACTGAAGGATTTAATCAAATTTAGCAAACAAATCTCCTGCACAAATGAACAAGCTCAGAAAAATGTACAGTAGAAACAGCGTGATTAAAAAATACCTGAAAATAAATAAAAAGATTCATGTGATATTGATTCATAAAGTATGCTTCACTAAACATTTAATAATGAACAATAATGATTCATGAAAATATACAGTATAAATTAATGAAGAAATCATTTAAATATATTATTTTATTGAAAATGTAGTATCTTTATGTACAGCCTCTCATACATACATATATACTATGAAATTCCACAGCCAAATAAAGAAGTCTTAGTGAATGGAAACTGTTCTCTCTCGATCTCTAAAAATAAATGTACCAAATAACGTACCTAGTTCTCCTCCAGCTCATAAAATACAACTAGTATTGCAACCTGGAAGGTAAACATTAAATACACAATGGAGAATATCAATATTATTAATGATCTATACATTATTGCATCATCAGAGAGCTGCAAATGAGTACAGTCTCGTGACAAATAAGGATATCACACGGAGATGAAAGGCCCACGGTTTTCCTATTACACAAAAGAGAGTTTGTTTCGTGATGAAAACAGGTTGAGTCTACTACTATGACAAAAAGAGGAACCCGAACACATGTGGAGAAGAGAAATGCTGTGTTTCCTGTCAGATAAATGGATAAGAGTGGGCGGCACTGAAGAACTGGTGATTGAGCTTATTGACTACACGATACAAGACAGCACACAGGCCAAAAACTGCATCACAGGCTCCCTGACAACATCAAGCCGTTGACTGAACACGTACTGTCCTACGGTGAGATTTGGGATTGTTTCTGACAGCGCCTTGGGGCATGTGCTTGTCCGGGGTTGGTTGAGTTGAAAAGGAAGACCATGATAATTCAAGTCTTTCAGGAAGCAGTTTAACACTTTTCTTGTG
The DNA here is from genome assembly GCA_039654105.1 of Coreius guichenoti. Classification (NCBI taxonomy): domain Eukaryota; kingdom Metazoa; phylum Chordata; class Actinopteri; order Cypriniformes; family Gobionidae; genus Coreius; species Coreius guichenoti. The sequence goes on along the minus strand of CM077172.1, from coordinate 9,377,515 downwards.
TATTTTAAGTGTTTTCAAACGCAAAGGTCCTCACTGAGATGGCATATCCTTCCTGGGTTTTGTGATGGTGAGGACAGTTGAGGATAAAGTTTCAATAAATACACCATTGTTTCAAGATCTGAACTTAGTGTGGCATAGTTCGAGAAACGTCCGCTCCGATTTGGGCGCTTGCTCAGTAAGGCGCAAATAGGATGGAGCCCGCGGTGTGTCGGATCGGTCCCGGAGCGGTGCGGAGAAAGGAGGGCGGAAGTGATGCCGTCTGAAAGATGGAGGTGTTGGGACGAGGGTGGAGGGAGATGGACGGGACTGAGGTGGGGGAGAAGGATGTGTGGAGAAAAGCCGGTGAAATGGGCTTCGCCAAGTCATTCTGCAGGGCGAGTTTGGCCTGGAGGAAAAAGAAAAACACTGAATCACTTTGGTGAAGGAGAAAGAACAGTGTCTATGTCAATAAAGAAATTAGGACTGAACAATTAATCGAAAGGGCATTGATTATATGGCCTAGTGTGATTATTTAACCTCAAAAGCCTGTGATGTAATTAAATATATAGTCCGCATGCACCATGTACATCTGAGGTTCTATGAATATTTTTTTCTTTTACATTTGGAATAAGAAGCATATTAAAAATAGTCAATTATAAGCAGAAACTAAAACGTCTTCCTTCAGACTGAGGGAATGCACATAATAATAATAATAATAATAATAATAATAATAATAATAATAATAATACTCCATTTGTTTAATATTTTACAAATAATAATAATTATTTTATTATAATTATTACTATTAATAATAATACTTAATTGATGATAAAATAATAATAATAATTATTATAACAACAACAAAAATAATATTATTATTTTTATTAAACGTATTAATAATAATAATAATTATTATTATTATTATTATTAATATTATTATATCATCAATGAAGTATTATTATCAATAGTAATAATTATTACTATAATAATAATAATACTCCATTAGTTTAATACAAACCCGATTCCAAAAAAGTTGGGACACTGTACAAATTGTGAATAAAAAAGGAATGCAATAATTTACAAATCTCATAAACTTATATTTTATTCACAATAGAATATAGATAACATATCAAATGTTGAAAGTGAGACATTTTGAAATGTCATGCCAAATATTGGCTCATTTTGGATTTCATGAGAGCTACACATTCCAAAAAAGTTGGGACAGGTAGCAATAAGAGGCCGGAAAAGTTAAATGTACATATAAGGAACAGCTGGAGGACCAATTTGCAACTTATTAGGTCAATTGGCAACATGATTGGGTATAAAAAGAGCCTCTCAGAGTGGCAGTGTCTCTCAGAAGTCAAGATGGGCAGAGGATCACCAATTCCCCCAATGCTGCGGCGAAAAATAGTGGAGCAATATCAGAAAGGAGTTTCTCAGAGAAAAATTGCAAAGAGTTTGAAGTTATCATCATCTACAGTGCATAATATCATCCAAAGATTCAGAGAATCTGGAACAATCTCTGTGCGTAAGGGTCAAGGCCGGAAAACCATACTGGATGCCCGTGATCTTCGGGCCCTTAGATGGCACTGCATCACATACAGGAATGCTACTGTAATGGAAATCACAACATGGGCTCAGGAATACTTCCAGAAAACATTGTCGGTGAACACAATCCACCGTGCCATTCGCCGTTGCCGGCTAAAACTCTATAGGTCAAAAAAGAAGCCATATCTAAACATGATCCAGAAGCGCAGGTGTTTTCTCTGGGCCAAGGCTCATTTAAAATGGACTGTGGCAAAGTGGAAAACTGTTCTGTGGTCAGACGATTCAAAATTTGAAGTTCTTTTTGGAAAACTGGGACGCCATGTCATCCGGACTAAAGAGGACAAGGACAACCCAAGTTGTCATCAGCGCTCAGTTCAGAAGCCTGCATCTCTGATGGTATGGGGTTGCATGAGTGCGTGTGGCATGGGCAGCTTACACATCTGGAAAGGCACCATCAATGCTGAAAGGTATATCCAAGTTCTAGAACAACATATGCTCCCATCCAGACGTCGTCTCTTTCAGGGAAGACCTTGCATTTTCCAACATGACAATGCCAGACCACATACTGCATCAATTACAACATCATGGCTGCGTAGAAGAAGGATCCGGGTACTGAAATGGCCAGCCTTTCACCCATAGAAAACATCTGGCGCATCATAAAGAGGAAGATGCGACAAAGAAGACCTAAGACAGTTGAGCAACTAGAAGCCTGTATTAGACAAGAATGGGACAACATTCCTATTCCTAAACTTGAGCAACTTGTCTCCTCAGTCCCCAGACGTTTGCAGACTGTTATAAAAAGAAGAGGGGATGCCACACAGTGGTAAACATGGCCTTGTCCCAACTTTTTTGAGATGTGTTGATGCCATGAAATTTAAAATCAACTTATTTTTCCCTTAAAATTATACATTTTCTCAGTTTAAACATTTGATATGTCATCTATGTTGTATTCTGAATAAAATATTGAAATTTGAAATTTCTACATCATTGCATTCTGTTTTTATTCACAATTTGTACAGTGTCCCAACTTTTTTGGAATCGGGTTTGTATTTTACAAATAATAATAAATATTTTATTATAATTATTATTATTATATATATTATTCTAACAACAATAATAATATTATTATTTGTAAAATGTTAAATAATAATAACAACACATTCAACAATTATTTTTATTAAACTTAATAATAATTATTATTATTAATATTATTATATCATCAATGAAGTATTATTATTAATAGTAATAATTATTACTATAATAATAATAACAATAATAATAATAATTTAAAATATTTTAATGCTTTACTGGTAATAATATTTTTGTTGTTAGTTTAATACTTTACAAATTATTATTATTATTAATACTTTATGTATTTATTTATGATGATGATATAATAATAGCAATAATTATTATTTTTTATTATTATTAAGTTTAATACTTTATGAATAATAGTAATAACAACAACAACAAAACAACAACTATAAGGATAATAATAACATTTAATACTTTACAAATAATAATATTATTGTTGTTATTATAATTATTACTACTAATAACAGTAATTTTTTAATGCTTTACTGGTAATAATAATAATAATAGTAAAAATATTTAGTAAAAATAATAGTCAAAAATATTATTATTCTTTTTGTTGTGGTTATTAGTAATTATTAAAATATATATACAGTTCTTTTCTGTGCATGTGGATACTTTCAAATGGGATTTACAGAAATTATCCTCAAATACTGTAAACAGAGAACAGAACAATTAAAAAAAATGAAAGAAATTCATTCTTTTAACATTCTGTATTGCTTGTCTGAGCTAGCAACAGTAACCAAGGGAGGCGGAGCTTAGCGAAGGGCCAAATGTACTGCAAATAGTAAGTTGTTTCAAACATATTTTGCATATAATTCGAAAAAATGACCAGCGAGCATTAAGCCCTTATGATGCATTAGCATCTCAAAGAGGTATTTGTCAGCCTGGAAAGTATGGAACAAACTCCTCACAGCACTGATACTTCAGATGCGAGTAACACTTGATGAAAGCGCTTGATTATAAAGAGCATAAATTAATAATGCATTACTGCCAGAGAGCTGGAGCTCCGCTGCTGCTTGTTGTAAGGGCTGTATTTGGGTTTGGTGGGTTTGCCTGCCACTCGATCCTTGTGCCGCCTACTGGAGATATGCTGTGAAGAAAACACACTTCATTAACGGTATTATGCAAGTGATACACATGTGATATACAAACTTAACACTGAACCGAACTATCAAAAACAGCATAATAGGAAGTACAACTTCATTTTGTTCGCATGCAGATTTAATCGGTAAGATCGGTATGATCGGTAAGATCAAGCCACAGAATCACATTACTATTTATAGTGCTTTCATTATTCATCACTGCACGTGTTTTCTTGTAAACTGCATAAGTAATGATCATGCCAAATGCAACCAAAGAAACATGCTAACAAGAATACATCCTCTTACGCTGGAACTGAAATGAATACCTGTTTAAGCTGGATTTCTGAGTTAACGTGGACATCACAGATTTCACAATGAAACGTCTTGTTCTGTAAGCCTGAGCCTTTGTTAAGTTGTGTGGCCTGAACTTTGAGTTTGGACCCGGGTCTGGGGTACGCTTTAATGGGGCCAGCTCCATTTCGTGCCTCCAGCATCGTTTTGTGCTTTGAACCTGATGAAACAGACAGTGTAGAAACAAATCTGTTTATTCAGTGCACCTGTAAGGCTTTTGGCTGCATTGATCTAACTTAGCATAATTTCTTACACCAAATATTTCAATTAAAGGGATAGTTCACCCAAAAATGAACATTTTGTCATTACTTGCTGTAAAGTTGTTCCAAACCTGTACGAGTTTCTTTCTTCTGTTGAACACAAAAAAAGATATTTTAAAGAATGTTGGTAATAAAACAGTTGACGGCACCCATTGATTAAGAAAAAAAAATACTATGGAAGTCAATGGGTCTGGTTATCAACATTCTGCAAAATATCTTCTTTTGTGTTCAACAGAAGAAAGAAAGAGGACAAAATGTTCATTTTTGGGTGAACTATCTTTAAAGAAAGCAATATCTTTAAATAATTTAAAGCTGTGCATAACTAGAAAAAAAAAGTATATTGACTACATAAATGTCCATGACTTTTTAATATTTGATTAGTCCCAATGACTTTTCCGTGCTTAGAAGCTTTTTAGAATTCCGCAATATGTCCAGGTTTTCCATGACTCTGGGAAACCCGTCTACATTTTCCAGTTCTTCATACATTATCAATGATGAGCCTCACATCGCTACGCTGGTTTTGATTTATGTTTTAACTGCAAGTACATTTCCACACTCCCAAGCCTCAGAGGGTCACTTCATGAAACATTCATAATAAAGAAGAACGTATAACGGCGAGAAAGCCGTGGGAAAGACATTGCGACGCGGAGGCAGATGTTCGGCACACCTATGTTGTGCGCCTCCAGCTGTGAGAGGGAGTTGACAGCCACTTTGCACAGCGAACAGTACAGAAGCTTCTTGGCTTTCTCCTCCTCTGACTCCACGCTGGGCTCTGACGGGGCCGTTGGCACCGCTGCTGGTTTGGAGGTGTTCTTCAGGGCTGCCGCGTGCCCTGTCGGTTCGGTGGGTGGGCTGGCATACGCGGGTGTTGTCTTGCAAGGGCTGGGCACTAATGCCACCACGGGCGCAGCGGGAGCTGGCACAAAGGCTTGCGGGGAGGCAGGGACTTTGTGCGCAGCCAACGGCTCTGCACTTTTCTCTGGGAACATAAGAGAGAGAGAGAGAGAGAGAGAGAGAGAGAGAAAGAAACAAGGAAAGAGCAAATCTGATAGTTAGTGTTGAAGGGCTCAGCATGTTGTATTGTGCGCTGCCACATTTCAACTTCCTGTCTGTTTTTTTCCCACTATTTCGTGTGTTAAGGTTTGATACAAGCTATTGGCTGCAGGCAAGCACTCTAGTTTCTGTCAAATGAGTTACAACCAGTGCTGGGTAGATTACTTACAAAAATTGTGGTCGTTACTGATTACGAATTACATGACAAATATTTTAGTTTAAAAAAAAGTAATCTAAAAGTAATCAAAATGTAGTCAGATTGCATTACCTAAAATTTGTAATCTATTAGATTACGTATTTTAGGTAATGCATTCTGACTACTTTTTGATTACTTTTGACCTAAATTGTTAATCTCATAGATTTGAATAGGATTGTTTAGCATTATATTCATAACAGAAAATATATTCTATATAAAAAAAAATATAGAAACTAAATATAAAAATTTATACCAAAAATATATATAAAATTATAAAGAAAGAAATTAAATATTAATTTTTAACAACGACAAGAAGGACCCCAAACTGGGGTTCGTGAAGGAACTCTAGGGAGTTTATGATAATAATACTAATTAATATCATAACAATTAAATAAATAAATAAAATAATCAAAATAAAACACTTGAACACACACACAAAAAATACTTGTTTAGCTCAATGTAATGTGACCATTAACCGACATCAGAGAATCAATCAATTAATGAATGAATGAATAAATAAATAATTTACTGGCATTGTGTGAATGATATGACATTATTTAATCAATAATTCTTTAATCAGTAACTGTAGTCTGATTATGAGTATTTTGAAATGAAATATAATCTAATTACAAGTACGTCATCTTTTGGAATCTGATTACGTAATCCGTATTACATATAATCAGTTACTACTAGGGGTTGAATGACCTCAGATTTTTTTGAAGTCGACTTTTAGGTGCTTGAAGTCACGTCATTAATAAAAACACAAGAGATGGGAATGCTTTGCAACATTCCACAATTTGCACCTAGATGCTAAAGTTTGTGAACAAACTTAATGTTGGCTTGAGTAACCTTAACCTTGAGCTGAGACTCAAACTCGGGTCACCTTGTGCACAGCAGCGGCAAACAGTTTATATTCCAGTTATTTTGTCTGTGGGTCGTTATATTTCTTACAGCTTTCTGCTCATTCTAAATCAGTTACAGCACAGTAAGATTTTAATGGATTGAATTAATCCTACCTGTCTGTGCAGCGTCTCTCTACTAATAGTGAAGCTTTAATTAAAAAAAAGAAAGAAATATATGCTAGAACTTTTCAGTTTTTAAGCTATTTTATTGATAAATCACAGGGAAGCATTGAAAGTAAGTTTCTGTGCTACTGAATTGTTCTGTGTTCGCGCGATCTGCACGTGACGTGTGAGCTACTGTCTGTATGTGTGTGTGTGCGTGTTACAATGTAGCAGCACATTTAGTTTAGAACAGTGATTACCTTACCTGAACAATAAACAGTTTTTCTTAAACTGTTTTCAACAGATTTCTTATCCTGTTGCCCCCTTTATAGGACAGCACTAGTATTATAGCCAGTGTAAATCTATGGGATTTTTTGGAGTTTTGATCGTAATTTATAGGAAAATCTTAACTCTGATCAGTTAGAAAAGTTATAGCACACTAAGGGCCCTATTTTAACAATCTAAGTGCATGGTCTGAAGCGCACGGCGCAAGTGCATTTAGGCCATGTCTGAATCCACTTCAGTTTAACAACTAGTTTAACAACGGGAAAAATGGTCAGCGCGCCAGGTGCATGGTCTATAAGGGTTGTACCTAGTCTCTTAATGAGTCATGGGTGTGTTTTGGGCGTAACATGCAATAACCCAATCAGAGTCTCATCTCCCATTCCCTTTAAAAGCCAGTTGCGCTTGCACAATGGCGAATTCGCTATTTACATGGTGGAATTTGCGAGCGGAAAGACTGAACGCTTCTCCAGAGAGGAATCCTTTTATTGTTAATATTTAAAAATGTTTGTGTGCTGCTGCGCATCCCTGTGTGTGTAATAAGCAGAGTGTACACCCGCCTATAGGCGTATATTACTAACGTGCCCCCTTAAATAACACAAAAAATACTGCGCTATTGACTTTAGACCAGGTTTTTGTTGGTCAATGGCGCAGTCGTTTTCAGTTGCCTCAAAATAGCAACGCGCCAACAATGCACCTGAACACACCTCGTTTTCAGATGGGCGAACAGATGGGCACGAGTGCATTTGCTATTTAAACAACGTGGCACTGGACGTGAAAATGATAACTGCATCGGGCTGAAACTAGCAAAAAACACTTTGACACTTTCAAAAAACACGCATTGCACCAGGTGTATGATAGGGCCCTAAGTCAGAACAGTCTAAAGGTCTTTTGCAAGGCGGCGGTGTTGTTACTGTCAAAATCACATGATCAGTGACTAGTCGAAGTCAAGCTTAAAGCGTCATGGCAGAGCATTAAAGTCGACACGTTGACTAGTCGATTAGTCTGTAAAACCCCTAGTTACTACCCAGTACTGGTTACAACAGCCCTGGGTAGGGTCAGGCTCCCTTCTAACACCAGTGACTGCTAGGACGTGGTGATAGGACGTGACCCCTGGATCGCCCACCACCCTTACGCCCTTGTCATAGCGTTACATGCCGCGGGAGGCCCTAGAAGCACTTGATGTCAGATGCCTGTACTCTCCACCCAGTCTCTAACAGGCTTCTGAGGGAATATTCCGCTGGTTTATATGAATGTCACTTTCTGCTCGTGCTATTTTTTTTGCTCCCCGAGGACTCAAAGCAGCCAGAACAGTCTAATGTTCCCCCATACAGTGACATTACACCCGCTGACACTAACCTGAACCTCTAGGCTGGAACTGCTGCTCTTTTGCATTTTTTTTCTCTTTCCCAGTTTCAGTTTATATTTCAAATCGTGGTAGGCAGACGTGGAGACGTATGCCTCTTTGTTCTTGTTCTCACTATTTTTTGCGGTGAGTCATAAAGAACTTATTGAAACCGAATAAGAAGACAGATCAGAGATAAAGTACAACTATTTGGAAAACTTTTCAAAACTAACAGAAATCATAGTCTCTGTATTAAAACAGTAAACTGCCTCACTGTCTAGGCAGCTGCTAATTTGAAATGCCCAACATAGGCAGTAAAAAATCAAAAGCACACAGACTCGAATTATAGTTGCTGCTGAACTAACGGTGAGATACTTTAATAAGCATAAAAAATATGCAGAACACACAAATATTAGGTCATTTTTAATTAGATTAAAATTAGATTTAATTAGATTAGATTAATTAGATTTTGTTACTGAATGAATTATAAGTATATTTTACTGTAGCTCAAACTACAGAAAGTGGTGCATTAATGCATTAATTTATACAAATTTATACTTTGAAAATATAACATAATAAAAAAATGTATGTCTTGAATATAACTCATAATAAAATGCATATATGTAAAATGCTGCAATAGATATTTCTCTAGTTTTGTCTCAATGCAGTGCATTATGGGATTGCCTACTACAATACAATCACTATAGTTAAAAAGTTTGGGGTCGGCAAGGCTGCATTTATTTACAGTAAAAAATACAGTAAATCAGTAATATTGTGAAATATTATTACAATTTAAAATTTTATATTTTTATATGGTTTAAAATGTAATTTATTCTTGTGATGGCAAAGCTGAATTTTTAGCATCATTACTCCAGTCTTCAGTCACATGATCCTTCAGAAATCAGTCTAATATCCTAATTTGGTATTTAAGTTCCAATTTTTTGTGGAAACTACGATATACACTCACCTAAAGGATTATTAGGAACACCTGTTCAATTTCTCATTAATGCAATTATCTAATCAACCAATCACATGGCAGTTGCTTCAATGCATTTAGGGGTGTGGTCCTGGTCAAGACAATCTCCTGAACTCCAAACTGAATGTCAGAATGGGAAAGAAAGGTGATTTAAGCAAGCGTGGCATGGTGGCATGAGCGTGGCATGGTTGTTGGTGCCAGACGGGCCGGTCTGAGTATTTCACAATCTGCTCAGTTACTGGGATTTTCACGCACAACCATTTCTAGAGTTTACAAAGAATGGTGTGAAAAGGGAAAAACATCCAGTATGCGGCAGTCCTGTGGGCGAAAATGCCTTGTTGATGCTAGAGGTCAGAGGAGAATGGGCCGACTGATTCAAGCTGATAGAAGAGCAACTTTGACTGAAATAACCACTCGTTACAACCGAGGTATGCAGCAAAGCATTTGTGAAGCAACAACACGCACAACCTTGAGGCGGATGGGCTACAACAGCAGAAGACCCCACCGGGTACCACTCATCTCCACTGCAAATAGGAAAAAGAGGCTACAATTTGCACGAGCTCACCAAAATTGGACAGTTGAAGACTGGAAAAATGTTGCCTGGTCTGATGAGTCTCGATTTCTGTTGAGACATTCAGATGGTAGAGTCAGAATTTGGCGTAAACAGAATGAGAACATGGATCCATCATGCCTTGTTACCACTGTGCAGGCTGGTGGTGGTGGTGTAATGATGTGGGGGATGTTTTCTTGGCACACTTTAGGCCCCTTAGTGCCAATTGGGCATCGTTTAAATGCCACGGCCTACCTGAGCATTGTTTCTGACCATGTCCATCCCTTTATGACCACCATGTACCCATCCTCTGATGGCTACTTCCAGCAGGATAATGCACCATGTCACAAAGCTCGAATCATTTCAAATTGGTTTCTTGAACATGACAATGAGTTCACTGTACTAAAATGGCCCCCACAGTCACCAGATCTCAACCCAATAGAGCATCTTTGGGATGTGGTGGAACGGGAGCTTCGTGCCCTGGATGTGCATCCCACAAATCTCCATCAACTGCAAGATGCTATCCTATCAATATGGGCCAACATTTCTAAAGAATGCTTTCAGCACCTTGTTGAATCAATGCCACGTAGAATTAAGGCAGTTCTGAAGGCGAAAGGGGGTCAAACACAGTATTAGTATGGTGTTCCTAATAATCCTTTAGGTGAGTGTATATATATATATATATATATTTTTTTTTTTTCTTTTACCAAATTCTTTGATGAATAGAAAGTTCAAAGGAACAGTATTTATTTAAAAAAGAAATATTTATAACAAAGTCTTTACTGGCACTTTTGATCACTTTAATGCATCTTGCTGAAAATTTAAAGTAGGCCTATTAATTTTAAAAGTAGGACAGGTTTGGTGGTATGGGTAGGTTTAAAGGGGACATATCATGAAAATCTGACTTTTTCCATGTTTAAGTGCTATAATCGGGTCCCCGGTGCATCTACCAACCCAGAAAACGTGAAAAAAGGACAACCTAGGAACTTTGTTTTGGTAAGCCTGCAATCATGTGAAAAAAAAGAGCCGCTCAGATTTATCTCCCCTACTGACGTAGGAAGGGGATCTTATTATAATATAACCGCCCCTTAATCTGCACGTTTCAACCCACGGCACTGACGGACTGTTCTGTATTAGCATAGTGTCCGCAATTTTCTCTGTGCTCGAGCAGCTGTAGAGACAACGTCTTGTAAGCAATGCAGGTGCATTGCCTGAACGAGGGACAATTTAAGGCAGATTTTGCTAAAAAGTTAAAGCTCAAGGATGGATCAGTAGGCTACTAGCTATTCGTGATCCAGCTTATAGTCTCCGGAGCGATACTGGTTTATTACAGTTTATTAAGCACCCCCTGAAAAGGCATAAGGTCTGTATATATTTGTTTACTGTTAGTTGTAAGAAGTGTTTTTGTGTAATTCGCTGTGTATGCTGATGATTATGCAAGGGAGAGAGAGTGTTTATGAATAAGACTTTAATGCGCACGTCTTGCACTGTGTTTTATTCAGCTCTTACAGTGATTTTCTGGAGTGAAAACAGACGCTTCATCTTTTGTGTGATGAACAATAAACTTCATAAAATTCATCAGTAAAGTTTTGGCCATCATTCGGACAGGGTCCGCTATAACATGCTTATACTAATAGTGGATAAAAGCAAGATGGCAATATAAGTTAAAACCGGAATTAAACTAAACTATACCTGTTCTATCTCCATTTATTCTAGCATTTATTCTCTGGCTCTGTAGGCATTATTGTCCGACTCCAGTTCGAACTGAACACTGTTAGTTTCTGGCATGTTCTGTTGTTGTTGTTGCACAAGCTATTGCAGCTCCACCCTCTTCTTGAAAGAACAGGCAGCTCATTTGCATTTAAAGGGACATACACAAAAACGGTGTGTTTTTGCTCACCCCAAAAAAAGTGCCAATTTTAACAGGCTATAAAACATGAACTGTGGGGTATTTTGGGCTAAAACTTCACATACACACTCTGGGGACATCAGAGATTTATTTTACATCTTGTAAAAAGGGGCATAATATGTCCCCTTTAAGGGTGGATTAAGGTGTAAGGGAAGGTTCAACAGTGTAATTATAGATGTGGGAAGTCATGGCCTAATGGTTAGAGAGTCAGACTGGTAACCCAAAGGTTGCGGGTGTGATTCTCAATACTGGCAGGAAATGACTGAGGTGCCCTTGAGCAAGGCATCTAACCCCCAATCACTCCCCAGGCACCACAGCAAAAAAGGCTACCCACTGCTCTGGGTGTCTGTGTCCACGGTTTGCAGTGTGTTCACTAGTCACTACTCCTAATGTGTGTGCACTAACTTGAATGGGCTAAATGCAGAGGACAAATTCAGAGTTACCATAATTGTCCTTTCACTTTTTTTAATTACAGATTTAATTACATGCAGGTTTTTTTTTTTTTTAATATAAGTACAATGTAAAAACATGTATGCACACAATAAGTGCATTGATTGTATCGAATGATTAATTTAAATGTTAGTACATAGTAGTTAATGACACCTAATATAAAGTTGGACCAAAAATCTTACTAACCCCAAACTTTTGAATGGTAACAAATAATTTCAACTTAGAATTTGGCTAAAAGAAGCAATCTACCCTTTAAAACAAAAGTGTGTTTATGATGCCTTAAAATACAGCCTATGTAGGCAGCTCCCTAGGTTTTGGTACAGAGCCACAGTGATAACAATTGGCACTTGTTGTTTGGATGCAGATCAAGCAGTGACCTCAATGTTGAAACGACCTTGCTATATCCTTTCTGAAAAATGCGGAACATTTCTTGGATCTTGAAAAATGCAGAACATTTCTTGGATCTTAAAAAAAGAAAGAAAAAAAAAAACAAAGCAATTACCATGCACACACATCCCAGAATAATCCAACACACGGAGTTCTGAAAAATGACATAAACCAGGCTCTTACGTAAAGCACTGGATCTAGCAATTTTAATGATTTAGTGCTTGAAGTTTTCCCATGTAAACTAAATCTGACTGCATTGTGTGTTGCCAGGGTTCGGGGAGAGACGAAAGCAGCAGCCCCCCTCCCGAAACTCGGTCCGAACACCACGCTAATACGACGGCATGACAGCGAGGACCCATAAGCCATCTGTGAATCAGGCTGACATTCATTTGGCCTGATTTGTGCAAAGACACTGCATATCAATGAGGACCACCACTGCCTAATAAATGAGGCGCACCCTAATCTGTCTCAGAGTCTGTAGCTGGAGAACGAGCGAATTCGGAAAGTATGCGCTGGCTCGGATATGCACCCCGTAGGGCATGTGTCTTGGTACATCCCAGTCTTGATTCTTAATCAGACACAAGGGCCTGAAATTGAGTGGGTCACAGCGTGAAGCAAAGATCAGATGATTATGTTCTTTGAAATGTAACACAAATCTAATTCAGTCGAATAAAAGGCCAGGGAGGGAGAAAAAAAAGAAAATAACAGCATCCCAGCACGCATCCTACCGCCTGTTTGAATTCCGTATCTGTTTTCCATAATTAAACATTTAAACTCAACACAAAAAGAGACAAAAAGATCATGTGCAAGAAACTCAATATGCAGGTAATGATGAAACAAGCAAACAGAGCTGCAGGAAAAGCGATCTGCTGTTAGCATGATAAAGCATATGGCTGATTACTGCCGCAGCAGGGCTGCTCCTTACCTCGGCACATGAACAACCAGCACGTTTTTGAGTTTGACGGATGCCCTTGGTCACCCTGAAGTGGTCTAGATGCTTTTACGAGAAAAAGTACAACTACATGCAGTGCACAGAAACACAAGCACATGGAGTGTGTAAACAGTGGCGAGGGTTCGGGGTTAGAGCGGCGGGAAGAAAAGCATGGAAGTAAACACACATGGAGAGGGAAGGATATGAGAAAGAGAATGGGACAGGTGATGTGGAGCAAGAACAAAAGGAGCTATTAACCTGGTTGGTCAGAGCAGCTGGCAGTGACTGCAGTGCAGGAGGAAGTGGTGGTGGTGGTGGTGATTGTCTTAGCGCCGCTGTCCTGGGCGGCTGCACTTTTCTGCTTATTTTTCGTGGACTCCTGTGCTTTGAGCTTCTTGGCATGTTTACTGCCTTTGTAGTGCGCCTCGGCTTGGCTCTACAAAGGAGAACAAATGAACCATCCAATCAGGCTCATTTCTTACAACTAGCATCTACCATCATGGACCGCAATCACACACACACATTTCAAACATGCTTTCAATAGCAGGCACTGTTCCAATCAAGGTAAGGATGAGATCGGGATGAGCAAATTTTCCAGAGCCTAAGAAACAGAGCCGGACATGGTGTGTTCAGAGGGAACTGATTCTCAATGGAGCAAAACTAAATGGACATCAATAGTTGGCACTCACTGAGGCCGTTAATGGAGAGTTTACTCATATCTTTAGCTGTTCAACTTCCAAGTGAAGATTTGAAGGGAAAATGACTACTTCACACTTAAATAGAATGAGAGGGAGCGAGAGAGAAAGTGCTTATGAGGGATTAGGATCCCTTTGAATATCTGACTGCTAAGAATTAGGGGCTCAATTTCTCATTTTTATGACATCAAAAGTGACAAAGTCCCAAAAGACCTGCAGATGGATTTTCTCTACAAATGCTGAAACTCTGTCACATTCACTAACTGCAAGTTTAAGGGATTTCTGACAGTGCCGGGAGAAGCCAGACGGCACCGCTCACGGATGTTTTTCCTGCAGATTATTCAAAGAGGAAGCCTGCAGTTTTCAGTTTGCGAGGTGTTTAAATAGCAATTACAGGAATGTAATGACGTCACTGCTTTGTTGTATTCATTATTGTCCCTCCGAAATGAGATAAAAACAACAGAATTACATTTAAATCATTAGGATTTCCATCACAAAGAACAAGCATCTTAGGTAAAGGCCATTCACACTGACAGAGCTGGTGATCTTATTTTTTATTTTTTTTCAAAGCTAATTACATGTTATATATACATTTTATTTATTGTAATTGCATTAAATTATATTATCTTCTTCATAATATATTACAATATATATATAAAGGTACAAAAAAAAAAAAATCACTCTCAGTGTGAATCTTCATTAAACCTGTATTTGGGGGACATGGACATAGGGGAGAGCTTTATAAGTTCAGTGATTTCAGAACAGTATTGGATGTGCCTCTATTGAAAGAAACATTAACTTTACTAGTTAATACATATATACATTTGATCAAAACACACAAACAGACAGACAAAAGAATATCTATTACAAAGCATGCGGCTAACACCATGTTGTAAAGGTGCTGGGATTAAAGAGAGGTCAAAGTTTTTTTGATTCTTTTTTCTGTCATAAAGACAAAATGGCTGCCGTTCACTTGTGATCTTGTGAATGTGTGTTGAACCATTGAGTCAGAGCTGAAAAAACATGAAATATGATAAGAGAGAAGAAAGACAGAGACAGACCAAGCGAAAATGAGGTGCGTAACATCCATCACACCAACAGCACAGATAGCTTGTTCAAGTGACAGGCATGAGAGTCATAATGACACGCAGGACGCTGCTGCAGACAGTGACAGGAGAGAATGATGTGACGACCTGGGGCGTTTTGTCTTCTCTGCACTGTGCAAATGTTAGCAGCTCCTGTGACCTGGATTAAGTGTACTTGACATTTATAAATGGACTTTCTCCCAAGCTATGTGTGAGCCCATTTCAATATTTACAAAAACATTCACAACCGGACCATAATTTCAGTCTTTATAACATCAAGTGTTTTTCAACTTCTAGCAATCACAGGGCCTCATTCGTTGAACACGAGCAGCACAAATGTCTCTGTAAATTGTTTCAAACATAGAACGGGCTTACAAACCTGTTTATGTTTTGTGAACATTAAAGGGATAGTTCACCCAGAAATTAAAATTTTGTCATCATTTACTTACCCGTATGTTGTTCCAAACCTGTATGCACATTTCTTTCTTCTGCAAAACACAAAAGAGGATATTTTGAAGAATGTTGGGGTCCAAACAACATTGGACTCCATTGACTATAACTGAATGGAACTGTATGGGGGAAAAACACTGAGGCATTTTTCAAATCATCTTCTTTTGTGTTTCACAGAAGAAAGTCACCAATAAATTTAAAATTCCAGATTTTAAACACACAGTAGCTAAACAATGTCTTAACGTCCATCTCAATCTTAAGTGTAAAGTTTATATTTCACTGTTTATTTTAAGTTCTCACTTCACCCCCCTAAGAACTGAGAAAATTCATTTGGAAATTTTGGAACTTAGAAATTTTCTGGGAGCTGATTCCAAAAAATCATGGATCAAACAGCCCTTAGATTTAGTCTACCATTCAAAAGTATGGGGTCAGTAAATTTTTTTTTTGAACTCTCTTACGCTCACCAAAGCTGAACAGTATTTGATCAAATATACAGTAAAATCTGTAATGTTGTGAAATATTATTACAATTATTTACCCCCCCCCCCCCCCCCCATTTTAATATATTTTAAAATGTAATTTATCCCTGTGATGTCAAAGCTGAATTTTCAGCATCATTACATCATTACCTGTAATATGATGAGTTGGTGCTCAAGAAACTTTTCTTATTATATCTGCTGAAAACAGTTGTGCCGTTTCATATTTTCTGTGGAAACCATAATACATTTAGAAATACAAATGCATCCTTGCTAAATAAAAGTATTAATTTCTTGAAAAAAAATCTTATTGACCCCAAACTTTTGAACAGTAGTGTATACAGATTATCAAAATCAATCATCAATTTATGCGAGAATGGTTTGCAGAACTATTTTTTCACTCAGAAATTCATTCCGTTCGTGTATCATGAACGAGGCCCATTGAGCGTATATGACATTCTTCCGTGAACAGTCAAACATATACATGTTTTATTAATAGCTATGTTGCAAAAATGTCTTTGCAACAAGAGCAGGACACGAACGAGCAAACATAAAAAGGCTTGCATAGGCAATAAGCACCAGTAAGCCTTTCTGCTGATATTTGCAAATAGGAGCTGCCAGCAATATCAGTGCATTACCCTACAGCTGTCTCTGTATCCTCCCGTTCAGCGTTCATGTACTGTACAAGAAACCTGTCAAAGACATACACACCTACACATTGTAACAGCTTGTTGTATGATAGTGCACAGTTGATCTTTTAGGGAGTCTATTTTCTCATGCATACATGCTTTGACTTTGTGGTTTTCACAGGCCTGGCTGATGCAAAACACAGACTGGCCTCAGATGGGGCATCACTGTCAGAAATGTATTTGCTTTCCCATTTCTCTCTCATTTTTTGTTATCCTCTGATCCCACTACAATATGTCTTATAAACGTTTTTCATACATATTTCTTCTATGTTAAAATAGGAAGTCCTAGTTGCAGAAATGCCTATAAGTGAGCCATTTGAAATACTTTAAGTATAGCTCCTTTTGTAGATGGGTGGAGGGCTCAGAAACCCTGTTTGGAAACTTCATATGTAATATTCTTGGTTTGATGTGTGTTCTTGTAGTTCTGCATGCAACAAATTTAGTCTTGCAATGACAGTCTCAAATGATTTAGCCAATTATGCAATACAAGCGTTATTAGTGCCTACTTCTGTTGTTTTTCCGAGGCCACAGGTCCCTGCCACAAAACATCTGCTAACAAACTCCCTCAATGCATGAAGTCATACAGCAATTATGACCTACTCTTTTCCCTCATCCCTCACTTCAGCCTTTAAAATAATTTTTAAGCACAATAACAACCTTAATTTGATGAAAAACATGCCAAATGCTAAGGCCTGACTATTAGCCAATTTCCAGAATTTTTTAAATCTCAGAGCACAGATAAAAGTGTTTATTTTCAGCTTATAATAAATCTGCACTTTTTTACATTTCCACCTTCTACTCAAAGCTCAAGACATCAGAAGATTCCTTACATGTGTGAACTCCAGATTAATCTTTTAGCAGAACATTGATCTGAACTCCCTCTGGTAATCCATCTTTCAAATAATTACTTTAAAAAGACAAAATAATTAGCTCTTAAATGGGGATTGGAATTGCAAGGCCTTGATTCCAGCTCCTTAACAATTCTATTATCGATTCTTTTAGTACTTTTGAAGAAACACCCATCCTTATAATTAGTCCTAGCTATAAAACTTAAACAAAAATACTAAACAAAAAAGATACTTTTTTGGCAATATATTTTAGTGATCTTATTTATAATTAAAGAGTTTATAACTAAATTCCACATGATTCATTTAGCTGTGTAATGTAGATTCAATAGCAACACCTGTGAAGAGATGATGCCAACCCCTGCAAGGACTTCAGATGATGCCAACTCTGAATCAACATACACAACTGCCAAATTTTCTATATATTGTAATCATGATGATCACAACTTGTAATAACTGCTTTCATGAGATCATTTTTTCTGCCTAAATGAACACATGATGCAAGCTAACTGCATGATTTGTATTATCTTAGAACTGTACATTTCTGAAATATATACATAACTTGGACACAGTCACCTCTGATAGGGATAACTCTAAACTGTAATGTAGACATGCAATTTCTGTAAAGCTGCTTTGAAACTATGCGTATTGTGAAAAGCACTATACAAATAAATGTGAATTAAATTGAATGCAGCCCTGTTTTTACAGTACTAGTATCATATTTTAATCTCAGAAGAATAGAGATTGTCAAGAACTGTTAACAACTAAAAAGTTAAAAAGAATTATATTATTCAGTAACAGTATTAAATGGAACTGATTCGCGATTCCCTGACCTACAGATAAAGTTCACAAGAACTGCTGCAGATCTCAAAGTAGTGAAAGACACCTATTTCCAGATTTTTTCTTATCTCCTCCTATGTAAGACCCGTACTCACCAGGTCTCAGTGATCCGATCATAAGAAGTCATCCGTAAAATATCACCGTGTACACCTGTTAGCATGGTTTAAATTGAGGTTTTGAATGTGGAGGAGCCCTAAAATCTGGCAGGCTGATGCCCTAGACATGATAACTTTGATGCAAAGCTGAATTTTCAGTGTCACGTGATCCTTCAGAAATCATTCTAATATGCTGATTTGCTGCTCAAGAGACATTTCCTATTATTATCAATGTTGAAAACATTTGTGCTGCTTAATATTTTTCCGTCACTTTTGATCAATTTAACAATCAAATTGTTATATATATTATGGATGGATGGAACAACAGACAGAAATCTATTTATCGACAGACAGACAGACAGATAGACAGATAGATAAATAGATAGATAGATAGAATACCAGGTGTAAATGAGGTCTAAGTTGTGTTGAAATTTGAAACAAAGCTCTCCTTATGCTGCTGGGTAACGTTAGTCGAGGAACGACACAACCGTTCAACAGAGACACGTGTTGCGGGGGTGTGACGGCTGTAATGACACAGCATGTATAAGAGACCATAAAGCTTTAATGAGATGTGCTGGTTATCGGCCATATTGGCTTGTTCTCACATAAGGGCTGTAGGTCTCTGGAGAGAAGCCTCCACTTCACCTAATGTCACATCACAGCAGGACACACACCTTTAGATCAGGTAACTTCAAATGAAATGGCCAGGGCTTCTCTGTTACACTGAGCACAAATGGAGATAAAAACAGCTCATTTACAGAAGATAAGGGAAACCTAAGAGCGTACTCCAGCCATTATTCTCATTATTCTTTAATGCAGTCTTCAAAAGAACACACAACGGCTGTTTTACCTTCAAAACAAACACCTAATAAAGGCAAAAAAGAAAACCAGACAATGTAATGTAAGACAAAACGGGGGAAAAAAGTTATAGTATAAACAGTTTTTATGTATTTGAAAAAGCCAGTGGAGTGAAAAGCTTAAAAATTCAGCAGCGATTTTCCCACAATCGCAGAGTTTATTCAGGCCACATCTGCAAAAATTTATTTTAACAGCTAAACCGAGGGCCAAGATTTCTGAGACAGAATATGAAATAAAAAAACCATATCAAACCAAAAACAATTTATAGAACTGTCAGCTGCCTGTAGGCCTTGCCTGAAGTGTAATTATGGCATTAAAAAAGTTGCATTCTACAGAAAATAGGAGCATGTTTAGTTTGTGGAAAGAACATAAAATATAATGCAGAACACATTAACGGTAAGGTCATTTATATGAAGCATTTCAGAGGCTGGAGTTGAACTATAAAGTTGCACGGGGTCAGTAAATTGCGTGACAGATTTGAATTGTTAAAGACCGTAATTATACGCCAGGCAAAGTTTCATAATGGAAATAAATGCCATTTAAGGTTTGGCTTTTACACACATTGATCTGAGCCATTAATTAGAGCTAATCTATAGTGATTCAGGGAACATGTACTGTGTGTGATCAGTGTGTCCAAGTACACATTAGCCCAAGAGCATTGGTGACGCTCACCAGCAAGTCAAATGCTTAGTGTGACAGCAGTTACACGACCGTTCAAAAATATCTCATCAGGGCTGCATTTATTTGATCAAAAATACAGTACAAACAGTGAAATTTGTGTGTTAATATATTTAAAAATGTAATTAATTCCTGTGAAAAAACTGGCAGTCGTGCTTCTTAAAGGGATAGTTCACCCAAAAAGCTGACACCCTCAAGTTGTTCCAAACTTGTATGAGTTTCTTTCTTATGTTGAACATACAAAAAATATATATTTTGAAGAATGTTGGGAACCAGACCATAACCATTGACTTCCATAGTATTTTTTTCCTATATGGAAGTCAATAGGTGCCGTCAACTGTCTGGTTACCAACATTATTCAAAATATATATTTTTTGTATGTTCAACATAAGAAAGAAACTCATACAAGTTTTGAACAACTTGACGGTGAGTAAATGATGACAAAATTTCAGTTTTGGGTGAACTGTCCCTTTAATATTCTTTGTGGAAACGGTAATACATTTTAATTTCAGGATTATTTGATGAATACAATGTTTAAAAGAAGAGAATTTATAAGAAATATAAATTTTGCGTAAATCTTTACTGTCACTTCGGATCAATTTAATCCATCCTTGCTGAATAAAAGTACTAATTTCTTTTAAAAAATGACCCTAAATTTTGAATAGTGGTGTAAATTGTACGTAATTATTTTACATTTACATTTAATTAAAAAATAAAGATCGGCACCATACCATGCAGCAAACACCCAAAAGTTCTGCACAAGCAAGCACCACTTGCAATGTATTCATAACATGCATTCATAATAAAATGTAAAAAATACATGCAGAAATAATAGAAATAGCAGAAACGTACAACTAAATATAAAGACATACTAATATGCTAGAAAATATGCACAGAATTACATAAATATGCAATCTGTTAAAAAAAAAAGTCTCCAGACAGCATTTTTTGAAAACCACTGATCTGAACAAATCTGAATATGACTGTTATTTTACGCTACTATGGGAATATTTTACAGTACAAGAAGAGAGGAATATCACACCCTATTTATCTCATCTGTTCATGGCGTTTTATTTTACAGAAAATGCCCATAAGATACTTCACAGCAGCACACAGGACTAATTATGGAAAGAAAAGAAACACACAGTGAAACTACTGCTTCCCTTGAAACTTCACTAGAGCTTGGCTGAGGATGTGTTCAACCTTTAGTTGCACAATGTTTTTTCCCCTCTGGCAACAGGATCGGATGACACAGTGAGTCCAGAGCGTGCGCTAAAGTATGGGATTAAATTACATTGCCGGACTGTGGCAAAACGAAGAGGCGTTTGAGTTTTAATAAAGTCGAGGATAATGTTTGTAGCTTCCGAGGGTGAAGGCTAATCTACAGGAGCAAGCTGCGAGACCAATACGAGCCAATACGAGCCAGTAGTTTCTCTGTTCTCCTGGAACATGAAATAGTAACAGCACAGCGCTTGACAAACACGGCATCTTCAGGCCTGCGGAGAACGAAGGTAAACACGGATGCGGGCTGATTCGTTCTGACATGCCAACCAGAGCATCACTTCCACTTAAGCAAGATACGCTTTGGACTGGGCCTGCAGATGAGCATCTCCAGGGAGCATGGAGAGCAGGAGAGACAGCTCTATCGGTGGAGATCAGAACGTGGCAACACATGCACCCAGAATTAGCATCAAAGAGCTTGGCAGTCTGGGGAACATCCGTTGACACTTCTGCTCGCCCCACGCTAGCTCAGATACGCCGCTTAATCTTAAAAGCAATGTTCAGATGGGCAATTGCGAGAGGAAACTGTTTTAAATTATCACAAGAAGGGCAGTCATTTCACTTTCCGCTTTTATTGTGCTTGTTTGGAGGACGAGAGAGAGAGGAAGACGAAAACAGGAAGCCAACACAAGTTAATCTCTAGCAGTCGCTTCAATTCAGAAGCACAGAGGCTGTGTTTGAAACAAGGGTTTCAAACTCGATAGCAATCAAGCAATTATGCACCGCAGGAGGGAACAACAGGCCGGCTGGGACACCCAGCAGCCACCCCCACCGAGTCAACAGGACCACGTCTGCCTTTGCTCAGAAGTCCAAAGGGGTTCCCCGGGTTCCTGTGCCGCATTCCTGCCTGTTTGTCATGACAAAGATGAAAAAGACCTGGAGGAGACAAAACAGATGCACAATGGTGCTCCTGCGTCTGTTTTCCACTCTGAGAGAAACCTTTTCTCAATTACCGCTCGCAGTGGGAGCCCTCTGTCAGCCAGGGCTTATTGCCACCCTGTGCCATTCATCTTAAATTAAATGGCTTAATCAATGCCAAGACAGAGTGGAACAACATGGCAGTACAGTAAGTAATTACCCCTCTCCCATAGAGAACAACACAACACAAGCCTCTGCCAGCTAACTCTGCACAGAACCCAACACCTGTGTGCACACTAGTAAACACAATGGTACTGTTTAGTGCAACCGCTGGGATTTTACTGCTCTGCCAGTGAATAAACAATGCCACATTTTATTTTGGACATTAGGCATTAAAATCTACTATAGATTATAAAATGTAAGGCAAAACATAACTAGCAGCTATGGGATATACCAAAATATTCTGATAAAACCGATGTTAACCGTACTGTACTAATAAAAGCTTTTTAAGATCACTAAATTATTTGATTATAAATACAGTAAAAACAGTAATATTGCAATATACATTATCGAGTGATGCAAACGGTAAACAGTGCTGATACTGGTGGAATATCGCATGGTGCTGATCACTTCTCAGCCAATCAAGAGTTGAGGACCAGCACTAACCATACTACTTTTTTTATATATATCTTTTTTTTTTTGTAAATGAGGGTGAGCAAATGATGACAATTTTAATTTTTGGGTGACTATACAAGTAGTTTCAGACTGAATTGTGAGTCTTTTTGATGTATAATCAAAAATAATCTGTTCAAAAGAGTCATTCATGAACTACAGTGTGTAACAGTGATAGTAATGCAAAATAAAGAAGTGCTGTCAAATTATTTCTTTTCCTTTGATAATATTCAATATACTGCAAGCTCACAACCAGGGTTGTGCAAAATTCAGAATTAAGAGGATTGGCAGACTTTTAAAATTCATGAGTGTGAATTTGAAAGTTGAACTGGAATGACATAAATCGAAATTCTCTCAGTAAGGTCAATAAACCATAAAACTTCATGGCTTTTTATGCTGTTTTTGAAGCTTTCAAACAAGGCTTTGTTAAGCAAACAACTTAAAAGTCTAATTAAAAATGGGTTTTATGAATTATTTCTCAATTCATCAATTCATTTCCTTGTATTCAAATTTGAATTGCAATTCCGAATTCTATTTGGTACTTTAATTTAAATTTAGGAACTGAATTGGAATCGGTAAACTTAGTTAAAACATCATTTACTTTGCCATGTTTTTTTATTTGGCCATAATTCATGACGCAGAAATCAAGAAGAGTTAATAGGACCGAACATCATGAAAATTATTTGGATTTTCATTTTCATTCATTCCAGTTTTTTTAATATAACTGAGTAAGAAAGATTCTTGATTCCCAACCTTATGTAAACCCTTAGGCTTTGTTTATGCAACTAATAACATCAAAAATTTATTATAAAGGCGTACATTAGTATCTGTGCTGAATTGTTTATTATGGGCTCAATGGCTTAGCGTGCAATCAACACAGGTAAAGGAAGTGAATGAGATAGAGCTCTGAAAAACATCAAACATAACAATTGATTTAAATGAAACGATTTAAATGATCCAGTATGCGTCTTGTCGAAAATGGTTGAGAAGTGTTCATTAGAAGCTGGCTGAGTGAACTGGCAGCATCACGTCTGCTAAAATTACCATACATTAGCGCACTTACCTTGTTTTGTATGATTAATGAAGAGCGTTGCCACTTGCACCCTAAACGGCTGTACTGGGGATAGTTTTAATCAGCCATCAGCGTGCAGAGCGAAACACAGCACTATAACAGCCACTTTTACACAGGCAGGACTGGAATGGGCTAAGATCACTTCTCTTTCCATATTTAAGAGAAAGGGGTATACTAGTAGGAGATGCAGCACATGCACAAACCAAACACAAACATTTACACACCCTCATATAAACACACATGAACAGCCAGAGAGAGTTTGTTTTTTGTACTCACATCTGAATTAAAGCGAAGCTGACAGATGTTGCAAGAAATAACTAGCTTTTTCTTGGGAGGAATGGAGACTCCAAATGTGTGGTTGATTACCGCTTTCTGGACAGGGTCCATCTGGAAGACAAAGAGCAGAGGAACATTTAGAGTGCTTTCACACTAGAGATTTTGCTGTGGACCAGAGTCTGTTTGTCGTCAGAGTGTGAAACGTGTGGCTGATGTGAAAGGGGTTTTCTAGACTCGGATGTGCAAGTCTACTTAAAAAAAAAAAAAAAAAATTGTTGGTTTGGGGTACAGTTTAAAAATAGTATAAAGGTAATATGTCCAATTTGTGGACATGATGAAACGCTATTAATAAATAGAATATATTCATGCTTCTGGTCATACTGGTCATACAAAGTGACAGTAAATACATCTATGATGTTACAAAAAAAAAATCTATTTCAAATATATGCTGTTCTTTGAACTTTTTCTATCCATCAAGGAATCTTGAAAAAAAATGTATCACTAAATTGTTTACCCAAAATTATCAAGCAGCATTTTTCAACATTCATAATAATAATAATAATAAAAAAATGTTTCTTGAGCACCAAATACTGCTGAAAAATTCAGATTTGCCATCACAGAAAAAAGTACATTTTTAAAAATTATTAAAATAGACTGGTTACTATTTTAAATTGTAATATTTTACAAAATTACTGTTTTTACTGTATTTTTGATCAACTAAATGCAGCTTTGGTGAGTACAAGAGATATTTTAAAATATTACATGTAAATAATAATAATAATAATAATAATATTTCTCCTTGTAAACCAAAAGACTCTAATTTGGAGCCCAAGTCAATTGCCTATAAGTTGGTGATTTGCAAGTCAATTTTGTGAAAAGTGCCACTAGATTTGACTTTCCATATCCCCTTTCACACAGAGCGTTGATCCCAGGAAATTGCCATAAAATTGCTAGAATGCCTTCTGTGTGAACCCAAACACATCCTGGGATTGATCCCAGGATCGATCCTGGGATGGGGACCTAGTAACATTGCCGGGATCAGTCCCGGAATGCGGGAACCCTGTGTGAACAAAAGGCAGGATCAATGCTGTAAGGGGTGTGTCATAGTGATGACGTTGAAGAACATTTGCCAGCTTAGTGGAACGGTACGCGATGCGCTAGTTTATGATCGAATCAGAAAAAAAAATGCACAAGCGTGGATCGTAAGCAAACTTAAAGAAATGAAATTCACTTCAGAATGAAAATTTCCTGATAATTTACTCACCCCCACGTCGTCCAAAATGTTCATGTCTTTCTTTCTTCAGTCGAAAAGAAATTAAGGTTTTTGAGGAAAACATTCCAGGATTTTACTCCATATAGTGGACTTCAATGGGGTACAACGGGTTGAAGGTCCAAATTCCAGTTTCAATGCAGCTTCAAAGGGCTCTACACGATCCCAGCCGAGGAATAAGGGTTTAAATTATATACTTTTTAACCACAAATGTTTGTCTTGCGCTGCTCTGTGATGCGCCAGATATTACTTAATCACGTTGGAAAGGTCACGCGTGACGGAGGCGGAAGTACCGTGGTAGGCTGAAAAACTCCATCTCATTTTCTCCTCCAAATTCAAAATCGTCCGACATCGTTGTTTTACCTTTTTTTGTGAAGGGCGTTTGACTTAGTCTTTGCACGTTTGCTTTGTAAACACTTGATCGGTACTTTCGCCTATGTCACGTGGGACCTTTCCAGCGTGATTACGTAATACGTGGCGCATCGCAGAGCAGCACAAGACAAACATTTGTGGTTAAAAAGTATATCATTTTTTATATTTTTTAGAAAATGACAGATCGTTTCGGCTGGGATTGTGTCGAGCCCTTTAAAGCTGCATTGAAACTGCAATTTGGACCTTCAACCTGTTGTACCCCATTGAAGTCCATTATATGGAGAAAAATCCTGGAATGTTTTCCTCAAAAACCTTAATTTCTTTTCAACTGAAGAAAGAAAGAGATTTGGTGAGTAAATTATCAGGAAATTTTAATTCTGAAGTGAACTAATCCTTTAAGACGCTGCGGAGACATTACACATCACATCCTGATGTCACGTGTCTTTACGGGATCTTTACGGGATGTGTGTGAATGCACGCACAGATTCCAGAAAATCACTGGCAGTGTTAATGAACCAAAATTCATTAACGACGGACAAATCTCGGGACACATTATCAGTGATTTTTTTTTGGAATCTCTGTGTGAAAGGGGCTCATCTCTGCTCAACAGCTGCTTCTATTGCAATACATCCACACCTGTGCTCTATGAATGTAAAGTTTTGGTGGTAAATTCAAAGTGATAAAAACATAAATAAAACAGTGAAGCTGGCATCTTCCTGTCCCGAGTCATTACCTAGTTACAGTGGTACACAGCTGCTGCTAGTACTCACAATGCAGTTACACCGATGAATGCACCACGGTTTGGACCAAAAAGAGACAATTTGCAAAGAGACAATTAAAATTAACTGACGAGAAAATGAACTAAGTATGAAAACCGCATTAGAATGAGAGTTAGAGAGACATGAATCAGACACACACAGAGTGTCCTCTGCATTAGTCAGTCTCCACGACCCTGAACGCAAGGTGGAAATGAGAGCAATAAGGATCCCAAGCTGCAGGCAAGACAGCTGTTTAACAGTGAGAATCAATGGCAGCCTTGCTGTTCTCCTGGGCTTAACCTGATATTAATAGATACTCTGATTACTGAACCAAGGAGGATGAAGACAGGAAAGCAAATGTGAACAGTGGCACATCAACACAGGAGAGCAACCAAGCACCTTTGTGGACTTGATCAATTGCAGCTCCTGAAGTTATGCCAGCTTGTTATCCTTTAATCAAACAAATAATTAGAAATCCAAGCAAACAAAAGCCTCTAATAAATCTTTACAAATATGCACTAATTTTCTCCAATTAAGTCCTGAATGGTAAAAAATATGACAGCAAATGACAACAAATACACTTTATTACTGCAAAACAAGAAGCTTAGCATAGGTTTGTTTTAACATGTTTTAAAATCAAATGAACACATATTTTCAGAAAAACAGTGAAACAGAAGTTCAGAACAGTTGTTCTTTTTATATAGATTTTGTCTTCTGTCTCTTGTATGTTGAATAAAAACCTCCAAACAAAAGACTTACTCATCTTACTCATCTGTAAGGGCAGGTGGAGCAGAGCCCCAGCTAAATATTTATCCAAAACACAGATAGACTTATTATAAACTGAATCAATAATAAATTGTAAATGTGTTCAGAATTCTGCAACAAATATTATTTAGATTTTCTAGATTATTTTAAGTCATAAAGTGAGCGGGATATATTAATTTAACATATAACATATTTAACTTTGGCAGACATGCTCTACAGCGCCCCACAATTTTCCAATGTAAATCTGTGCTGAAAAATGGAACTGCAGCGCACTCTTATTAAGAGCCATTGCGACAGATATCAGACTGCCCCACTTAATGCTGATTTATACTTCTGCGTCGAACCTACACTGTAGCTACGTCGTAGCCTGATGTGCACCTCTCCAAAAATGTAACAATGTGTCAATTCTACGTGGACCGCAAGCGCTGTGATTGGTCTGCTAGAACCCCTCCCTCAGGTCAAAAAAAAAATATCTGCGTTAGCGTTGCATTTCCTCATATGCATTTCCGCTTGCGGATTATAAATGATCTGTTCTTCGATATTTAACAACTCAAGCTGCAACAAAAGTCACTGTCTATTTGCCGCCATCACTGCTGCTGTCTCCAACAACGTACACAACAAGCTGCTTCTTCTTTGGTGTTTGTCTTGATACTGTGGGTTACACCATCAACATGCCCATTGACACTGCCTACTAGCGGTCTGCATGTGTAATTGCACATCGACGTGGACAACGACACAGAAGTATAAATGAAAACCGACACGTAGCCTACGGCGTAGGTCCGACGCAGGAGTATAAATCAGCCTTTATTTTCACGTTACCTTACATAAACCTTGCTTAAGACCAAGACGATATGAATCCGCTTCAGCTATGTGTATACTAGTCTGATTAACATGTTCTCGTGAATGGCCTTTATATAGTTCTGTTGTGTTTGTTTTATGTTTGTTCTGAGAATAGACATGGCTTTTTTTTCCTCACCTGAATTTCTCTCGTAATTTTCTAAAACAACATTCTGAGGCAATCAATACTACATTGAAGCAATTATAAGTAGAGATCGACCGATATATCGGTTTCCCGATATTTTTTCCCGATATTTAAGCATTTTCCCATAATCGGGTATCGGTTTTGTAATATCGGATTCACCGATAAATGGCACCATCTTGTGGACGTTTTGAGAATTGCGTGCAAGCCCGCCATTAAAGAACTGCGTCTGAGGGGAGATGAGTCAACAACGGTGTTCAAAGGTCAAATAACTTGCATCCCTTAATTAATAAACTTTATTTAACATAACAGCCAGTAATGCACAATAAGATGTAGGCTTGTAGATTATGTAGTTTAAACTTGGTGCTAAAAATAGAGATGAACTCAAGAAGTCACGTAATCCGTCATGTCCCAATAAAGACGTAACTTTACATGAATGAAATAAAACAGCCATGAATGAGAGCATGTTGGAAATAAAAGCGCTGAATTTATTTCTCTCTCTCTATTTATGCTCATCTCGTGAAATCGCGTTCAGCCGTTCAACTCACCGGGTTGTTGCTCCAGCATAGTCACCGTATGTACCTTTTAACAAGACCCACTCATTTAAAACTCCTTAAATTATATTAACGTCTGCTATATAACATTTATATAATAAACATCTAAATAATTACAGCTCTGTGGAAATGAATTATTAGGCCTATCTCCGCGAGAGACGTTCTGTGTAGCTAAACGATGAAAACAGAAAACAGCATGAAAACAGCGCTCTGTCATCAGCAGGTATTTCATAATCTAGACCGACAAAAACATTATTAATAATTCTGATAACGTGCCATTTGAGATGGACTCTGTAATAGCGATGATGTATTCAGTGTTATGTTTATTTTTCTGACAATGTTTGCGTATTCCAGAGAATATTCCAGCGCGTTCCATTCTCTTCACTCTTTAATCTATTAAACAACACATAAACCTTTTAAAACTGTAGTTTAAAATGAATGTTTATATTTATGCTTATATTTATGGGGAGTTGACAGACTCACCTGTCATTTATTTATGTTCTCCATTTGAAAACATTAGACTTTGTAAATTTATTTAGCCTGTTGTTATAAATAAAAAGATGCACCAGCAGTAATGTTAAAAAAGACTTTACTTGCACTGTATTTTTAAAAAAAAATGTTTGCACTCTTTCAGACTATGTTGACGTAGAAGTGTGTTTTGTTTTGTATGTAAGAAGGGAGTGAAATTGCAAAAATTACAGTGTTTAAAAAGTGTTAAATAAAACAGTTTGTTCAGTTCAGTGCGGTTGCTATAATTGTATAACACAATAGAAATAACACAATAAATAAATATTGCTTCTATATATCGGTTATCGGGCACATAAACATGCAAATAATCGGTATCGGTTATAAAAAATCAATAACGTTCAATCTCTAATTACAAGATATCTTTCTATGCGTGTGTTGTGTGTAGGCCTACTTAAAGCCTGTCAATCAAAATTAGAGCGCCACCCTCAGGCTGTACAGCGCAAGGACACCAGACCTCTTCCAAAAGTGGGTCTACATATTCAGCGATTAAAATATAAAGCTCACAAAATGTTTAACATAAACTAGCGCCAAGACCCTGAATCTGCTCTACCTTAATTTACAGTCAGGAGCTGATACTGTTTGATGATTTGAAAAAAAGCACAAGTTAAAAAAAAAGATAGCTTTTTTTCTGTAAAACACAAAAGGATCACTTTGAAGAATCTTTACGCATCTCTTTTTCATATAGTTCACAGATAAAGTTTCCATGTGAAGCGGCAGTTCATATACACCACCGTTCAAAAGTGTGGGGTCGGCAAGATTTTTAAATGCTTCTTATGCTCTCTTAAAAGTCTTTTATGCTCACCAAGCCTGCATTTATTTTATCAAAAATGCAGTAAAAACAGTAATATTCTGAAATATTATTACAATTTATTTATTACAAAAGAATGGTTTTCCATTCTGAGATATTTTAAATTAATTCCTGTGAGCGCAAAGCTGAATTTTCAGCATCAGTCTTCAGTGTCACATCATGAAATCATTCTAATATGTTTATTATGCTGAAAACTGTTAAGTGAAAACTGCTTAATATTTTTGTGGAAACTGTGATACATCAGGATTCTTTGATGAATAGAAAGTTAAAAAGAACATTTATTTTAAACAGAAACATTATAGACATTATAAATGTATATACTGCCACTTGTGATGAATTTAATGTGTCCATTCTGAATAAAAGCACAAATTTCTTTAATATTTACTGTATATATAATTAATGACCCCAAACTTTCAAACTGTATTGTAAGTAGAATAGATTGCATAGATTTTCAGTGAATTTTCAGTGAAATAGAGTCCCTGTTTACACATAAAATACTTTAATTTAACAAATAAAAGTATGCCAAAACAACATTCAATGCTTAAATAACAAAGCTGCAACAGAAATGATCAGAAATGTTGGAATTATTCAGTAGTTTCTAACTGTGGTAGGGACACGTTCCCGTTCTGTCCCAAATCTATGCTCATGGATCTGAGAATTTAATGAGACAAGAAAATAAACGGACAAAATTTAACAAGCTCTAAAAAATGTGCTGTGCAGCATCCAATAGGATTACGCACAGTGTTTCACTACTTCTCGAAGCCATGCATGAAACCCTGGCACGAGAGAGCTGACTTCTGAGTTTGCCTCCAAGTAATTTAACCATTTCACACACTCACAACAGCCGTCTCTCTTATAGGAAGGCATTTCATAGCTCACTTGAAATACAGACAAAAGCAAAAAAAAAAAAAAAAACGTAGCATATTCAACTTGAGACACAATTCTGGCATATTTTACCTGGAGCAAATGGAGAGTGTCCATAGCGCACTTTTGTGTGAAATAACAACCGAGAGAGGAGTCCAGCGGAGAGAGAGACGGAAGAGACTAGTGTGGCTTGCACTCCGGCAGCGATGCACTGTTCTCACAGCAACACCTCTCTCTCTCTCCATCTCTCAAAAACACACACGCACGCTTGCTCGCTGTCACCCTGCCTGCCTGTTGAACCTCGCATCTCAGGCTGATTAGTTCTGAATAACTGATGAGCTTGGGTAAACAGGAGTCAACTCTACACAGCAAATTCTGTTCACTCCTGATAAGAGTTCGTATGAACTCGGTCCATTAAGAATTTACGACAGTCACCCTTCGTGTTGGATGGATTGCCTTGACTTTATTGAACTAAAATGGATGTTTTGAATTCTGCATTAACCAGCTAGATATTTACCTTAATGACATCTCAAGCCCCGTTTACAGTGACAGCAATTAAATCACTGAATCACTGGAGGTCTGCAAGTGCCTGTGCTACTAGTTTCTAGTATTGACAGCTTTGCCGATGTATAGAAATCAATTTCTGCATTTCTGCAGTTTTTTTCCCATAAAGTTTGCGTACAACTTATTTGCTTATTTGCTAAATTATTAACATACATATTAACATACTTACATAATATATATACAAAGTATATACAAAGATAGAGAGGGAGAGAGAGAGAGAGAGAGAGAAAGGCAGAGAGAGAGAGAGAGAGAGAGAGAGAGAGAGAGAGAGAGAGAGAGAGAGAGCAGAGTAAATCTTTAGTTTTTTATAATTCATAAAAAGACATTTTAATTTAAACAATTAATTAATAAATTATCTATCTATCTATCTATCTATCTATCTATCTATCTATCTATCTATCTATCTATCTATCTATCTATCTATCTATCTATCTATCTATCTATCTATCCATCCACTGTAAAAAAAAAAATGTTGTTTCAACTTAAAAAGCAAGTGTTCATGCTGCCTTAACATTTTAAGTTTAGTCAACTCAAATATCCAAGTTGTCACTTAGTACAACTTCACATTTTAAGTTGACTAAACTTAAGGCAGTGGCAGCTGTGAACACTATATATATATATATATATATATTAGGGCTGAACGATACATCGAATTTTCATTGTCATCGCGACATGAACTCGCACGATGAACACATCGCAACAGACAGCCTGACACGATGAAGGGCACGTAATAAACGTTTGACCTATCACGTTTAGCCCTGAAGACATGGTTGGCGCGTTCATGCTATTTGGCCAATCAGGCGAAGCCCCAGGAAGTGTCAGCTACGCTCAGATTGATTTGTGAGGTGTCAATTTAGTTGCGACACTGTGCCGTTAGCAAATACGATGGCGGAGGAAGGAGAGAAGAGTGAGGAAAATGTGCTGGCTGACGAAGACCTTGTGGTGAAAAAGAACAGCACTTCAGCTATATGGAATTATTTTGGATTTAGGAGAGATGACGCATTACAAACACAGGTACTGTGTAAAACATGCTGAAAAATATTCAGTGGGAATAGGCTATTCAATGTTTAGGTTCTATGTTCGCAAAGAACCTATTAAAGCACTAAGACATGGGAACAGTATAGCTAACATTCACATTTGAATATTTATCGCAAGTCATATCATCATCGCAATATTAAACAATGTTATCGCACATCGCAGCTTTTCCTCATATCGTGCAGCCCTAATATATATATATATATAGTGTTCCTGTATGTGTATGTGTATGTATAGTATATATATATATATATATATATAGTTCCTGTATATATATATATATATACACACTCTAAAAAATGCTGGGTTAAAAACAAAACGGTTGAAAATGGACAAACCTTTTGTTTTAACCCAGCAATTGGGTTGTTTTAAGCAAACATTTACTGGGTTAAAACCCAATTGCTGGGTTTGTCCATTTTCAACCCAAATTGGGTTGTTTTTAACCCAGCATTTTTTAGAGTGTACATATAAATTATGTCATCAGTAGCAGTTCACCTCCGTGAGTTAGGCCAGGCTGCTTTTGCACTAATTGTGAGTTCACATGAACCGGACCCAGAGTACCTTTTCAAGCAGACTTGGGTACATTTTGCTGATGCCATTTTATCCTTGGATAAGAGTGCTCTCTATTTGATTAGGGGACGGTACAGTGGAGTAGCAGCCATCCATTTATGCCCTCTGCGGGTCACTAATGCTGTTCCTCATTCTACCAACCACAGTACAGAAACCTCCCCATGTCAATTTTTTTTTAAAGAATCCAAAGTCCATAGTTGCAGTCTGTCAGTTCTCTGACACGCTACCTGTTGCGCATGACGCTGAACAGCGGTAATCTGTAATTAAAATCTCGCTCTCCCACCACAACAAGTACAACAGCTATCAGTGCAGGGAAGTTACAGGCTAAAGATATAATGACTGTGGGAGATGGAGGGGTCAGGTGAGAAGATACAGCTGGTGGGATTGCTGTGCTCTTCCACAGCATGTGGCTAGAGCGTACTGAGGTGTAATCAAAATCTGGCGTATGGGACGCAGCTCAACCTGCGGTGTTGGAACACCGAAATTCTACAGAGGGGGGAAACTGAAGATGGATGGCAATGTGGCAAAAAAATTAGCTCATGAATATTAATCAGTTTGTACTGACATTGCTCAGAGATTTCAAAACTGAAATGTTAACAATATGACTGCACATTAAATGGTCAATCAATTTTTAAATGTCAAACGTCAAAATACTATGAGATCAGAAATAACATATAAAATCATAAATGAATAAATGTAAATAAATGTTAAACCATCAGAACTGTAAACTGAATTTGCTTTTGAATTAATTCTGTCATTTCGCTCAATTCAAGAGATCAAATTAACATGACAATTTTACTTTTTTTGATTTGTCATATTTTTTCCATCTTTACACCAGTCAAAAAAAAGCCAATTCAAATGTGAAGATTGCTTTCTTATGTTTGATCTGTCTAGATTTAACACATTTTGTATACGATTTTTTCGCTTATTTATTGCGCTTGGACAAACGTGCTCTGACTTTAGCTCCATCTGCCTTTTTTTTTCTTCATGCATAGGCAAAAAGACAACTTTAACTGTTTGAAAAAATATCAGGTACTAAAACAAGAGCTAATTACAGCCTATATCAGAAATGTGCTTTTATTCTGAGCCAAGAGAGGTTCAATATATATTTTAAGGACACACTGCATATAGTCTCGCGTAGCCTGACCTTCAGACTGACGGCAGAAGGTCTGGACTCCATAGCAGCTTTCATTGTACAAGGACCGCCCAGAGGCCATCTGACTGAAGTATCCAATCACAGTTCGCTTTGTTCAGCATCATGTTTAGAGGCATAAACATATAAATTTGTTGTCCCTACAATGTCACATACTTCAAATACTTTTGAAAATCCAACGTTTAGTTGATCCTGATAAGCACTCATTGTCACATATAAACATGACGGCTTTCTTCTTCCATGAAACTATCATTTTCAACATCTTCAAAATCAATATTTTGATCGCTGGCAGCTTCTTCACCAGATCCACCATCAAGTGACAGTGACACTAATATTTGATTGCGTTCAGTACTTGCTCTGCAGTAAATCGCTGAGCCGTTTCAAGTTTTGCTGATGATACTTCCTATTCTTTTGTTTTCTGCCTGCGGTAACTATGAGTGAAACGTCACTTCATCATTGTGTATCAGACATTGCCACTTTGTGGAATAAATGTGAATTGCACTTACTCCGTCATTAAAGATTATCAATC
The DNA here is from genome assembly GCA_039654105.1 of Coreius guichenoti. Taxonomy (NCBI): domain Eukaryota; kingdom Metazoa; phylum Chordata; class Actinopteri; order Cypriniformes; family Gobionidae; genus Coreius; species Coreius guichenoti. The sequence goes on along the minus strand of CM077172.1, from coordinate 9,342,499 downwards.
AATTATTGTTGTGCAGAAAAAAATATATACACTCTCACACACCTCGGGTCGTTAGCGACCCTATACAATTTTTACAAAAAATGTATGGGAAAACAGGCATTCTTATTATTTTTTTCTTATTATATTGTTTATAATTAATTGATTGAGGAATACTAAGAAGGTTGATGTCTAACTTTAAAAAATGAATGAGGAGGAGGGTAGTGAATGACATCCTGGGTCACTAAAGACCTGAGGTATGCATTTAAGGGTTAATCTCATTCGCTTGAGTGGAAGAGACCCCAGTTAGTCACTGTCGAATCAATTTAAATTGCACTTCTCTGTCATTCACAATCAAGTAAACAAACATGAAATTTGACAGGGAATATCATCCTGACAGAGTGCACTCACATAGCTGCAATATCAACAAAGAACAAACTTATGAAATTCTCTTCAAACTGTTGCTAAACCATGACATTAGTTGACCTGAAAGAGAAAACAGCCAGAGAAGCAAAGAGTTTACGCTAACGTCCACTATGGCATCTCTCGGGACAACACAATACATCAGTCTCTCTTCTTCCTTTTATTTCTTTCTCTTTCGCTGTCTCTGAACCTATTTACCAACTCCCTCAATGATATCTGTAGCTCTGTAATAGCAAGAATATCTTAAAGTGAGCCGATAGCTGTGACCTTGCCAAGGCCGGAGACTGTCTCTGAAGAACAGAAAGCACAGCAGATGGATAATGTGGTGATTCTCTTCATGGCTGAGAACACCTGGCTGAGCACAAACTGGCCTCAGTCTGTTGTGACTCTGGCAGCATTGATTTAAGTCATAGAGAGAGAGCCGTGACTACGCGCCCGCTGTAATCACGCTGGGATCCTTCATCGGGCGCAGTCCGCTCAAGCACATAAACACAATCACACTGATGACTAACTCCTCTTTATCCAATGCTGCCTCAACTGCCTCCATCGCAGAGATTTATTAAATACATTTCACAAATCATGACACAAATTAGTCAGTTTCTACTCTCTGTTGTTATCATTTGTGTTCGTTATGGTTGCGAACTGAGAATTGGTTCTTTTGAAATGGTTTCAATAGCCAAACCATGTGATTTTTGTGTTAACGTGTCTTAAATGTTTATTCTGCCATTGTGGGACAATAAAACATTGACCACAAAACAAATTGCTTGTACATCACATCAGTACAGACTGCATGCAAAAATGCACAGTGTGATTCGCAAATGAATGGCTCCTATGAGCAGGGTCTGTTAAAAAAAACGTATCAAAACAACTCACATTTAAGTCACATACAGAAAATGTTTGGTCATTACTACACTGTAAAAAATTATATGATCATTTGGTTATGACAGCATATGTTTTTACATTACTTTAACTCATCAAAATATGCAGTTCCCTTTCAGTCGGTCACGTTCGACGTACGTCGGACGTTACCGACGTACGTCGGACGTTACCGACGAATTGGGATCACTTCTGGGAGCCCCTATCAGCTTCGAGTGTATAGAGAACGGGCCAATGGCCATTGGCGTGCGAGATCTGCATCTCGCGCTCCGCCCCGCACCGCGGGTATAAACAGGAAGCAAATGCAGCGCACATTTGTCATTCACTTCGGAGCCGAACAGGTATCCATGAAGACTGTTCCTGCTACAGCAGATCCACTGCAGGAACATGACTATCTCGGCGCTTAGCTCGAGACTCGCCTACCTTCGGGAGGGTGGAGTCCCCTTACCTATGCCCCGATCTAGTGCTATTCCTGCCCAGCAGAATAGACCTACTTCAGCGAATAGCCAGGGTGACCTGAGGATCACGTTTAGGGCACACCCGCCGAGCCAGCCTCCGTGGGCCCCTAAACCCTCTGAAGCGCCGCAGCCGGTTGAGCTTCCGGAGGAAGTTGCTGGCCCCTCCCGGGGCGGTCCAGCGGTGACCTTTGGAGCTCCAGCAGACGATAGGATGTCAATCGCTGCATCGGAAGGGGAGTTTCAGTCCTCGGGGGATGAAGACTCGGCTGCGTTGCCTCCCTCTGGGAGAGTGGCGTTGCCCGAGACGGACCCCGAGCTGACGGCTATGCTTTTCCGGGCCGCCGAAAAGGTCGGGCTCGCGTGGAACCCTCCGCCATGTCCCGAGCCTTCTAGGCTGGATGATTGGTTTCTCGGGGTGGCTCGCGCTGGTTTTCAGCGTCCCGCCCCGGTGCCTTTCTTCCCGGAAGTGCATGAGGAGCTCACGAAGTCGTGGACGGCACGTTTTTCTGCCAGAAACCGGCCGAGTGTGCTCCCTCTGGGCGACGAAAGTCACCGCCTGTTCCATTGGTCAGGCGATGTCCACTCTTGTGGTCCAGGAGCGACATCTCTGGCTCAACCTGGTCGATATGAGGGAGACCGATAAGTATCGGTTCCTGGACTCCCCCATTTCCCAGGTTGGGTTGTTTGGCGACGCGGTCGAGAGCTTTGCCCAGAAGCAGACGTAGGCCATCAAACACATCCTGCCCCGGCGGTCAGCTGCTGCCCAGCCGCCGGCCGCAACTCCTCCGCCTGCTCGCCGCCCCAGACCAGCAGCAGCCTCCACCAGGGCAATGGCATGGAGCCGGCCGCGGGAAGGCTGTCCAGCCCGCTCAGGCCGCTGCCAAGCCAGGTGGCACGCGCCGTCGCAAGAGAGTCTGAGACGGGCCACCCAGTGCCAGTGGTACCCAAAACTTAAAAAAAAAGAGCTGTTTCTAAAATCTCTGGGTGCCAAGAGAGCTCGCTTGGCGGTGTACGACGCTCCCATGCCTTGTCACCCTCCGGTGCCTCTCTTATCGCCAGCAGGGGGTGCTGGCTGTGTCCAGGACGCACACAAGAGGCCTCCGCACACCCGTGCGCCCCCTCAGCGGAAGCAGGTAAGTGTTGCATTGCACACTCAGACCCCACTTCGGGCCGCTATGCCGTCCGAGTCGGGTCCCTGCACTCCGCTGCGCTGCCCCGCTGCGGGTACGTCTGTGGTGCCGTTGGTCCGGCTGGTTCGGTCGCTGGGAGCCTGGCTAGCGCTTCCCAGCCCGTCCCGCTGGCTCATCCGTACTATCAGACTCGGCTATGCGATTCAGTTCGCCCGGCGGCCCCCCAAATTCAGGGGTGTTCACTTCACCTCCGTGTCGAAGGAGAGCGCCCCCGTGCTACGGGCGGAGATCGCAGTCCTACTGGCGAAGGACGCGATAGAGCCGGTCCCTCCAGCCGATATGAAGACAGGCTTCTACAGCCCATACTTCATTGTACCCATGAAAAGCGGCGGGTTACGGCCAATCTTGGACCTGCGGTTCTTGAATCGGTCCCTTCACAGGCTGCCGTTCAGAATGCTAAAGCAGAAACGCATCTTCAGGTGCATCCGTCCCCAAGATTGATTTGCAGCGATCGACCTGAAGGACGCGTACTTTCATGTCTCGATTCTCCCTCGACACAGACCGTTCCTACGCTCTGCGTTTGAGGGACGGGCATATCAGTACAGAGTCCTACCCTTCGGGCTGTCCCTGTCGCCCCGCGTCTTCACGAAAGTCGCGGAGGCGGCCATTGCTCCCATGAGAGAGCGTGGTGTTCGCATCCTCAACTACCTCGACGACTGGCTGATCCTGGCTCAGTCGAAGGAGCAGTTGTGCGAACACAGGGACATGGTGCTCAGTCACCTCAGCCTGTTGGGACTTCGGGTCAACTGGGAGAAGAGCAAACTCTGCCCCGTGCAGAGGATCTCTTTTCTCGGTATGGAGCTGGACTCGGTCAATCTGACAGCGCGACTCACAGAGGAGCACGTCCAGTCGGTGTTGAACTGCTTTAACTCATTCAAATGCAGGACAGCGGTACCACTGAAACATTTTCAGAGGCTCCTGGGGCATATGGCATCCGCAGCCGCAGTGACGGCGCTCGGATTGCTTCATATGAGGCCGCTTCAACACTGGCTACACGACCGAGTCCCGAGATGGGCGTGGCAGAGCGGCTCGTTCCGTGTCTCAGTAACACCGAAGTGCCGCCAAACCTTCAGTCCGTGGTCGGACCCTTCGTTTCTACGGGCAGGAGTTCCCCTAGAACAAGTGTCCAGGCATGCTGTTGTCTCCACGGATGCCTCATCCACCGGCTGGGGGGCCACGTACAACGGGCTTGCAGTTTTGGGTCTGTGGACGGGGCCCCAACTGCAATGGCATATCAATTGCCTCAAGTTGTTAGCAGTTCGTCTTGCGCTGGGCCGCCTCAAAGGGCCGCTACGAGGCAAGCACGTTCTGGTCCGTACGGACAACACTGCGGCCGTTGCGTACATCAACAAACAGGGTGGTCTACGCTCCCGCCGCATGTCACAACTCGCCCGCCATCTCCTCCTCTGGAGTCAGAAGCATCTGAGGTCGCTTCGTGCCACTCACATTCCGGGCCTGCTCAATCGTGAGCCGACGAGCTCTCACGACAGCAAGTGCTCCCGGGAGAGTGGAGACTCCATCTCCAGGTGGTCCAGCTGATCTGGAGTCGCTTCGGGACCGCACAGGTAGACCTGTTTGCCGCCCCGGACACGTCTCACTGCCAGTTGTTCTATTCCCTGACTGGGGGGACCCTCGGCTCGGATGCACTGGCACACAGCTGGCCCCGGGGCCTACGCAAATATGCGTTTCCCCCAGTGAGCCTTCTTGCGCAGACACTGTGCAAGGTCAGGGAGGACGAGGAGCAGTTCTTGTTAGTTGCACCGTACTGGCCCAACCGGACCTGGTTCCCGGAACTAGTGCTCCTCGCAACAGCACCTCCTTGGCCCATTCCTCTGAGGAAGGACCTCCTGACTCAGAGACGGGGCACCCTATGGCACCCGCGTCCGGACCTCTGGAAACTCCATGTCTTGTCCCTGGACGGGACACGGAGGTTCTAGGTGGCCTACCACAGACTGTGGTAGACACCATCACTTCCGCCAGATCCCCCTCTATGAGGCGCCTCTATGCGTTGAAGTGGAACCTGTTCGTCGAGTGGTGTTCTTCTCGACGAGAAGACCCCCGAAGATGTTCGATCAGTTCTGTGCTTTCCTTCCTGCAAGAAGGGTTGGAGCGAAGGCTGTCTCCCTCCACCCTCAAAGTGTATGTTGCCGCTATCGCCGCAAATCACGACATGGTTGATGGTAAGTCCTTAGGGAAGCACGATCTGGTCGTCAGGTTCCTGAGGGGGGCGAGGAGATTAAATCCGCCTCGTCCTCACTCTATACCCTCTTGGGACTTATCTCTGGTGCTAACCACACTGCAGAGGGCTCCCTTTGAACCTTTGCAGTCAGCAGAGTTAAAAATCCTGTCTTGGAAGACAGTACTCCTGACTGCATTGGCTTCCATCAAGAGGGTAGGGGACCTGCAGGCATTTTCGGTTGACGAATCGTGCCTGGAATTCGGGGCGGGTAACTCTCATGTAATCCTGAGACCCCGGCCCGGATATGTGCCCACGGTTCCCACCACTCCCTTTCGGGACCAGGTGGGACCAGGTGGGACCAGGTGGCTGCAAGCGCTGCCTTCGGAGGAGGCAGAACCAGCCCTGGCTTTTCTCTGTCCTGTTCGCGCTCTGCGGACTTACGTGGACAGAACGCAAAGCTTCAGGACCTCAGAACAGCTCTTCATCTGTTACGGAGGCCAGCAGAAGGGAAAGGTTGTCTCCAAGCAGAGGATGGCTCACTGGATAGTGGATGCCACCGCCTTGGCGTATGAAACCAAAGGCGTGCCTTGCCCGCTCGGGTTGAGGGCCCACTCCACCAGGAGTGTGGCCTCTTCCCGGGCGCTGGCGCACTGTGCCTCGCTGACAGATATACACTCACCTAAAGGATTATTAGGAACACCATACTAATACTGTGTTTGACCCCCTTTCGCCTTCAGAACTGCCTTAATTCTACGTGGCATTGATTCAACAAGGTGCTGAAAGCATTCTTTAGAAATGTTGGCCCATATTGATAGGATAGCATCTTGCAGTTGATGGAGATTTGTGGGATGCACATCCAGGGCACGAAGCTCCCGTTCCACCACATCCCAAAGATGCTCTATTGGGTTGAGATCTGGTGACTGTGGGGGCCATTTTAGTACAGTGAACTCATTGTCATGTTCAAGAAACCAATTTGAAATGATTCGAGCTTTGTGACATGGTGCATTATCCTGCTGGAAGTAGCCATCAGAGGATGGGTACATGGTGGTCATAAAGGGATGGACATGGTCAGAAACAATGCTCAGGTAGGCCGTGGCATTTAAACGATGCCCAATTGGCACTAAGGGGCCTAAAGTGTGCCAAGAAAACATCCCCCACACCATTACACCACCACCACCAGCCTGCACAGTGGTAACAAGGCATGATGGATCCATGTTCTCATTCTGTTTACGCCAAATTCTGACTCTACCATCTGAATGTCTCAACAGAAATCGAGACTCATCAGACCAGGCAACATTTTTCCAGTCTTCAACTGTCCAATTTTGGTGAGCTCGTGCAAATTGTAGCCTCTTTTTCCTATTTGTAGTCGAGATGAGTGGTACCCGGTGGGGTCTTCTGCTGTTGTAGCCCATCCGCCTCAAGGTTGTGCGTGTTGTGGCTTCACAAATGCTTTGCTGCATACCTCGGTTGTAACGAGTGGTTATTTCAGTCAAAGTTGCTCTTCTATCAGCTTGAATCAGTCGGCCCATTCTCCTCTGACCTCTAGCATCAACAAGGCATTTTCGCCCACAGGACTGCCGCATACTGGATGTTTTTCCCTTTTCACACCATTCTTTGTAAACTCCAGAAATGGTTGTGCGTGAAAATCCCAGTAACTGAGCAGATTGTGAAATACTCAGACCGGCCCGTCTGGCACCAACAACCATGCCATGCTCAAAATTGCTTAAATCACCTTTCTTTCCCATTCTGACATTCAGTTTGGAGTTCAGGAGATTGTCTTGACCAGGACCACACCCCTAAATGCATTGAAGCAACTGCCATGTGATTGGTTGATTAGATAATTGCATTAATGAGAAATTGAACAGGTGTTCCTAATAATCCTTTAGGTGAGTATATGTGGAGCTGCGGGCTGGGCGACACCTAACACGTTCGCTAGATTCTATAGCCTCCGTGTAGAGCCAGTTTCTTCCCGTGTGCTCGCTTCAAATAGCCAGTAACACCGAAGTGCCCGTTCTAGTGTTGGCTTGCTGCGCCATTCCCCTCCTCATGGACCGGATACGTGCGCTGATATGCTCCAGTGGAGTTCCCCAGAACGGCGAACCTGTTGAGTCCTCCGCAACCCGCGGCAGTCAGACGTGGCGGAGCGTCCGACGCCAGGTCTAACACTCGTATGCATTGGTGGAACTTGTGTTAGGCTGGGTATCCATATGTTGTGACCCCTACGGCGGTCCCATATGTGTATTCTTCCACGGTACGGCTCCCTACGGCGAGCCCGTGTCTTTCCCTTGGCAGTCCATACGTGTAGATTCCACATGATACCTCCCTACGGGTAGGATGTGGCTTCCGCAGCGGCCCCCCTGGGCACGTTTTCCCAGCGTTATCCAATACTCTGCTGAGTGGGTCTTGCGGAACAGCAGCAGTGACTCTCCCTGCGTGAGTTCCCCGCCCCGAACAGACGGGGGGTCTGAGGGGCTTTCGCTGGGCGTTTGAAGTGGTAGTAACTGTGGCGTTTTCCATAGGGATCCCAATTTGTCGGTGACGTCCGACATACGTCGAACGTGACCGACTGAAAGGGAACGTCTCGGTTACGTATGTAACCCTCGTTCCCTGAACTCGGTTACGTATGTAACCCTACGTCCCGTCGCCACAGTTGCTGTACCATCACTGCATGACCAAGTCACTAGTTCGGCTCCTCTGTGAAAAACAAATGTGCACTGCATCCGCTCCTGTTTATACCTGCGGTGCGGGGCGGAGCGCGAGATGCAGATCTCGCACGCCAATGACCATTGGCCCGTTCTCTATACACTCGAAGCTGATAGGGGCTCCCAGAAGTGATCCCAATTCGTCGGTAACGTCCGACGTACGTCTCCGTTCCCTCCTTCAGGGAACGAGGGTTACATACGTAACCGAGACGTTTTCAACTCTTTTTTATGTTTTACAAGATTTAACTAATTTTAATTTAAAAATGTTTTGATTGTAAAAATTTAAGGCAGCAACTTTTTTTTTTTAAACAGTGTATCCGACTTGAAATAAACATAAACAGAAAAAATAATGAATGGTAATTTTTGTTTAACATTTTGTTTGTTTGTTTGTTTATATTATACACAAAAAAAAAATCGACCCCAAACTTTTGAATGGTAATGTTTTTGAAAAGACTTTTATGCTCACTAAGGTTTCATCTGTTTGATAAAAAAATGCAGTAAAACCAGTAATATTGTGAAATATTATTACAATTTAAAATAACTGTTTTCTATTTTAATATATTTTAAACAGTAATTTATTTCTGTGAGGCAAAGCTGTATTTTCAGCAACCATTACTCCAGTTTCCACACTTACATGATCCTTCAGAAATATTTCTTATTATTATTACAGTTGATAATGGTTGTGCAATCTTTTATAAATGTCAGGGTTGGGTGAGGGATGAGGCCAGAACTCAAGATGCAGAGAACAATTATTTAATAATAAATAAAACAAAAACAAACAAAACTACCCTGTGGGGGAAAACACAACTGGCAGCTGGACTGGGCAGGACAAGAAAGGCAGGACTGGGAACACTGGTACATTAAATGACAAACTGGCACAGGATTGGACACAAGAAGAATAAATAAAGGATAGGTGGGGCAAATGAACCAATAATCAGATAACAAGCAGGGCGGGGTTAGACAATAAACATGAGAGCACATGGCACAAAGAAACAAACCTGACAAGCCATGTGCTCAAAACAAACGAAACAAAAACAAGAGCACATGGCCACCGAACACGATCACAAGCCATGCGCTCGAACAAAACAAAACACAAACACACAGCCAATGAGAGCACTCACCGACTGCGTGTCCACATAAAACATGACAACATGAAAGCACACGGCCAATGTAAACATAAACCACGTGCTACACAGAACACAACACCACAAGTGGACAGAAGAGGGTACGGCCCGAGCGAACTCAAAACCGCACGCTCACACAACAAGAACGAAGAGAACGGAGAGTGAGTGTATGCAGAAGACAAACACGGAGACAGAAGACAAACACACGGAGCAAGAATGTCCAAACCCCGACACAGAACCGAAACCAAACTAGACCGAAGTGCCGGGATCCGAACACCAAGTTCTTCACACAAAACAACTCACATGGACAGAAGAGCGAACTCAAAGCCAACAATAGGAGACAATAGGAGTGTCAGAGCGCTGTCACCAAACCAAGAATAAACAGAAATCAAGCGTAGCGTCAGTTCTGGCAGGTCACGTTAGTCAAGCTCGCATCAGCTGATTACGTCTACCTATAGGAATACGATGTCTATCACAGCATACATATATAAGCTCCTTCAGTACTATCAGCAGCTATCGCGTTCTCCAGAGCTCATTTACCCTCCTCCATCCCCAGCTCCTCCTCTCGTCCAGTCAGGATTTGGTATTCTGAATCCCCTTGAATCAGACTAAACTCCCGAATTATTCTGAACATTTAATATAGACATTAATGATATCTGCAATATATTATGTTGGTTCTGTTCTGTTTACCCTAAGGGGTATCCATGCTAGGCTGCATGGATGCGCAGGGAGTTCTTGCCCAGAACAGAACCATACCTCCAATCCAAACTGTATGCTAATAGTCAATCAATCATCTTTGACGATAGTGGTCCTGACAGAACCCTGACAATAGGATTATTGCTGAATAAAAGTATTTAAAAAAAAAAATCTTACTGACCCCAAACATTTGAACAGAAGTGTATTTATATACAAAATATAGTAAATAGAATAATAATTATGATGATTTTTTTGGGGGGTGCTTTTGAATCGTTAATGGAACCATTAAGTGGATTTGGAAATAAAATGATTAAATTCTTGATTCACATCTCTAGTGTACATCATAGTGTTTTTTGTTTTGTTTTTTGAGATATCATGTTCAGTAAGACGGTGGGCTTGTGTTAATAGCAGCTTGGGAGGACTTGCAGGCTTTCTCTGCATGTGGAGTGGAGGAAGCACTAATTATACATAAGGACACCTGCTCATAATGTTCCACAAACAGTCGGCTCTGACGGTGTGCCAGGAGAGGCATATGTCAGGGCACACACACGCAGAACTCTTTGTTATTATGGCACAATGGCAGTTCTCTTTTCTCTAAATCTCTCCGTTGAGTAATTCCTGTGTTATTCATTACTTTCAAAACTCTGTAACTTAAAAGAATATTTATGCTATAATTTAAAGAAAGTTTTCTAAAAAAAAAAAAAAAAAAAAAAAAGATATACCAAACATTTAGAAATGCGACTTGCTAAGAAGCTGAGGCTGAGAAGCTTAAAATTGATTTTACTCAACGGCAAGAAAATAAACATGATTCCTAACAAGATATAAATAAAGAGCTAAAGTTGGGCTAAAACTGAAGCAAGGACTCAACTTGAAGATAATTTGGATATTTTTTAACTTTCAAAATTATGACATCATACCAATTTCTGTGATTTTATCAAGGAGGATGAAATGTTTTAGTTAAAACAACTAATTGCACAAAATATCACAGAATGCATCACATTGGCCGTGTACACACTGTAAAGATTGCACATTTAAATATTTACTTCCAAAACTGCGATGACTGACAGCATGGTAACCATAGCAAAGTTCTGGCATCTCACATGTTTGGTATCTACTATTTTTGACAAAAGTAAAATTACAGCGATTATGCTCTGCAATTTTAATTAAAGCTCCGTTCACAGAGGCGTCATGCTTTGTTTCTTTGCAGAGCAAGCTCTTGAAGTGTTGCCATGTCCACTTATTATAAGCGTTTTTGGGCTTGTTTAGGTTTGGTTCATAAAGCGATCAAGTTTATGGGAATATTAAAGTGGACAGGTGCGGGTTGTTTTCAATATAAAGCATTTGGACTTATCTCGGTTTATTGTAGGCATGTTCTTGCTCGTTGTTTTTTTTTTTTCTAACAAGATCTGGCAACACAAATGAGTACACTCGTACCACTTTCCCTGTGGTTTTCTTGCACCTCACACATACAGAAGAGAGACACATCTCTGATGCACGTTTAAATACGCCATTAAAGGGATAGTTCACCCAAAAATGAAAATTTGATGTTTATCTGCTTACCCCCAGGGCATCCAAGATATAGGTGACTTTGTTTCTTCAGTAGAACACAAATGAAGATTTTTAACTCCAACCGTTGCAGTCTGTCAGTCGTATAATGCATGTGAATGGTAACAAAATCTATGAGAGTAAAAAAAACATGCACAAACAAATCCATTTGTATGGATTTGTATGTGCATCTTTTTTTACTCTCATAGTTCTCATACTCTCATGTGTTACCATTCACATGCATTATATGACTGACAGACTGCAACAGTTGGAGTTAAAAATCTTCATTTGTGTTCTACTGAAGAAACAAAGTCACCTATATCTTGGATGCCCTGGGGGTAAGCAGATAAACATCAAATTTTCATTTTTGGGTGAACTATCCCTTTAACAACTAGTTGTTCAGTTCGGTTCAGAATTTGTACAGTTGTAGTTAATTTGGTTGCCACTCCCGTAAATTACTGAACTGTGTGTGTACAGAACGGGATTAAGCACTAAAAGGTGAACTGACAAACGAATTAAACTGCAGTGTGTACGTGGACATTTTTAATACTCACTGAAGCTTTCCCTCCAAAACGATATCACTTCCTGGAGAATGAAGTCTTTACGGAAGTGGCTTTTGTTTTGTAAATGGATATTACAAAGGACTAACAGGATGTAAAGTGAAACTGAGGAACCTATCATTTGGTTATCAATTAAAACAATATTACAAATATACGCTTTGTTTGAAATATTTCAATTAGAAGGTTAGGGTTAGGTAAATTTTTTATTCACTTAGGGAAAAATGATAATATACGCTCAAACCAAACTGGTGAAATTGATTAAAATTCACACCTATGTTTATTAAAATTGTGATATTTTGATAAAAATAAAACTACTATGATTTAAATCCTTTCTTAAAAAATGAGCTTAATGTTTTATTTAATATATTAAGAGAAGGGCACGTGAAAATGTACTGCATAGTAGAAATGACCCGGCTGACAACCTTAAATGTTGATTGGAGGGGAGTCAGCATGACAACAGAGGTAGGAGAGGTGAGATTAGTATAAGAGACAAACAAACAACAGCGCTGATCAAGTGATACCTCGGCAAATCGTGTGCACCACTAACTATCATTAGCCTATGCTATTCCTGGGAAGCTCAACAGAGACTACTGTGATTAGCTTCATTAGGAGAAAATAATTCATTTGATGGCCTTGTAGGGAGACGGTATAATTACGCTAATTTTGCGGTGGCTTGATTGCAGCCTTGAGAAACCTCTTGATTTGCACCAACAGTCAAGCAGTAATTATGACAGCTTCTGCCATGTTTATTTGTTTATTTTTGGTGCAGTCCATTGGGTGCTGGGCCATAAAAACAGTGCGGTCAACTGCAGACAGATTGGTTAGAATTCAAGAATTTACTTCCTTTAAACTCAAAAGCTGGAATTAGAATTTAATTAACAACACTACACAGGAAGTTCTCCATGCTGCACTGGCAGGAAGAAGAATTTACTGACTTTCAATTCAATATTATATAATTACAATATATATACTTTCTGGAGGATGATGGCATTAAAGGGATAGTTCACCCAAAAATGAAAATTACTGCATGATTTACTCACCCTTAAGCTATCCTAGGTGTATATGACATTCTTCTTTCAGACGAATACAATCAGAGTTATATTAAAAACATGTCCTGGCTCTTCCAAACTTTATAATGATAATGGCAGCCCAAAATTTGAAGCCCAAAAAAGTGCATCCATCCATTATAAAAGTAATCCATACAGCTCCGGGGGGATAATAAAGAAAAATGTCTGAAAGAAAAATGTCATATACACCTAGGATGGCTTGAGGGTGAGTAGATTATGGGATAATTTTCATTTTTGGGTGAGCTATACCTTTAAGGAGGTGATGTAAAGGGGTATTACTACATTATATAAAATTTTAATATTGCACCCTGTCTGGTATCTCAATTGAAATTGAATTCAAGAATTGAACTGACATTTAAAAGACATTGTAATTGTAATTGAATTCTGAATGGCAAACCACCCTCGTGTCACACTGACCCATGGCTGGCCTCCACTAACCGCTTTAAAGAGCACTGTCACTTTGAATTACAGCAGGACAGTGCATAGTGGAGAGTGAGAAGAGTGACAAGAAAGTGAAAGAGACAGAGGGAGAGAGTGAAAAAAAAAAAAAGAAGGTTTTGAGCGGCACAATAAAACAGCAGCGGTTAAACAAGCCCCAAATTCAGACTGACTTTCTTTCTATTTCAGATCCCATCAGCCTCTCTCTCTCCGTCTCCCTTCATTGCCATCACCAAAGCAGTCTGGGTTTGGGGAGATAAAAGCACAAATCGATTTTGCTCCCTCATTTTGGGGGTTGGATCAGGGGCTGGAATCAATGCGTGAGGGGTCGACACGTCTGCAGACTTTCCCTCAAACACACTGGCGACGTTCAGAACAGAATATACTGCATACAAGTGCTGCATACTTTGATAAAAAAAAAAAAAAAAATTAACTGTAATTAACTGATATGATAAACTGTTATTGCTACTTTTTTAATATCAAGGTTACAAGAACAAAAGGCAGATAATAAAACTGAAGCAGCAGATCTCACGTTTGTCACAGACATTCATTCTTAGTTTCATTATCATAGACTTTTAGTTGTTTTCACCAGTTTCCTGTCTTCCTTTGTTCAGTTTTCCCGCCACTCTTTAGTTGTCATGGTAATTAATTTAATCAGCACAGGTGTTTATCATTATTTCATTCATTTGGCTTGTACTTAAGTTGCAGTCTTTTCAGTGTTCAGTTGTCCATTTTCGTTAATGCCTATCTTCTGTTGTTCGAGTTTTCTAGTGTGGATTATTAAAGCCTTTGCATCTGATCTTCATCTTCTTTGTGTATTCCTGCAAATGTGCATGACAACGTTGAATAGAGTGAGCAAATATGACCAACTTGCCTGCAATGTTTTTTGGAATAGAAAGAGTAACTGCTTAACTATGTTTAAAAAAAAACATAGACCACTAACAATTGATCCAGAAGTGAAATAACACCATGTCTATTGGTTCTTCGTTTCAGAAATAGCGCAAGCACTTAGAATTAGAACAGGGTATGTTCAGGGTATGGATCACTGGCTATGTTTACATGCACAACTTTTGTTTCAATTGGATTGAATTCATTCCAATTGATGAATCAGAATGTAGTGTTTACATGAACGCTAAACAAAGTGATCGGGTTGATGTTAGCATTTATATGTCACTAGCTTCAAATCGGAATTGATTTTTTGACACGCGCCGCACACTGCACAAATATGCAGAGTTTCCCGCTGTTTCAGTCCGATTGAGCCGTCAATCCGATTACTAATGGATTATTTTGTTGCATGGATCCCACTTTATATTAGGTGGCCTTAACTACTATGTACTTACATCAAAAAATAAGTACAATGTACTTATTGTGTTCATATTGTATTGCAAAACACTGATATTGCTGATATTGAGGTGGGATTTGGGTAAAGTTAGGGACAGGTGTGGTGGTATGGGTAAGTTTAAGGGTAGGGTTAGGTGTAAGGGAAGTGTCAACGGTGTAATTATAAATGAAACTACAGAAATGAATTACAGATGTAATTACATGCAGGTAATTTTTAAAATGTAAGTACAATGTAAAAAACATGTATGTACACAATAAGTGCACTGTATCAAATTATTAATTTAAATGTTAGTACATAGTAGTTAAGGCCACCTAATATAAAGTGGGTCCGTTGCATGTAAACGTAGCCATTGATTATAATGGGTTCTACTTGGTTTGTTGCGTCGCGTCACACTGTTCGCGTCTGGTGTAGACACGGTGTCAAAAAGTGAACTAACTGAAAAAGAACTCAAATGAGATTGAGTTCTCACTGAAATGTATTACTATTGCCACAAACTGCATAGTTTATATACAAAATTGATAACATTTGGTTTTATGCTCTTGGCCAATAATTCAAGTGAACAAGTACACTACAGTTCAAAAGGTTGGGGTTGGTACGATTTTTAAATGTTTTTGAAAGAAGTCTCTTATGCTCACCAAGATTGCATGCATTTGATCAAATTACAGTAAAAACAGTAATATTGTGAAATATTATTACATAAAATAACTTATTATATTAACTTGTAGTTGTAATATACATTTAAAATAACTGTTTCTATTTAAATATATTTGAATATATTTTGTAATTTTTTCCTGTAAAGACAAAGCTGAATTTTCAGCATCATTACTCCAGTCTTCAGTGTCACATGATCCTTCAGAAGGATCTGTCCACCTGTCTGCTTTGGCATCTGCCTAAATTGCCTAAATTTTCTAGGTTTATGCAAGCCACAAAATCCAAAATTTCCAAATACCTTTTAAACATTGAAAAGCCAGTTTATTTTGCTGTCCTAACTATGCATGGTTTATATGACTAGTTGAATTTTGTTATTTACATTTGACATCATTCCCTGCTGTCTGCTAATCTCATGGCTCATTTTTGGGAGAGGCTCCAGTGTAGTATGCCATCCTAAATAGCCACTAGCACACAATTATTGGACACTCTTCCAAACAACCACACAAGCTGCAGTTTGTGAAGGACGATATACACCTAACATAAAGAACATTATCTACCCTCACTCAATGTTTTTCTGAACATTCAGAGAAGGTTTTAATTCCATCAGTGTCAACCCACACAGGAACGAGGCCAACATTAAAGGGGCAGACAGCCAAGAGAAGGGAGATGAAAGCAGGCTTGCTTACCGTATTGAAATTAGGGAACAGGCCGACCGGAGAGGAGCTCTCCACAGGGAAGGTCATGAAAGGCTTCATGTCCAGACCGGACTGCATCATTAGAGGAGTCCGAACCAACGCAGGGAGCGTGTTGCTATGACAGGAACTTCCTGGAGTGGAAAAAGAGGCAGACAGTCAAGACAAAGAAATGACAAAACTTTCAAAGCTCAAGGGACAAAATACTCTTTCCTGCACTCACTCGTGCATATACGAGGAGGGCAAGAGAAGGTATGTTAGAGAGTGATAAGAAGATTTCATCATTGTCGGCCAAAGAAGCAGAATACCTGAGCGCTCTGGGGAGGAAGATTGGCACAAAAGAGATAGAAATGAGTGAGAGGTTGACAGGTGATGAGAAACATATCAGGAAAGACAACGTTCTGAACCTAGCTAGTTCCCTCAAAAAAAAAAATTCTGTCATCACTGACTCTCCCTCATTCTTGGGTGTACTATCCTTTAAGACATCATAGGCACATATATTATTTGCGAGAAACCTATCCCATAATAAACTCTTAAGCTTAAAAGATTAATGCGGGAAAAAAAAACATTTATTAGTATGGATTATAAAAATGCTTAGAATATTATATACTTATTTCATTCTATACAACATTGTATTGATAAAAACATCATTTAAAATTAAATATTTTACCCAATATTTGCGTGTGTTAAGCATTTGTTAAACAGAGTATGCGCCAACTATTAAAAACGTTTTCATTAGTTAAAATAAAGCTGAAATAAAATTAGTTCAAGCATTAAGATTACTAAAGCAAATTTTAAAAAGCTAAATAGAAATATATAAACAAAAAAAACCTATTAAAATGAATTTTTAAAATGTAAAAATAAAAGTTATTTCAAGATATTATTAAATACTTTAATAGTATATAGATAAAAATAACACTTTACCTAGTCTCGCGTAGCCAGACCTTCAGACTGACGGCAGAAGGTCTGGACTCCATCACAGCTTTCATTGGTCAAGGACCGCCCAAGAGGACGTTTGACTGATAACGCAACCAATCACAGTTCGTTTTGTTCCGCGTCATGTTTAGGGGCGTGAAAATGTAAAGTCAATGTCCCTGCAATAACAGACCGGCGTGCATCTACAAATTATTCATTCATAGACGTTTTTCAAGTTTACTGCAACAATGGAGCCGCGAACTTCACATACTTTTGAAAATCCAGCGTTTAGTTGATCCTGGTAAGCACTCATTGTAAACACAACGGCGTTCTTCTTCCACGAGGGAGTTTGGAGTCGTGGCATTTGTTTCCAGGCGGAGCGTTAAAGAACGCAACACACACGTCTCGCGGACAGCCTGTAGAATTCAACCAATCAGATGACGACTTTGAAACGCCTGAAGTGTTTCTAGATAAGTGTGCCATATGCATCAGACGTTCAGCCAACGGTCTGTGGCGTGACGTCTGAGGCTGAGACTACACTTTACCAAACTCTATTAACTCTTTCCCCACCAGCGTTGCCCACCACCTCCAGCGTTTTTGACTATTTTCACAAAATTCTCATGGCCCCTAGAATATTTTGTTGTATGAATATATGAACATGCAATACATCAAAAGAAAGAAAAGACCCTCTGCTTTTAAACAAACAAACAAACAAATGTTTTATTCTAGCTTCATGCATTCTTTTTTTTTAATCAACACTGTAATGTTTCATAAAAAAGCAACATTTTGAGCACAGACTACATCCAGATCAGATTCAGAAACCCCTAAAGCTTGCAAAGTCCTATAGCTCATCCTGGGTCAACATTTCATTCATTGACATTAGGCAGCTTTGATTTATATACTGTTTAATGTTGATGATCATGTTATTTTACATAAGCATATGATATCGCTTGTTTCTGCTTCTTTTTCGCCTGTGTTTTGATCCGGAGATTCTGTACTCTTTCAGAAGATGTGTCACAGCGCCCCCTACCGCATAACAGGGAAAACAAATTTCCGTCAATGACGGGGAAAGAGTTAAGATTGTGATTCGTTTCTCCTCATGTAAGGAGCACTATTTGTACAATAGGGTGTTGTGATATATTGTATAATGATCTTGGCTTAAACACTGACAGTTGTAGGTTTGAGCTCAGTCAAGGACAATCCATGAATTTTTAATACAGCGTCATTTACAAGACGCCTAACCACATGTGGTAACACTATTTTACAGTGTCCTTGTTACACGTTACATGTAGTTACTAAAGTAATAACTACAAATTACGCCAAACTACATGCAACTAACCCCAAACCAAACCCTAACCCTATAGTAAGTACATGTAGTTAATTAATATTACTCAGTACTTAAATGTATAATTATACTGTAACAAGGACACCTTAAAATAAAGTGTAACCCCACGTTACATTCCTAGAGTAGTAAGTCTAGAGTAAGAGGCTTTGAATAAATGTGCCTGCTAAATGACTTGTCATTTAGCATGCACATTTGTTACAAGTAAATCATTCATTTAAATAATTTGCACAGTTGTCTTTTTATTTTCTTTCTTTTATCTATCCGAAGCTATAGCAGCAACATTGAACATCTCTGTTTAGCGCAAAAGCTCATGCCATTGCCGCCGGCTCGGCGTGCAGTACAGTCGTGCCGTGTACCTGCTCACCTGCTCTGATTGTCAATGGCTCACAACCTCCCGAGCACAGTGTACGCCCACCTTAACTTAGTCTTTTTTCATTTACTCACAGTTATTCATCCTGACTGGACATCTGGATCACGTACTTCCACTATAATAGAACCAAGTCGTAATGTTAGTTGCGACATTGCTGAATAAATTGGCCTCTAATATGATTTGATAAGCGTGAGCAGTACCATGTCCATTTATATGACACAGTGACAGCTCCAATCGGACATGTAATGAAGAAGGAACTTGTGCAATGTGCCATGGAGATATCTAATCATGTATGTGACGAAAGGAAAGGGTTATTTCCAGTTCGCTGCACAATTAAAAGAGATCTGAGATCCTTCGTTGTACGAATCAGAGGTCAAGCTCCGAAACATAATCAGCCTGAGTGCGGCCAAAAAAACTGCAGACCATGGCTGTGTCGTCTTAGTCTTGAATTTCTTTATGTAATGGTTAACAAATCCTTGTAATGCTCGTAAAAATGATGGCAACAGTAAAGCAAACATGCTTTTAGCATGGCAGAGGAACATCTAAAGCTGCTGCACGCAACCCCGGGAGGTATAATGCACACTAAAGCGGCTTTAATCATAAGCTAGCGTGGCACATTTGTGCTCTTTGCAGACAAAAAAAAAACAGGCTGCAAATGTGCTTCTTCTCGTCATTTGGTCTGTCTGAACAAAAGTATGAAAAATAAACAAAGGAATCAATGGCTGTCAGTGTGAGCTAAACAGCAAAAGGAGTAAGGCAGAGTATGAGGAATGCTTTTGGCTTCCTTTTCAGATGCCATTCAACAAGTCAAGGCTGACTAGACAAGCTCAATGAGGCGTCTTGTAGTATGTTTTGTGGCTGCCTTACAAACATTGCTTGGTTATATAAAACTGCATTTGTGGCTGTAAAACAAAATCAAATTATGGAGATTAAAAAAAATGGTTACAGTGTGTTCAAAACCGTCTTTTCAGACTGTCAAAGTCAACATTTTCAAAAAAATCTCTTGTAATTTACGTGTAAAAGATGTTTTTTTCCAAAACATGCACAGGCCAGAACAAGTCCACTTTGCTTTATTACAAATTCACACACTCCATCGCTAGACAGATGTCTCCCTCTCCACCTGTACATCTGAGCGCTGAAACAGACTTATTTTATTCCCATTTGCTGAGTTTAATGAGAACCACATGCAATAACTGAACTTGGCCCTCCGACTGGCATCAAAATTCATAGCCGTGATTTGGAGCTCTGTGGCCCGACCAGAACATTCAGTTTCAATAAAACAACTGCGTTTTCATGGTTCAGATGAGGCAAAGCGCTGCATATTTCAGGGCTAAATGAAACCATCAGAGATGTGCCGATTCAGATGGGTAATGATTGTCCTCATCAGTAAGGTTTTGACTCACTGTATTAGTTTAACCACTTTGATGCATGAATTGTCTAATCACAAAGGAAAATATTCTCAGTGATTATTTCTACTTCAAAATAAGGCTATAATCATTAGCAATATGTTCTGCCAAAATGATTCATTTTAAGACAGTTGTACATCTAGCCACTGCAATAAAAGACAGTATTTCAGAGGTACTTTGTGCATTATCACATTTGTCAGCCATTTCTATGTTGTCATACAATAAAAACATAGGCTGCATCCAAAATCACATAATTCCTTACTTTTACTGCATGTGAAAAGTATTTCACAGAATTCACAGTATTCATAAAACAGAAGGCAAAAAGTGTGCATCTGGTGGACACTTTACGATCACACAATGCTGCAACTGACGCTGGAAGACAGCATGACAAATGTAATACGTACAGATACTGCACTCATTCATACTATATATAAGTAATTACTTATTAAAAAGCAGTACTTAAGAGAGTATGCAAATTCAGACACAGCCACCGTGACATATGAAGACAACAGTCATGGCTAAGGGTCAAAAGTCAACATCCATGCTGGTTAGGAAGTAAAATGCTGCCTTCAGGTGCTATCGGAAATGTCCTACTTCCCACTTCTGAAGTTGTGATTACGAGCTTGTCGCATTCAAGTGCTTTGTTGTAAACTCTACTTCTAGAAAATGAAGAACAAAGAATGTGCAGGTGTGTATTGCTTTTAAACATGTTTTATTAATTTATAAAGCCACTGTAAACTTTATCGTTACATATTATACTGTTATATTACAATGCTATTATATTTTGTGCAGAGAATTATCTTATTTTGTTGTAAACAGAAAAGCCTGACAATGTCACTGCTAAATACCTATAAATATAGAGTGGTGCAGGTATGACGTCACTTTGTAGGCCAACCGGCAGTTAGCATTACACTGGTTCCCTCGACAAAAACCCAATAGGATTTTTCCACAGGCAAAAAACAAGATCTGTTATTAACAAAAGTTTATGATATACGTTTTGTCTATCAAGATAATTTTCAAAGATGAACACAACTTTTATGAATTTTGAAGCCTAAATGAAGTAAAAAGCTAAAAGTAGGCTATAAACGAACCACGGTCCCACAACTTAAATGTCACCATCCCTAAGCTTCCGACAACTTTCAGTTTTTATCGAAAAACATTTCCCCAGAAATTTTGAGTCAGAATATTCCATAAGAGCACAATTATGAGCATAATGAGTTTGTAAAAGTGGACTGAGTTTACCTATTCACCGTGATGACGTTTAATCTCCCCAACAGCCTCTGTAGTCCCATTTAGCCACTTGTTAGCAACCGCCTTTTTCAAGACACGCAGTGGTTTAAAAAAAATCATGAGTGGGTAATACAGATGTATTTTATGTCCTAGAATAAAACGTGAAAGTGTCTTGAGCTTCTGTTCACCACAGACCTTATTTCAGCCATTTAGCCAAAATCCCATTCAAAAAAACCCATTGACTTCAGGACGATGGAACCGGAAGTGTAAAATGCTAACTCGTTGGCCTACAAAGTGATGTCATACCTGCACCACTCTATTGTGGTATTCTGCCACGTGTCTCACTGGCACGCCCCCATATCGCAAAGATCGTGGCTTAAAGAAAATCCTGAGCTTCCGTATTTACGACTTTGTGGTGGCGTTCATTTGCGTTCAACTCGTTAATACGATCTTTACGACATGACTTGAACGCACCAAAATACAGGCTATTTTCGCTATGTATAAAACATACAATATGCTTCAAATAATTATTAATATATGTAAAATATTTTAACAACAAAACAAGGTGATGTAGCTTGGAAAAAACTAATAAAGAATAGTCACAGTAGCAATCATTCCCCCCTCCGCCATGTTTAAAGTTTATGGCCAACCCGACTCGGGAACTCGGGTATCAAAATTATCCCCGAGCTTTCCAGTGGTAATATGACTTGAGAGGGTGTTCATGTCCAATTTCTAACTAGGAAACTAACTAGGTATTTATGATAATTCCAATAGCATGTGAAGGCAGCATT
The DNA here is from genome assembly GCA_039654105.1 of Coreius guichenoti. Classification (NCBI taxonomy): domain Eukaryota; kingdom Metazoa; phylum Chordata; class Actinopteri; order Cypriniformes; family Gobionidae; genus Coreius; species Coreius guichenoti. The sequence goes on along the minus strand of CM077172.1, from coordinate 9,320,523 downwards.
ATTTCCTGTGGATGGTCAAATTGGCTTTGAAAAGTGCTGGATTCCATGCATCAAAAAGTAAAAAAAAAAAAGGTAAATGTATTCCCCTGACAGTCTCTTTTTCTCTCTACTTATTTTACCACTCTTATACTCTACCTCGCTAAATTGCAGGGAACAATACTGGAGGACCATTACAAAACGACAAGATGCTGTGGTACAGGGCAGACATGCCAGTGTTTGAAGACTGTGGTCAGGGCCAATCATTAAAACCGATGACAGGATAAAGTGTGTGTGTGAAATAGGCTACAGTAATTACTGTTCTTCATTGTGCACTCTGCAGCCAAAGAGCTGTGTTTGGCCAGATCAGGTGTTATGAAGCAGACCAGCACATACAGAGCATGGGAGAAAACAGCAGCATGAGAGTCAATGATGATTTATGATGTGCACTGTAATGTAAACAAAAAAAAAATCTTTTAAAACAATAAAAAGACAAAATAATATATTTGGATGAGGTACCTTACATTTAAAATTCACTGGAATATCAATGGAAAGCATTACCACATTGTTATAAATAAAATATAAACCAGATCTTGATATGATTCAAACAAAAAGCAACACAAGCAAGCATTGTTGTTCTGAATATTCAGAGCACTCGGTATTGTCATAGAGATATTACTTTTATAAAAAAAAAAAAAAAACAATAAATGAAAAGCACATCCAGTAACATACATTGTAGATGCAATTTTTCAGCTTACTTCCTGAATGAAACAGCGATATTTGAACAAATCTCTTGAGTGAATGATTCTACGACTCACCCGTTAAGGCAGTAGCCAACAGTCATCACGTGTGAATCAGTTAATTAAATGATTTAATCAGTCACTCATAAACATATTAATTTGTTGCCACCTACTGGCATGTAATTTGCAGAAAGAGTCATTAAAAATCCTCAAATAGACAACTATAAAAAAATAAATAAAAAAAGATGTAAAGGTTCTCTGTAAAAAAAAATCAAACTATACCATTCTCCACCCACGGTTCAGACCAGTCATTTACACCGTCATCACTTGGCGAGTATACTAGCAAACATAGTAGGTTACATCTCAAGTGAACATAAACAGTCAAAAAAGACAACGCGTGTGTTCAGTATCAATGTACTGGATCCATGCATTATGTCTCAAAGTGACAGCAGCCTAATATTCCGGCTCTCTGTGTTTTAAATGGTACATAACACACAGTTTCTGCCAATCTCATGGTAATCTTGAGTACCTATAGAGTAGCACTGCATCCTTCATATCTCTGAAGAGTCTTTAGTCTTATCATATTTATAAAAGACACCGATTCTTTCCGAAAACAGCCGAACTCGTAGAGGACGTGCAGTGGGTGGTGCTAAAGAGCCACGAGCACACACACACACACACACACACACAATATTTCATGACATTATTTCTGGATAACTTTCGATTCACTATACGTTCGTGTTGTTTACATTATATGCGATTGCCAACAAAACGCAGACATTTGATGCAGTTTCACTCACCGCCTGCGGTTTCGACTCATGACCGGGAACAAACAAACACACATGCAGAACTCCGTTGCTGCTCCGGAAAAACAAACTGCATCCACTGTTTCCTTAACGCTGGGTTATTTGGGAAGCTGAATCAGGTTATCTTTCCCTCACAACCAAAAACCACACTTCTTCACAAGCGCTCATCCGGGAGAAGTGCCCTTGCAAGGAATTCCGCCCTTTATGATGTCATACAGGGCCATACTCAAAAAAAAAAAAAAAAAACATTCCGAAACTTATAAGAATCCTGAAGTGTATTTGGAGTGTATTTGGCACAGAAATACTCCATCATACATCCCACTCGTTATTTTTATTTTTTTTACATTTTGGCCATGTTTAGCATGAGAATCCAACTTTTTAACAGTGTAAATAAGTCATGAAATAGCATTAGACCCCCCCTTTAATGTTAATCAAACAACAAAAGACAAGGAAATTACTCTTTGTTCTTGACTAAATAGCTTTTGAAACTTTAATAATGATTAATCTTTATTTAATTTATACAGTGAAGATTATATGCAATGTTGTTTTACATTTGATTACTTTATTTAAATTCTGTACCTGAAAACTACAGTTAGATACCTGAAAAAATAGCACACACCGAACCGTACCAAAACCGTGAACCTAAAACTGCAATAAAAACCGAACCGTGAGTAATTTGAACTGTTACACCCCTAATAAATACATAAATATAATAATAAATAATGATTATGAATAGATATTGCTATGTCCAAAAACACTTATTAGAAGTAGTTATTAGAAGGCTAAAAGACAAAAATATTAATTCTCTTTATTCTGTTCAAGAAGATTATAGACTTCGAATATGATTTGACAGTGGCTTCTGCTGTGATATTCAATTTGTTTCTCTCAGAGCAACAGTTATCAGGTGTATCAGAGCGCTGAATGTATGTGTCATTCAAATAGATTCAAAAGCACCATCTCTTAAACAACATCAGCATCCTGAGAATGAAACCGATGAAAGTAATGACTGTTACCTGGGAAACGGCGGTGACAGCCAGAGAGCATGTTGTGAGAAGAGATGGAGTTCTGTGTAAATTACGTGGATTCTGGGTTTGTGATTTGAACAAGGCCATATCAGGATTTGCATTTCCCCTGATAATGGAGAGGGTAAAAATAAACTCTTAATTTCCCCTTTTGAATCCATTTTGTTTTTGCGTATGCTGATAGCAATTCAATCTGAGCATAGGACATGTTTTCATTAGAGGTTAAAAAACAGGTAAAATGGGGTAAAAGCTATCAAAAATGTTTGTTTATGTGTATAATTAACCTCTTAATAGAGAAAAACATCACCAAACCGAGCCTTGAACACTCACAGAGCACTCTAACATCTACTGCATTCAGTTGTTGATGCAGGTAATAATCATACTGGTTAGCTGTTTCCAAGGTTAGCTCCTCCTAACAATGCTGAAGAAATCAGCTGCAACCCCGAAAGCTTGTGAGCTGCATGTCATTAGTAAAGGTAAATGAAAGGTTAAAATCAATGTCAGCATATAATCAAAAACTGAAATACCACAGCCAGGTAAACCACAGGTGGTTTTTAACAACCACACAAAGACCCTCTCGTGTTTTCAAGCTGGCTGTTGGCTTGTTAGCAACGCTGAAAATGTTTCCGCAGTCTTCAGGTTCCTCGGAAAACATTTCCTTTTCCCTTTCAACACACATTATTGCATTATGTTTTGCAATTTATTGTTACAGTGGGGAGAACAAGTGGGTATTTGATACACTGCCGATTTTGCAGGTTTTCCTACTTACAAAGCATGTAGAGGTCTGTAATTTTTATCATAGGTACTCTTCAACTGTGAGAGACGGAATCTAAAAAATCCAGAAAATCACATTGTATGATTTTTAAATAATTAATTTGCATTTTATTGCATGACATGAGTATTTGACCTACCAACCAGTAAGAATTCCGGCTCTCACAGACCTGTTAGTTTTTCTTTAAGAAGCCCTCCTGTTCTCCACTCATTACCTGTATTAACTGCACCTGTTTGAACTCGTTACCTGTATAAAAGACACCTGTCCACACACTCAATCAAACAGACTCCAACCTCTCCACAATGGCCAAGACCAGAGAGCTGTGTAAGGACATCAGGGATAAAATTGTAGACCTGCACAAGGCTGGGATAGGCTACAGGACAATAGGCAAGCAGCTTGGTGAGAAGGCAACAACTGTTGGCGCAATTATTAGAAAATGGAAGAAGTTCAACATGACGGTCAATCTCCCTCGGTCTGGGGCACCATGCAAGATCTCACCTCGTAGGGCATCAATGATCATGAGGAAGGTGAGGGATCAGCCCAGAACTACACGGCAGGACCTGGTCAATGACCTGAAGAGAGCTGGGACCACAGTCTCAAAGAAAACCATTAGTAACACACTACGCCGTCATGGATTCAAATCCTGCAGCACGCAAGGTCCCCCTGCTCAAGCTAGCGCATGTCCAGGCCCGTCTGAAGTTTGCCAATGACCATCTGGATGATCCAGAGGAGGAATGGGAGAAGGTCATGTGGTCTGATGAGACAAAAATAGAGCTTTTTGGTCTAAACTCCACTCGCCGTGTTTGGAGGAAGAAGAAGGATGAGTACAACCCCAAGAACACCATCCCAACCGTGAAGCATGGAGGTGGAAACATCATTCTTTGGGGATGCTTTTCTGCAAAGGGGACAGGACAACTGCACCGTATTGAGGGGAGGATGGATGGGGCCATGTATCGCGAGATCTTGGCCAACAACCTCCTTCCCTCAGTAAGAGCACTAAAGATGGGTCGTGGCTGGGTCTTCCAGCATGACAACGACCCGAAACACACAGCCAGGGCAACTAAGGAGTGGCTCCGTAAGAAGCATCTCAAGGTCCTGGAGTGGCCTAGCCAGTCTCCAGACCTGAACCCAATAGAAAATCTTTGGAGGGAGCTGAAAGTCCGTATTGCCCAGCGACAGCCCCGAAACCTGAAGGATCTGGAGAAGGTCTGTATGGAGGACGGGGCCAAAATCCCTGCTGCAGTGTGTGCAAACCTGGTCAAGAACTACAGGAAACGCATGATCTCTGTAATTGCAAACAAAGGTTTCTGTACCAAATATTAAGTTCTGCTTTTCTGATGTATCAAATACTTATGTCATGCAATAAAATGCTAATTAATTACTTAAAAACCATACAATGTGATTTTCTGGATTTTTGTTTTAGATTCCGTCACTCACAGTTGAAGAGTACCTATGATAAAAATTACAGACTTCTACATGCTTTGTAAGTGGGCAAACCTGCAAAATCGGCAGTGTATCAAATACTTGTTCTCCCCACTGTATAGACACTTTCTAAAGGCTAATTTGTCATATAGCTGCAAGTAGCTGGCAGGAAAAGATCTGTATTTATGGTAAATCTGAACAAAGATTAACAGTTTGAGAAGATATGAGGTTTGACGTCTCAGCTTAAGCCAATTATGAAGTTTTAAAAATTGTGATTTTCCAGAGTCCCAAATCAGCGTGTTAGAATGCTTTCCGAAGGACCATGTGACTGAAGACTGGAGTAATGATGCTGAAAAATCAGCTTCGCCATCACAGAAATAAATTACATTTTAAAACAATTTATTAAAATAGTTTAAATTGTAATAACATTTCACAACATTACTCTTTTGACTGTGTTATTGATCAAATAAATGCAGCCTTGGTGAACATAAGAGACTTCTTTCAAAAAAAGTTTAAAAATATTACATTGTGGAAATCTGTTGTAAAATTGGATAAAAAAGGGAAAGCTGTTGCATGTGCAAACATTTACAGGAATGAACAAAAAAATGTATTCTGACAAAGATCTGCCCAATTAGAAATTGACATGAAAGTGTTGCTTTACGTGCTGTTTAGCGGCAGGTTTATATAAAATGGTAAATACCACAATATAAAACCACCATGGAAAAATGTATTGGAAAAATAATATTTTGAAAACACCAAAGACATTTGCAAAAATGGACTTTCTGATCAGAATTTGTCTGTTCAAAAGTACAGATTATAAGAAAATCAGAACAGGGCTGCTTTTCTCAAAAACACTGTAAGCCTAAATGCCCAAAAACAAAAGATAACTATAACGATATTAGCGTCCACACCAGCGAACGATATCATTCTAAGCACGCTGCAGTTTTGTTGTCTGACGCTTTAAATGCTCAAGATCTTAAAGCAGGATGGATTCTGAATGGCTGTCAATGTTTTTATTGTTCATCAGTTGGAAAACAAAAAATCATAAAAACTTACAAAGATATAATTTCTCTGTGCCATTATTATGGCAAGCAATTTTGACTTTTAATCATTCCCAGGATATGAATTCTTGATATCAACATTTACATTTTCACTAGTTAAAATGCTAATTCTTGATATCAGGAATTCGATTTCTACTAGTAACAATGGCAATTTTTGATATCATGAAATACATTTCCACTAGTAAAAACGTTAATTCTTGATAACAACAATGACGTCATAACTCGCAGAAATACGAATTCTTGATATCAAGAATTGAATTTCAACTAGTAAAAACTATAATTCTTGATATCTGTAATTGTATTTTCACTAGTGAAATGTCACTATAGGCTGCCATTCAAATTCAATTGTTGATATCAAGAATTGATTTCTTACTAGTTGATATTCCGGTTTCACATATCAGGAATACAATTCTTACTAGTAGAAACCATAATTGTTGATATCAATAATTACATGGTTACTAGTGACAAAGCCATTTTAAATATCTGAAATTACTCTAATTATTGATATCAGAAATACATTTTCAGATATCAGAAATAACAAATGTAACTTGTTGAAATACATTTAAAGATGTCAAGAATTAACATTTTAACTCTTACAGGTCTGCACAGGGCCCTTTGGAAGTTCTGACATTTGTGTTTTTTTCAGTTGCTTATAAACATATTAATGGCAAAAGTGTCCTTACACTGTATTCAGCACAAACTGGGCTACCATAATATGTGAGCAACATGTATGTACATGCTTATATTTTTGAGAGAATAACGTTTATGCATGGTTTTTGAAAAAACAAAAAATGTAAGTCACTGAATTAAGGCCACAAAACACACAATAGGTATGTGTCCACAAGACTTTTGACTAATGGGTGTTGTTGCCTAGAGTTTTTGCTTCAAACTGATGTGAGAATCATTGTGCCTGCTCATTCACATAAAACAATATATTGATTTAAATTTTGTAAGACACTTTTTTTTTTTTACAAAGGCCATAAGCGAGGAGGCGTGAACGATCATGAATAATGCTGTGATTTACACCTGTGATTTACTTTTGAAAACAAAAGAACGCATAATGAGCCGCATAATGAATGAGCTTTTGAGGTATGTGAGGGGGAGCTAAGAAACAGGACAAAGGAAATATATTTTTTGTAGTTTATTTAGAATATAGTTAACAATATAGAGCCAAAGGCACAATGTCCTATGTGGACCAGTATCCGGTCACTATGATTTTCAAATCTGTGAGAAAAAAAAAAAAACATCTGTGAGGATACCGATAACAGGATCAACTATTGTATTAACCTTAATATAATGTCCACTCTTAACAGAAAACATGATTGCTGATATTGCATAGCATGTGAACAACATTTTGTATTGGCCTATTATATTTAAATTATATACAGTACCGGTCAAAAGATTAGACACATTACTATTTTTAATGTTTTTGAAAGAAGTCTCATGCTCATCAAGCCTGCATACAAAAATACAGAAAAATACAGAAAAAATATTAATATTGTGAAATATTATTACAATTTAAAATAATGGTTTTCTATTTTAATATACTTTAAAATATCATTTATTTTGGTGATGTAAAACTGAAGCCAATACTCCAGTCTTCTGTGTCACATGATCCTTCAGATATAATTTTTATATGCTGATTTATTATCAATGTTGAAAACTGCTGTGCTTCTTAATATTTTTTATAACCTGTGATACTTTTTTCAGGATTCTTGGATGAATAAATGAAGTAATGGCTGATGAAAATTCAGCTTTGCATCACAGAAATAAATGATATTTTACAGTATATTAAAATAGAAAACCATTACCATTGTCAACTAGTGACAATTGAATTCTTGATATCAAAAACAGACATTTGCACTCGTAACCACAAAATTATTAATATCAACAATTATGGTTTCTACTAGTAAGAATTGTATTTCTGATATCTCAAATTGGAATTTCACATAGGAATGTTTGGATATCAAGAATTCATATCCTGTAAATGATTAAAAGTCAAAACGGCTTGCCATGCCATTATTGTTATAGTTGTGGTGTGGACTCTGCTATTTTTTAATATTTAGAACAGTTTTTAGAACTATATCTTTATATCGTTATAGTTATCACCCTTGGTACGTAGAACCATATGCACCAATGGTCTCTATGACCAACTTAGCTCATGATGCTTTTGAGAAATGCAGCCCAGTTCTGTTCTTGTATTTTGACTTTTCTACCTCAAAAGTGCTTACTGTATCACTACACCCTGTAAACGTGACTTTGTTTCCAGGTGGATTGGTGCACTCCTGATTCCCAGCTATCAGAATATCTTGCTATTCTATCAACCTCTTGCTATTTTGTGTTTGCAATATGTATCAGATGGTCAGTGAGAGCAGTTTGAGAAACCCGCGGGCATGAGACTATATTCATCTTGACAGACTTTGAATTGCAAAAGTGCTTGTAAGCCACAGACGCAGAAAGAAACAAACCATCAAAGGCCACTTCTGATGGTGGAAAAGCAGCAAGTTCAAGTCTGCCATAATGCATGCAGACCAAGGTGTACAGCCATGAAAACCAGTTCAAAAGTCAGTCTAGGTGGATCATTTCCATTCAAGAATTATTGAAGAGTCTATAACCAAAGCTCACAGAACCAGTCAAAGATCTTCTGTGGAAAAGAAGGGCATATTTGCACTCAAAGTCGTCTGCCTTTTCACAGAGAATGAAGTCTGAAATCGACAAGTTAAAAAATGATACTCAAATAAGCCTTGACCAAAATTTCTCTTTCAACTCTGTTTCATCATCTAGCCACGTGCTTCCAAGTTCAATTCGAGAAATGAAACGCCTGAGCAACATCTGGCAGCACCACTTGTCTCTCAGAGGTTTCCTCTTTGAGCAAACGGCCAGCAGACTTTAGCGGCATTAATAAAATTGCAACATACAGTAGCCAAAAAACATTTGGACACATCAGTAACACTCAAAAATGTTTGAACATGACTGCATTGTATTACAAATATCAAAGAAAAACAGCACAAGCAGGATTTTAAATGACAAAACGATAGATGTACTGTGAAAACAAAAGGGAATTGGACACTTTCCAGTTGGAAAGGACACCTATGTGAATGTACATCCATTAAAAATCACCCTCAAACAAGTAAAAAATAGTGAAGTAAAAAAAAAAAAAGTTCTGAGTTTCCTATTTTGTTATCTAACACAGTGACATTTGTACAGTTATAAGTGTGCCTTAAGTGTCCAAATCCTTTTTGGGGCGACCGTAGGTCAGGGCGGGAGTGCTTATCAGTACTTTGCCTTGTCGGATGGAGCGCCGTGACATTTGCAGTGTTGATGGAGTGAGAGGTTGGACCCTCCCGCAGAGCAGGAATGAGAGCTGGCGAGAGCCCCTTGGCTTACCTTCACCCTTTCGCAATTTTGAGTCTCTCAGTCTGATTGTATTTGACAACGCCAAATCAAATGGCGTGCTGTGTGAGGCTGCTCTTTTCCCAAAGGTTAGCCAACATGCACCTTATCTCACAGGGGCAATACGGGAGATAAAAATAAGTGAAGAAAAAAACACGAATAGAGACTTCATTCTGAATTTAGCCATCTTAGACAAAGGGATTTTCTACAGCAACTTTATTTTCAAAAGAGTGTTGCATGCTATCTATAAAACGTGTTAAGTCAAAATCTCACAAAAAGCTTTTTACTTTTCACGAAAATGAAGAGAATTGATTAACTCATTTGTTATCTGTTAAGTTTTCCATACACAAATCTTAAATATTTCACCTTCAGTTGACTGGTGAACCAAATCCAAATTATCCTCCAAACCACACAATGCAAGAAATATGATATAAATACCTTCTGATTAATCAAAGAAATGTGACACCGTAAAGAAGCCTGCAGCACAAAACACAGGATATGTGTCCTTGAATAGAGTCCTAACATTAATTCAGTGCATACAGAACAACAACTGCCAAAAATTCACTCTCCATTAATCACGATGACTGAATTGTAACAATTTGGAACAACTCATGGAATCAAGCAGAGCTTTTGGAGTCAAAAGTCTAAGTTTGGGTAACCTTTCTGCGTGTCTTATTTGGAGCCTACTAGACAACTTTGTGAATAATATCACGGCTATACATGAACATCCGTTGTTAGTGATGGCAATTCTGACTCACTGCAAATCAGTGGCCGGTTGCATAAACTGCTTAGATTAAATTTTTTTTTTCAAGACTGGTCCTAACTTTTTAAAGTCAGTTACATAAAAAGGTAGATCGGTCTAATTTGAATTGGAAAAGTAAGACTGATTGCCCCTTTGTGAACTGCTAGTTAGTCAAACTAGTTCTTAAGACAGTCTTAACATAGTGGCTACGTTTATGCAACTGGCCCCAGTTCTTTTGAACAGTTTGTTTTAATGAATTGGTTCAAAAAAGGAATAAATTATTCTTCATGCCCACGCGGTCCCTGATACCCCAGCATGGTATATTGCATGCTTTAAAATGTTACAATAAAGACAATAAAGTAATTTTGTATTTCCTAGCTCAGTTCGTAGCAGACCTGATTCAGCTAGTATAAATAAAGTAATTTAGAACCCAAACTAAGGGTGTGCGATAACAACCGCCTGGATATACATTATCCAGCTTAGTACACGGCTACTCGCCACATAAGTAAATAATTAGACATGAAATATTGGGTTGAAATATTTTATTAGGTCTTTAACAGGGTATATACAGGAATCATTGAGTTAAATTTAATACCTTTTAAGACCTTTTTTAAGACTCTTTCCATACATTTTAAGACCTCATCGCCACCAAGTTTTAACCGGTTATATCGGCGACATTTAAACTTACATTAACTATATATTGATTGTAAGATAGCACAACTAAACAGTCTTAGTTTGTGATAACTCCTTATCAATGCAACATAATTCAGATCTAATATACACACGGGATTTCTGTACTTGCTGCATACGTGCACAAACATAACCAACCGTTTTCATGTGAACTTGTGTGTTTCTGACATAACCTTGTGTGCATTTGACAGTTACACATGAAGGAGAACTAGTCTAGTAGTTTAATACTCACGGACGCACTGACATCCAGCTCTCTGTGCGCATGCGTCGGGTTTGTGTGCTCAAGTTAAGAGTGATAAGGCTTTAAAACGCATGCAGATGATAATATTTCATGATGATGAAGAACTGCAATGTCACATGAGCGTGTCCGCGATAGAGATGATAATCAAAGCCAAACAGATGTATCATGTTTCAGTTTTCATTCGCGTGTTCACGAGCTGTGAAGGCTCCGCCCTCTGCGGTGGGGAGCAGCAGCTCATTTGCATTTAAAGGAGACACACACAAAACAGCTCATTTTTCTCAAACCCAAAAATTGGCATTTTCAAAATCTGATCTGTTAGGAATTTTCAGTTAGGAATCACAGACACACTCTGGGGACACCTGAGACTTATATTACATCTTGTAAAAAGGGGCATAATAGGTGCCCTTTAAGGGATACGGTACAGTCATACCACTTATTACACGGCATTTTAACACATTGATTTGAGATAAAAACTGTCTTAAAATTGTACCTGTTTGTTATCTTATAATCCATTATAGTGTACAAGACAATCGTCTCAAAACGGAGGCAGCTGAGAGAGAGTGTGTGTGTAATACCGGATGACATAATTAATACTTTTATTTAGCAAGGATGCATTTCAATTAAATGCTGTTCTTGCGAACACTCTATTAATCAAAGAATTCTGAAGAAAACGTATTACGGTTTCCACAGAAATATTAAGCAGCACAACACTTTTCTACATTGATAATAATAAGAAATGTTTCTTGACCACCAAATCAGCATATTAGAATGATTTCTGAAGGATCATGTGACACTGAAGTCTGGATTAATGATGCAGAAAATTTAGCTTTTAAGTAAATATATTACAATAGCGAACAGTTATTTTAAATTGTAATAATATATAACAATTGATGCTTTTACGATCAAATAAATGCAGCCTTCTTTCAAAAACATAAAAAATTCTTACCAACCCCAAACTTTTGAACGCTAGTGTACTTTAAACAAAATTATTTTTTTAAACTAAAATTAAATGTTGATCTCTTGGCTGAAAATGTTTTTGCACATAAAAAAGTAAATAAGTTGAAATAAAAATTAATTTATGAAAACCAGCTCTTTTACATAAGTGCATCATACAGCCAGGTCATATTTCCTATACATTTTATTGTATTAAAATAATGTGATTTGTGAATGATTAATGAACGAATGATTTAAAACCACAAACTGATTCAACCAATTCACTGAAAAGATCCAACTCAAAAGAACGATTCGTTCACAATACTGTGTGGTCTCCGAGTTCAGGCTGTTTGTCAGGTCTAGGTTTTTTCCCAGGCGGGAATGGAAATGTTGAGGTAGGTTGCGTGGGAAGGGGGTCTCCTCGGGTATGGGGTGCATCTGTGGCAGGTAGAATTTAATCTGTTTAATACTTGTACTGGAAGCAAGAAACCAAGCTGAGAAAGAGAGATAGAGCGAGCGAGGGAGATCTTGAGATGTGGTCACTCACTTGCACCCTGCAGGTCTCTAGCCACCTGCTGCAACAAATGAGCGGCAAAGAGAAATCATATTGAACCTGCTCCGGCTCAGATGTCATTTGAAACCTAATCTAAACCAAGCTGTAATGAAAAACCACATCTTTTTACTTCAGTAAACACTACAGCATTTCTAGAGATCATAAACATAGCATGTGTTTTTCTACTTAGTACTGCCCTGATTTGGCAGATATTGACATCCACAAGACAAAATAGCAGCTGAATTTATGCAATTATAGTAGAGTACAGTAAATGAGGGTGGTGGCGAAGCTTTTCAGATCTAGCTGGAAAAACAAGCAAGACCAGTACTTTGAGTAAATTAAGCCCTCCCAAATCTTGATGGCAGTCCAAACCCAACTGTGAGAGTGACTTTTCCTTTTAAATGGCCCTCAGAGAATGATTTCATCACTAATTCCTAAAAAAGGCCTTTCCAAAGAGTGTACGTTATTAGACTGGGGTAATGTTTCTTAAGCTTTTGTACAGGGGAAAACAGATACTGTGGTTATGACTTCATATTTTTTCTGGCTGTTACTATTGGAAGCGTAGAAACCCACTGAACGGGAAACTGAAAAAAAAAGGCTGCGGTGAGATGCAGCTTGCAGAATTAAACAACAGGAGAACACTCTGCATCGCAGAAACACTCATTGTTGACAGTTTGAGGACAATTTCCTACGCCAACAAAGGAAAATGTTTGGGATTAAATGAGTACACATCAGGCCCGCTATAGATGGGCTTATTCATTCTTGCCATAAACGATGAACATTCATTTTTGCAGAGTGCAGCCGAAACCCACACATCTGAATTTGATTCTGCTCGTATAAAGCAGATCTCCAAGGAGTGAAAATAATTCAGCCCAACAGCAGACTGTCTCTGTGATCTACAGTGTTTCGAATATCCGCGAGCAGGTGCACGATTAAACTCAATGGTGGTTTGCTTCTGCTGTTTAAAGGAGTAATTCAGACAAAAATTAAATCCTGTCATCATTTATCCCACCCTCATGTCATTCCAAACCTGTATGATTTTCGTTCAACCATGGAGTTACATTTGAAATCCTTGTTGGCGTTTCTGCAACACTACCAACACATCACCCATCGTGCTGGAAGGGGAAATGCTAGAGGAGATGGACAACTTTACATACCTCGGCAGCATCGTCAACAAATAGGGTGGAACTGGCAAGGCCAGGACAGCTTTTCTCCAACTAAAGAATATCTGGAGCTCAAGAGCCTTGTCCATCAAAACAAAAATCAGGGTGTTTATCACAAACGTGAAGTCAGTTCTGCTCTATGGTGCTGAAACATGGAGGACCACTGTAACCACCACCAAAAAGATCCAGACATTTATCAACACATGTCTGCAGCGCATTCTCCAGATCAGATGGCCCGATACCATCAGCAACCAGGAACTCTGGCAGCGCACAAGCAAAAAACCAGCAGACGAAGAGATCATCCAACAGCGCTGGAGATGGTTAGGACACACTCTTCGTAAACTGGCTTTCAACATCACTAGGCAAGCCTTTACATGGAACCCCCAAGGGAAAAGAAAGAGAGGCCGACCTCGAAACAGCTGACGTCGAGACCTGGACGCCGATGTCAAGAGTACAGTCCGCACTTAGGGACAGCTGGAGAGACTGGCCCAGAACCAGGATGCCTGGAGAACCCTTGTCGGTGGCCTATGCCCCAGTAGGGGTAATAGGCTTAAGTAAGTAAGTATAGAGTTACAAAATTATTCATTAGAATATCAAAGCGGTTCTTTTCCATAGAGTAAAAGAGATATAAAAGTGGTCCATATGACCCATGCACCATAGCATTTTTAACTGAATGCAATAGCAGCATATGACATTTGAGAGCTACAGTGGAGTTATGGCTTAAATTTCAGTCTGTTTCTCACAAAAATCTATCATATAACTTCAGAAGCCTCGGAATGTAGTGCACAAGCCACACTTTTATGGTATATTTTAATAGTGCTATTTTGTCCTTTTTGGAGCTTGACAGTCCCAGTTCACTTTCATTGTACGGAAAAGATCAGCCTAGCACCTCCTTTTTCGCATTTCACAGAAGAAAATAAATCCTATGGATTTGGCACAACATAAAATAATGATGTTTTAATTTTTGGGTGAACTGTTCTTTTAATATTTTGTGATGGATATTTCTGCCACTTTACATGTACTGGTTCCAAAGTTTCCTGGTTTCTCCCAAGGTTTTTTCTTTCTCCATTACTGTCACCTGATGGAGCTTTGGTTCCTTGCCACTGTCGCCTTTGGCTTGTTTAGTTTAAAAGACACTTAATATTCAGTAATATTATCAATTTGACTGTACTGACACTATTGTACTAACACTAACTGGAAAATTACAATTGTCTTCTCTTGAGCTGCTTTATAGCTGAATCAAAATTTTCATTATTGATGAACTCAGCAACATTGACACTGTTATTGAACTAAAATGAATCAACACTGACCTGACTTGAGCTGTATAATGTCTGTTATCTTCTGTAGAGCTGCTTTATAGACTCATATTACAATGAATGGGAGAAAGTGCAATGCGAATATGGCGGAAGTCATGCCTTCTAAATAAAAGAGCCAATTGGTCATCACATCACGCGTTCAGAGACATGTTCTTATGACTACACATGCGCATTAGCAGGTCCAGCCTGAAAAATGCAGTTTTTGTCATGATTTGAGTGTTTAGAACAGGAGTGTCCAATCCTGCTCCTGGAGGGCCACTGTCCAGCAGAGTTTAGTTTCTGCCCCAATTAAACACACCTGAACCAGCTAATCAAGGTCTTATTAGGCATACTAGAAACTTCCAGGTGCGTTGAGGCAAGTTGGAGCTAAACTCTACAGGACAGTGGGCCTCCAGGACCGA
Organism: Coreius guichenoti; assembly: GCA_039654105.1. Taxonomy (NCBI): domain Eukaryota; kingdom Metazoa; phylum Chordata; class Actinopteri; order Cypriniformes; family Gobionidae; genus Coreius; species Coreius guichenoti. The sequence continues at coordinate 9,305,292 of CM077172.1, read as the reverse complement.
CTTTGGACACCCCTGGTTTAGAAACTAAATTTATGGGCCTGTTTACACCTGGTCACTTCATGCATTTCTACTGATCGGATAGCAGTCTGATTTGTTAAAATGGTTCCATTTATACTCGACCACATAAACGTGTCTCCGCAAAATGAATACAAATTCAATCTTTAATGTCTGTGCTATATAATTTAATGGAGTTCACATCAACGAAAGCAACAGATATATTCTGCATTTTATTTATCATCAGCTAATTTCAAGATCAAAGACCGCAACAGGAGAGAGAGCGCCATCAGCACTGGTAAGATCATTAAGTCTCAATGAAGATGGTTATGTGTTAAGCGCCTGCAACTTACTTACAGTTTCATTTGTGAAAATTTGCACATCGGCTTTCTGAAGAGATACTCATCTGCGGCGATGCGTGTTGCAGTAGCGCTGTCATATCTAGCTATATGTCATATAGCCTATAACACGCTCTCGCACGTTTATTTTTCAGCATTTTGGGAGGAGTATAATTTACGTGGTTTCAGATGCATTTACACTTCAGTTTTGTCTGGAATGCATGTCAGACCACCTCCTGAAGTGGTTTGAGCGATCAGATTTAAATCTCGAAAAGCATTTCGGAGGGTATTGGATAGCTAATCCAATCAGAAAAAATGCATGAAGTTACCAGGTGTAGACAGGCCCTATGAGACAGTTGTTGTCAGATTTCCTTGGTGATTTCATCACTAAGCTTGATGAACCGCTTTGGAGAATTTGATGTTTCCCCATTCAAATAGATTGAAATAGCTGCCCGAGAGGCATTTCAAAGATGGCCACAGAGTGAAATGACTTGAAATGACTTTGTTTATAGTTGAACTAAGTTTCATGTTGTTTTTAAGGTGCTATATAAATAAACCTGACCTTAATCTTTACCTTCATAACTAATGAACTTTGCAACATTCACACTGTTACTGAACTAAATTGAAATAACATTGAACTAAACTGAGCTGAATAATGACACTATTGTCTTTAGAGCTGAAATTGTATTCATTTCATAATGAATAACTTAATACTGTTATTTTTTTGTTTATTACTGTGAAGCTGCTTTGAAACAATCAGCATTGTGTAAAGCGTTATATAAATAAATGTGACTTGACTTGTAGAGGAATTAAAGGGATTGTTCACCCTTTCTGTATGGGTTTTTTTTTTTCTTCAGTGGAACACAAAAAAAATATTTAGAAACTAAATAGAGTGCAATGTTTTAAAAATGTTGTTTTGTGCATACAGAAGAAAGCCATACAGGTTCAGAATGACATGAGGAAGAGCAAATGATGATGATGATGATCTTGCGTACTATACCTTTAAGACTGACACATTCAATTATTTAAATTATCATTAAATTAGGATCGGACTTGCTAACAGGTTACTGAGAAGAGATACTGAGCACACAATCCTATTCATTCATCAATGAGCCTTTGAAGGCAGCACTTAACCCTGGGTTCCTCCAGAGGCATTGTCCATGTAATTAGTGCACCGTAAGTCACTATGGATGGGAAGTGTCTGCTAAGGGTGAGAAACTTCCTTCCATCACTAAGATATTCATTAGAAAGACGACAGCAGGTCAATGACATTAGCTTCATCTGATGTGAATCCATGCAGAAAGCAACAGAAACATCACGGTGTGAAATGTACTGAATTGAACCATAAGAGCATATAGACAGTGCCATTATAATACCGGTGTTCAGCTCTCGATTCACCACCCACACACCAAATTTACATGTTGACAAACTAGCTGGTGCACTGAGTACAAAGAGTGTCTAAAAACACTTTTTCATAGTAATTATATTAAAAGAGAATTATGTGTTGGAGCACTGCACTATAAAAAGCTGTTTAAATGAATTATTTACTTACTGCAAAACTGCTCACTGATGCAAAAATAGTCTTTTATTTTATAATTGGCTATGGTAATCATCAGGTTTGTCTATTTTTATGGATAGTGGAAAGATCAGGAAATGCTGCATCAAGCTTGAAATAGAAAAGGTTTATTAAAATAGAAAACGGTTACTAAAAACACGGCTAAAAAGTAATTTTTAGTCATTTTGGTCCCAAGCTATGGAATGTACAACCTACGAGCAATCGACTCACTATGCACTTTTAAAAAGTCTCTCAAAACACTTTTGTTCACTAGGGTCTTTCCTCTTGATTTACTTTTTTTGTATTTCATTTTATTATCTTATTTCTATTATGTGTGTATGATTTTATTTATTTTATTATTTTTATTGTGTCTGGTAGGGCTGTCTGATGGAAGAGTCTGAGAGAATAGGGAAGTGATGATGAGGATGCGCACTCAGACGTGAGTGAAAAGACACCAGGGTCGCTGTGGCATACTGGTGTGAAATACACCTGTGTAAAAATAGGTGTATAGCTGCTTCACTCCAGTGAAGGGGTGAAAAGACGCCGGAGATAGTGTATGACGGTAGTATATAGTCACAACTACATAAAGTCACATTATGACAAAGATATTGTAACACAGTATATAGCCGCATTGTGATACAAAGTAACAATTTTGAGATATAAAGTCACATTGTGAAATATAAAGTTGCAAGTATGAGAAAAAAAATGTACAACTGTGAGACATGAAAACACAATGCAATATATAAAGTCACACTGTAACAGTTAAGATTTAAACATTGTGAGATATAAATTACATTATGACAAAGCTGAAATGTTGACTTGGATTTAATAAGTCTGATATTGACTGACTGTCTTGTGTAAATTGATATGATACTGGAATAGACTAACTATTAGCCAGCTTACATGGCTTTATGAAGTCAGTTATGGATCATGAGTTGCGCTGAAAAGTAAACAGAGGCTATAATTCTGGCACATTCTCTGTCAGGCTAGATGACACAAAGGGTGATATCGGCTGTCCATCGCAGCTAGAAGCAGGTATAATGAGGCAGTCTCGTTAGACGGCATAGTGACCACAGTCGGATAAAACTACTTAATGTGACACAGCTGCTCAAATGTGTTATATTTTTTCTTTTCTGTGGAGCCGGTCACATGTAGACAACGCACGCAAAGCCATCACTATTTCAGGCAAATCTAATAATGTCTTAAATTTAATTTAAATGCAGATTTACAAGCCAGTGCTTCAGGTCCACATCAGAGCGAGACAGAACGGGCTCAGTCTGTGCCTTTAAACACAATTTGTGAAAACGAAGTTGGTGTGGCTTCTAATAAAAATCTCCTGACAACGGGGTAAATGAAATCATGCCTCACTGTGAGTGTGTGTCCTTGTGCTACAGGGAATGATTAGATTGCCAAAAATTGCCAGGTGATGCAATGAACAGCTTGGAATTACAAGAGCATCCACAGGTCACAATGCAGCATTCTCACGCTGCACGTTTTCCTCACCATCTTTCCGTTAATACACAATGAACGGTACTGGAAATAGACTAAAGAGTTTGTGGGAAGAACTCTAAAAAACTTTAACTAGCTCCCGGAATTACAACACATCCGGTTTAACTCAGATTGATGGACATTCTGTTTTTTGCATTTGGGCTGCAACCACTGATTATTATGATTATGTTTAAAGTTTTGGGGTCATTAAGAGTTCCTTTTTTTTTAAAATAAATTATTACTTTTTTTCAGCATCAATGCATAAAATTCATCAAAAGTTACAGTAAAGACTTTTACATTGTTACAGAAAAAAAAAAATCTAATTTATGCTATTTGTTTGAACTTTCTATTCATCAAAGAATCCTAAAAAATAAATAAATAAATCACGGTTTCCACAAAAAAACTGTGATAATAATAAGAAATATTTATTGAGCACCAAATCAGCATATTAGAATGATTTCTATGTAATGATTTTAATAAAGGCCTTCTGAAGAGAATCGATGGGTTTGTGTAAGAAAAATATCCATATTTAAAACTTTATAAAGTAAAATATCTAGCTTCCGCCAGACCACCTTCTGTACTCAACTTACGAAAAAACCATAACAGGCGTGACGTATGACTTCAGACGTAGCGTAAGCGGTTTGAACTGCGAGAGGAGTTACATTTTTTCCGTAAGTTGAATACGCAAGGCAGTCTGGCGGAAGCTAGATATTTTACTTTATAAAGTTTTAAATATGGATATTTGTCTTACACAAACCCATTGATTCACTTCAGAAGGCCTTTATTAACTCCCTGGAGCCGTGTGGATTACTTTTATAATGGATGGATGCACTTTTTTGGGCTTCAAATTTTGGGCTGCCATTCGCTGCCATTATAAAGCTTGAATTAGCCAGGACATTTTTTAATATAACGCCGATTGTATTTGTCTGAAAGAAGAATGTCATATACACCTAGGATAGCTTAAGGGTGAGTAAATCATGGGATAATTTAAATTTTTGGGTGAACTATCCCTTTAAGTATGTACAACAGGACTTGCCTGCAATGATTGCATACTAAAAATGTTTTCGGCTTTAGTTGAATGAAAACAAAGATAATGTTACAAAACCCATTCTCGAAGCATTGCTGCTGTCTACCATCTGTCTGTTTAGTGCACTCAAAGGGTACTTCACAATTAAATTGGTTCCCTTATCTCAAATACTGTTTTTTGAGTTATACAAACACAAGAACCAGACAGCTACAGATTGTTTTGTAACACATAGCTGTGAGAGACGCCTCCCTCAGGTGTAAGCGTGCATTCGCATGCGAGAAGAAGCATGGTGTTTGTTCTCCTGAGAGGGGGCGGACATACCTACATGAAAAGTAAGCGTGCAAATGGAAGCGAGGTCCTCGAGTGAAAGTGCAAATGAGCAGATGCATTTCAGCCATAGCGAGAAAGGTTACTCTCGCTCTCTCAATCACCCCTTGGAATAGTGGGTGGTGAATCTTTTACTCTTATTTTACTCTATATATGTACACAGGAGTGACTCATCGAGATCGACTCAATCCACCTGCAAGAGATGAGGGATGGAAAGAGAGATAAAGGCTAGAAGAAACGGAGGAGGAAGAGGAGGAAGAAGGTGGAATCAAAGGGCAAAATCTGAAGCCAACGTATTGTGTTTTGATGCTTAGAAGATGCGTTGCATCCCACTGCCAGAATCCACAGCTGAATGAAGTGCAGGAGATCTGCATGTCCAGGGATGGATCGTTCAGTGAGATGCTCTTGTGTTGACAGAAGGATTAGAGGTTCTCGGGAGGATAATGACTGGGGACAATGCAATGGGAACGTTCAAGAGATCCATCATCTGCTTTCTGGGCACCTGTGAACCGCACTGAAACGTGCCAGCAAAGGGACCGCATCTAAATCTGTCCCCACTCTGGGGAGGTTGGGAAAGGAAATATTCAGCCTGGTGAGAGACATGAATCAGCTATGTAATGTTGGAGAAAAACGGCATGAAAGAAATATCACCGACATTATCAGTCCCAAGGTCTGCACTTCACAGAACGATAAAACATGGTTCACCAAGAAAGAAAGAAAGAAAGAAAGAAAGAAGACTGTACAGTTATTCAGCTACAACACTTCAGCAGAGAACATTTGACATGTTGGCAGTTTGTCAATAATATGATTACTAGTTTTGCTAGGCATTCTCAGAAGACTGTATATCTAGACCAACAACATTCATTCCTCCCAATATCACAGTAAACTGTTAAAAGCTCTGATAAAGAAAGGGGAATAGTAAAATCACTTCCAAAAGAAAATGTGTTAATTTCCTGCCACAATCCAACAGTCTTCTGGTTGTTTGCTGCTATGTGATTGACTGCTTAAGTGCGCTGAGTGGAGTTTAACATGGTTGAATGTTTGCTAGGGTGTTCAAGGGTGTTACTACTGTAGGTGGCTACTTATTGGCCCAAGTCTTTCAATTTAAAGCAAGGGTCACACGAAACCTTACTCCACTCACTTTTATTCATATCATATGCATATATATGGGGTATACTGGAAACGCAAGACGTTTTCTCTTCCGTACCAATGTTGACCTCTGAATTCACAATGCACAAGTAAGGGATAATCCACGGCTAGGTGTGCATTAAATGTTTTTAATGCACGACGTGGAGGCAAAGAACAGCCTGATGCGAAACGAAGGGTGGTTGCCTCCATTAAAATCGTTTAATGCACAGCTAGCCGTGGGATATCCTTCTTATAAAGCTGTTATTGATGTTTGCAGCACAATATTTGACCGGAAGGGTAAAACTGACGGTTATTTTCGTTAGTTACGGCTCGTTAGATCTAGCATTCTGCCCACTTTGAATCAGACACAGAGATAAAGTAGTCCGTAAGATTACATTTATTTGAATGAATGAATGAGAGCATCTATTTGAATTAATTATCGAGAGAGAGAGAGAGAGAGAGAGAGAGAGAGAGAGAGAGAAAGAGATAGAGAGAGAGAGAGAGAGAGAGAAAGAGATAGAGAGAGAGAGAGATGCGTACCTGCATCTGTTCAGCGTCTCTATTAACAACAAAGCTGTGAATTTAATTACTTCAAAATCACGATTTTACCCCCTCATTGATGAGAAATATAACGTAGCGATTCAGTAGCGAAGCTACTGTGTTCCTGAATGTTTGTGTGTGTGTGCAGCGTGAACTAATATAGAACGGTGATTCAACTGACTTGGAACCACCTGTGCATTAAACGGTTTTATTGCACACCTTCCAGCCAATCAGAATCGAGTATTCAGACAGACCATGGTATAAAGACATTTATTTGACCAAAAGAGGATCTAAACAACAACAGAACAGATACATTTAGAAGCATACTTTGAAGCCCACGTGATTTATAAACCCAAAATGACCTAGCAAAATTCTATGGGATCATCCCATATCGGATGAATTACAAAAAAAACAGAAAAACCTAAAACCAAACCCTACGTATGAGCAACAATAACAGTATTTTTGGCAAGCAGCACTGATAATTAAAAGCTTACAAAAATGCAAATAGATGCAGCGCAAATCAAACACAGAGATTTACGGGGACAGTAATGCTTGGAAAAAGGGGGATCAAAAAACACAAACAATCGTTAAGTCACCAACATCTGTTCTGCAAAGAACAATAACAAGACCATTAAAGCGGGCTGTCACGGGATCTCTGGCACATGACGGGGAGCTTGTTTCATTATTCACACAGAGAACAAAATATGTCACATTCAGTGTGCAAAGTGACACAAGACCCCCTGTTGGAAACCAATCTGCATTTACAAACCTCCCGTAAAGTGCAAGCGATACAATTAAGGTTGTGCATGTTCACCTGATTGCCATATAAAAGCATCAGCCAGCTGGGATTAAATAACACACTTTTGTGCTTTTCATGTGGCTTGACGTAGTGGGCTGTTTTTGTATTTAACACGCAATGGTCAAAAAATGGAAACGTAAATATCACCCTCTTAAGAGTACGCTCATGTTTGCAGCCATCTTCGAATCTCAACGCAACACTCTTGCTGTGCAAATTACTTTCATAAAGTGATTTTACCAGCGGCAGTACTTGTTGTTTCAGCTCTGTGGTTTCCATGGAGACTAAGGAACAGTAGGAACAGGAGAACCTTTTGTCACGTTCGAGCCCAAACTCCGTCCCTAATGCTTGTTTCCAAGCGAGGCTCTCTCTGGTAACAACATCCCTTGAGCAGACAGACACATCGACAGGCAGACCGCCCCCTCCGGCCACCCGTGTTAATGTGCTTTAGGCTTTTTTTGGTCAAACAATCTCAAATGTCTGCTAAAAGCCAGCTCTGAGCGTTGGCAACTTGGCATGCTGCTCCAAACCCCCCAGGGATAGTTTGAAACGTACCTTGCGTCGGCCCCGGTAGGTTTGCTCTCGCAACGCGTGGGCCAATGCTCTAAGTGACTTCTCTTTCTCTCTTCAATGTATTCTCTGATTTTACTTTATCAAACAATATTGGGCATTAATATTCAGTGCAGTGAGAAGCATACAAGTGCATGCAAATTAAATCCTGTCGAGAGGATTATTGCATTGCTGAAAGCTATGGCTGACATATTCGCTATGTACGCCTGCCGAGCCGTTCCTCCTGGGCAGGAGTTACGCTTTTGCGTCAGTTAAAACCAAAACGGTGGCTGTATTAACCTAAGGTCAATGAGAGAGGCCTGTAGATTTATCACTGTTACTGCTGACAGAGTTGTTTGCTATAACAAATGTTTGCAATTACGATTACTTCGCAGTGAAGCGTGGAAGAGCGCTTCGACTCTAATTACAGATAAGAGACGAGAGATCAGGTCCACAAATGGTGACCAGAGTAATTGTCATGCATATCAGTGCAGTCTACCATGGCAACACAAGACACTTGGTACCTGCAAACTTATTTCCCTTAATGATTTGGAAATATTTTAAAACAATGGACCTCAGTCTCACTCGTTTTGCATACTGATAGATCTGAGCTTAAAGGGATATTACACCCAAAAATGAAGATTCTGTCATCATTTACTCACCCTCACTCACTCTATGACTTACTTTCTCCTATTTTGGGGCTCAAAACAACATTGGACCCCATTGACTTTCACTGTATGACATTTTTCAAAATAATTTCCTTTGTGTTTTGCAGAAGAAATTAAGTCATACGGGTTTGGAACGACATGAAGGTGAGTAAAGGTTTTTATGATTATTTTAAAAAATGTGTACAGAGTGCTAAATATGGAGTATGAATTTAAAAATTTCTGTTCTTAGTAAATTTGTCTAAACAAAGTAATTTAAATAAGTAATTCAGTCATACGTTTTAGAAGTCATTATATATCTGACCACATAATCTAGTGATTGGCCAATCAGAATTAAGTATTCCAGAGACCAGTCATCAAGTTAAAATTGTTTACAGCATCGGTCAAACGAAAACAATATGATACTCATAGCAATAATATGGTGGGATTTAAACTAAACACTTGTCATTAGCCTTTATTTATGGTTATTGTTTAATTATTGTCCACTTAATTTTGATTTGTCAATCTTTGGTCACTTCCCTGCTCAAAAAATAGCATTTTTAGTCATGCATTAAACTGATCAAAAGTGACAGTGAAGACTTTTGCAGACTTTTTAACAAAAATAACTCAAATAAATGCTGTTCTTCTGATTAAATGATCAAATATTCTTGAAAAACATGTGTTACCATTTCCAAAAAATAAATAAATAAAATAAAATAAAATAAAATAACTCTTTTCTACATTGATAATAAGAAATGTTTCTTGAGCATATTAGAATGATTTCTGAAGGATCATGTGACACTGAAGACTGGAGTAATGATGCTGAAAATTCAGCTTTGAATCACACAAATAAATTACATTTTAAATCATACCAATAATTCACAATATTACTGTTTTAATGTAGTTTCGATCAAATGCAGCCTTGGTAAAAAAAAATAAGAGACTTCTTTTAAAGTGTACATTTAGATAAGCGATTATGAAAACACATTTTTTCACTGTGTACCAATGAATCAGTCTTTTTACGTTCTTTATGCAAAATACGTATAAGTCAGAACAGGAACATGCACATGAAGTTTTTATGATTTTAAAGCATAACACAATTGCGCAACTGGTCAAAAGGGAAGCACAATTGGATTGGAGAGTATGAATCATAATTAAGATGGTCTCATGAAGGCAAGTATAGCAAGCCAAAGAGCATTCCTTAAGCTCGGCTTCTTTCAACACTCAACTATCAGATTCCTTTGACAGAAAGAGAACGTTAAGAGAGAGAGAGAGAGAGAGAGAGAGAGAGAGAGAGAGAGAGAGAGAGAGAGAGAGTCAACAAAACCTCCTTTGCTCACAGGGGATGATGCTCAAATACAGTGCTTAAATATTTAATCACATATACACCAATTTAAGAAACCTGATTATGCAAATTCCTCCTCAATGAGAGACATTACTTTCTGAAATCAAATGATGTACAATCTGCTTTGGAACATTATTTTGGGCATGTGGAATGTCGTGAATGTTTAAATATATCTGTGTGGGCATAAATACTACTAAAAATGGTAGTAGTGGGTGATGAACATTCCTGGAGGAAAAACAAAACCAATTTTCGATTAGTATTCTGTATTGAGCTACTGACGAGATCAATAGTCATGTACTATACCTCCACACTGTGAACGGAACATGATGCACTTGTTTGAAAGAGAGAAAAAGAAACAACATCCTCAATAATAATAATAATCACCAACAACAGAAAAAATAAAAAATTTATTAAATGCATTTTTTTTTTTTATTATTAAATTAAAATAAAAAAGCCAGATTTTTCTAGGGAGGAGTCATAATGATTTTCTGTGGTAGAAAGAAAACCTTTTATAGTTTGTGCTGTCAAACTATAAAATATGTGATTTCTGTGCCACTATCATCAAATATTGCATATTGCAATTGGATATGGCAGGGTGTGGCAGCTGCCATACCTTGGCTTCCTGGTCAGGTCAATGCAAAGTAATAATATTGCAATATAATATTTTTATTGCAGGATTAACCAAGTTATATTACTACGGGTAACATATAATTTGTAATTATTTAATAAAAGAGAGAGAATCCGCCCAGTATCACTCAAAATGCTGAATGAGTTTGTTTAGCGCAAGTTTACTAAGTTTAACAATGCGCACAAATCCTCTCATTATAACAAACAAAGCAAACACTATGTAAATAACTGAATGAATGTAAAAGTTAATTGTGAAGTTTAGGCATATTCATTGATTAAAATGGGAGTTTTCGCACTCAAATGAGTTTGTACTGAACCGATAGCTTCAGTGATTATAAAGGAAGAGCTCTTTACTCGCAATTTGAAGAAAAGTTTTTGTTTTTCATGAAACTTTGCGACTATAATACTTCACACTTCAGTACAAAATGTAACAAAAAAAAAAATTAGATTTTTGTAATAGTGATTTGATAATCTCTAAAAAAAAAAAATTTAAAAGCAAAAAGTGTGAAAAACTGTTTGGGAGTGAAAATGGCTACTGAGTGGTCCTCTGCAGCCATCTACTGGTTATAGTGGTAATTTCATGTATTTTAAAATAAAAGTGTTTGTGTTGGTTTTCCTACAATCGTAAAACTTTTTAGTTTTACAAATTCATCTTTGAAGGATGAACAAAAACAGTTTTTGGTCATCGCATTAAAAATAACATTTTAACTGGATAATATTCAGACTTTTGAGCTTTGAAGTGCTGGAAAAAGTTCTGTGAAGTACTTGAAAGCCCTTAATTCTTTTAACAGTGGTCTATCACTTTAATTTGCTGGGTTATGGTCAAAGCTATATGTGATTTATCTTTGGGCGCACAACACACACACACACACACACACTTGACGTCACGTCGAGGGAGCAAGATTTGATGACGTCATCAGAATTCGCCATACCTTGGCTTTTGGTAAATTGACGCCACTGTCCCTGAGCACTCCCAGCTTCATAATCCAACAGATAGTCTCGACCCAATCTCATGCCATGCTATGTCGGGATACTTAAACAGAACACTGTTTTGATATACCCACAGAGCCACAGTGTTTACTCTTTTCGGTCAAATCACCCCACTTATAGTCACTTACTTATAGACTCACTTATAGATTAAACTGGGGCAGAAAAAGTATTTTAATATAAAAAATGTTTTGCACTGAACTCATTTCCTTAAATCACTCCATTAGTACAAAGGAGCTGCAAGCTTAACGAAGCTGCTAAAGTTCTAGCAAAGGGCTGAGCCCCCCAGGTCTTCTCCACAGGGGGCTTTGGGAGATTGGCAGACAGCCGCGCAGCGACCATCAACAGTAATTTCAAGCCTGCGCTCCCCACAGACATGCCTGATTATTCCAAGTCGCACTCCTCTGGAATGTGACACTGCATTAGTACTTCATCGAACGAGACGCTCCTGAGAGAGGCTTTCCATCACGCTCGTATCAATGAGCTTTTGAAGGAGCCCGATTGCTCACGAACACCCACACGTTAGTGGTTGAGCACGTAAGCCTCAATGTCATGCTACGAGGGCGATCAGCACCAGATCTAAGCGGGTAGGTGTGGGTTACGTGAGCAAATTATGGATAGAATATGTTCAGAGTGAAAATAATTGAGGAAAAAAAAAATCAAAGAATAAACATACTCAAGTCAAGTGCTTAACCCAACTGTTTAGTAACAATTCCAGACATTAAAACGAAAAAAAGAGAGATAATTAAATGCCTTTAGTCAAAGACAAAACTATTAATAGAAACATCTGGTCATACTGTAAAACAGGTATAGTATCAAATGTCTGATCTTTAACTGAGCTATCGATTGTCTTTAATGCTATAAGGATACAGTCAGTCTGTTCAGTGAAGTTAGTATCAGCTGAGATAAGGTGTCATACTGTATTAGTAATGGCACAAACTTAACCCACATAAACAAAACAATGGTGCTGACAGGATCTCTTACATAAATCCAGAGCACAGTCGTATTTCAAAGCTCAGCTCCCCTGGCAAACACACAGAGCAAAGCGAAACAGAACAAATCACAAGCGGCTTTCAACTATATATATCTGGATTGACGGCTGGTCCAGTCTGACACATTCTTTCAGATGTTTACCGCTGTATTGCATGGGAAAAGAAGCATGCAGACAAGTCGATGCCACTACCCTGAGCGTAAACCGTACTCACCTAAGAGCATGACTGAAGCTCGCCGTGTGCTCAGGGCTTTAGGTGCTGCTGGTGAGTGTTTCTTTGCTGGTCAAGCTCAGTGATGAAGCACTCGTGCAGGAGCAGTCCGTATGGTACAGCGCTGACAGAGAGAGAATGAACTCTGAACGCGTGCTGCTCTCAGCTGAGATGAAGCGAAGAGAGAGAGAGAGAGAGAGAGAGAGAGAGAGAGAGAGAGAGAGAGAGAGAGAGAGAGAGAGTGTCTACCCAGAGACGGAGTCGGCAGATGCAGCTCCCACAGTCCCTCTGAGTGTGGAGAATAAGGGAAAATCTGGGTCGCTGCGCTGTGGATGTGGCACGAGAATCTGTGTAAAATCAGCGAAGCATCTGATCAGACTTTTTTGGAGGTTTTTGGATGATCTGCTTTGGAAATCGTGCACCTGGCTGTGATTCAGCTCATAGGAATCTGGATCTCGTAAATCAAGGGGCAATCCCAGGCTCACTTTGTGAACGCTGGAACACAGACTGGTCATACAAAAAAATATAGAAGAGAGTGAGTCCTATAAAGGCTACAGTTAAGATTTGAATGAGATACTAAGCAAAATGTACTTTACAAAAGCAAGGTGAGGGGTGCACTAATAAATCGAGAAATTTCCAAATGTACGTAGCAAAGAAATCCTACCATCATGTTTCTGTTGCATATATCACTAATACCTTATTTTTATCATATTAATATGAATGAGGTTTATTTTCATTCTGAATATAAAGACTTAAGGGCTATATACACGACACCGTTTTTGCGGTGTTAACCCCTGCATTGCGGTGCCAAACTTGTACAGTGTGAAATGGAGCGGTGTTAGAATGTTACCGCTGGATGCTTAGCAACAGACAACCAATCGCCTACTCATATTTGTGTACTTTGGACAGTCACGGAAAACACTACGCATTGTATATAAACAGTAAATTCAGCGTTAGAGAGAAAAAAACGTCCAAAGCTGACAGAAAACGCGACAATTTGAGTGAAGAAGAGACTTCTCTCTTACCTTTATATTTCGAAATGTCCATTCAGTATAAACTCGATAGTACAGTCGGCAATGCTAGAGCTTTTATGTAAACAGGTTGCGTGTTGCGTTTATCCAATTTATGACACTGACACCGCAAATATGCAAATAAGAACGTTAACCCAGGGTTCAGGAATGTACAATGTGAAACGTTAGTTTATGAATACCCAGGATTAATTGTTAACCCCGGGTAAATTATGACTAGTGTGAAACGTGAAGCAAGATAACCCAGGATTCCGTTTACCCGGGGTTTAGAATGACCCAGGGTTAACTATTTAAAGTGTGAAAAGCCCTAATGGCGTTTTGGGTGCCTGAAAATGCTAATTTTTGAAAACGGTTTTAAAGTGCATGTTTTTGAAAAAGATACCGTTATCGTCTCTGTGTAAACTACAAAATTGTGAATTTGTAAAAACGGTGACATCATGTATATGCATATTACATGTTCAGTCTATAGGTGTGTAGTGTTTCTTTACAAAGTGACATTGCCAACTGCTGGCCTGGCAGCAGAATACAGCGTTTTCAGTCATTTTTGCAGATCCGTGTGAACAGGGATCGTTTTGACAACGTTGTCACCTGTACATGAAAAACGCAAAGGAAAACCTTTTCTGTTTTTAGTACATCGTTGTCACGTAAACGTACCATTAAAATAAACACGCCTGTCTATTGAGTGGTACAAGCAGGTTGAATGTGAAAATAAACAGTGTGACTAGTGCAGTTCGATTCACAAACATATGACTCTTATGAGTCGGTTCTTGTAATAACTGGTTTGAATCGGTCTGACGCGTTTGTCACTAAATCAGTCAGAGCAGTTAATGAATCAACATCTGACTTGAACTGAACTGAAATGAACTGACTAGTTGTTCATATAACAATGCGTAGTTATTTGCAAGAGTTTTGCTAATTATTTACAATGCTACAAGATTCTAAAATATACTGTGGCAGAACACCTGTCCTCTGTGTCCAAAAGAAAACCAGCGACCTTGACAAAGTACCTAGTAAAATAGACGCAGTAAAAAAAAAACAAACGGAAACCTCTGAACAGATCTGCGTGTCATCCACCAAGATAAGCGACAGTGCCAACAAGGAAAACAAAGCAAAATCGTGACTGAGCTGCAGCAATGTGCCGCATATGCAGAGAAATCATAATGTGATTCTGTCACAGCAGACCCAGCGTGTGCAAATATGCCAGGAGCATTAACAAAACCAGATCCGCTGTCTGAGAAAACAACTGACCACATAGTGACTTTATGAAGGAAACTCTCTGATCGTGTATATATAAAGACACAGGTGGAGAGGAGGTGCAAATCTAGGGGTGAAAGATCTGTGCATGGGCTTTTTTCAGGTCTCAAAGCCCTTCATCTGGTTTCGAGTTTCCCATGGAACATTTTGAAAGAAATTACACAGAATGCTCTTAGGATCAAGTTACTCTTCTGGCTGGCAATGAGTGCAAGACCACACATCCAAGAATACAACGGTTCACGACATGTAAATCCAAGGGCTTACAAAGGAGAGATAGACAGGCAATGCGCCATGGGTGCAGTTGAGGAAGGGCAGAGAACAAAACAGCAAAATGTGATTACATTCAACCACTCCTACTTTCACACAACCTCCTTTTTGAAGTGTCCATCTAACGCCTAGATCTGGTTTCTAACCTACACTTTCGACCTGAATGGAAACTCGTAATCACGGCTCACTCAGACATACCAGATATATTATTTTAGTGTCTTAGATTAGGTTGCAGAGTCCATAAAAGTTACAATGAGATGACAAACCTGTCACAGCAGAGACAATTTCCATCTCCTTTTCTGCGGAAATCCGCTTCGGAGAACAACAGTTTGCACAACAACGATTCGCGCTTCTCTCAACGTCGCAGTCCCGATCATCTCGACAAATATTCCAGCACCCAGCCGGTGCCCGCTGAGAGCTATGAGGTTATGAAGGGTTATCACACCCTCCTCCCCTAGAGGTGCTGATGTGATTTACAGGGACAGGGACAGCGGCATCTGTTTGCAACATTTCAGCAACTGAAAGTTTGTCTCCTTCTCTGGTTACAGTGCTGGATAGAGAGGCCTTACAAGCGCTGATCACTTAGTAGACTGCCTCCATTACGTGCCGAATACTACTCTAACCTTTCTCTGTTTACAACAACATGCAAAGCTAAGGGGGAACTATAAATATATAAAGCATATCAAGGATTCTTTCCATTGACAAAACAATGCAGTCTTGAATTTGGAGCACTGTGCAGTGTTAAAGGTGAAGTGCGCCGATTCTGCCCCAAAAATGTAATTACTTAAAAGGATAGTTCACCCAAAAATGAAAATCCTGTCATAATTGTTCTGCCTCATGCCATTCCAAACCCATAAGACTTCGAAACACATATTTTTTTAACAAAAAGGTTTATGTCACTCAACTGAAAGTCCAAGTAACCAAAACTTCGGAGATCCAAGAATGGCGTCATAAAATGAATCCATATGAATCGAGGGGTCATATAATCCTTAAATCTTGTTAAGAGATACAAGTGCTTTATATGAAGAACAGATTTGTTCAGATTTAATCTAAACAATGACCGCCACACATACTTAGAGAACATCACATATGGTAAACATGGAAGCTCAAACATGCTCAAGCACAAGCTTCAGTGTTTACCATATGTGATGCGCTCTAGTTATGTGTGTTTGTGTGTCAATGTCTAAATTAAATCTGTTCATCATATAAAGTGATTGTATCTCTTCACAAGACTTGGATTAAACTGTTTGATTCATATGGATTCATTTTATGACACCTTTATGACCTTTGGGACATAAAGGCATCATCAAAGGTTACAGGATCTGGACCTTTTGGTTGCTTGGACTTTCAATGGAGGGACAGAAACTTTTCAGGTTTCATTAAAACATTCTTAATTCGTGTTTTGAAGTTGTGTTAACCAAAGTCTTATGGGTTTGGAAAGACATGAGGGTGAGCAAAATATGACAGATTGGTCAACCCTAGGGTGACCAGACGTCCCGTTTTCCCCAGGACAGTCCTGTATTTCAGCTCTATTTTTAGTGTCCTGACTTATGAAAAAATCATATTTCTTCTTTCCTAAATTGTCTTTGCTAGGTGATGATCATAAAAGCGAGTAGTAGTCTTCTGTCACGTGAGAATAGCCTAATCAAAGGTAGCCAATCTTGTCATAGTATATTTTGGAGAACCAAATGTCCTGTCACCATCCCTTCGCCGCTTCGTCCACCTCCAAAGCCCCCAACATCCGTCCCTCTTCTCAGGGGTTTGTAATGTCACAGTTATGTTCAGTTAGTTTCTGTTTTCATGGACTTTTAGTTTGTTATTTTCAGTCGCGTGTTCCTTTGTTCAGTTTCCCACCACTCTTTTGTTGTCATGCTAATTAATTTAATCAGCACAGGTGTTTATCATTATTTCATTCATTTGGCTTGTACTTAAGTTCCTTCTTTTCCTATGTTTGATGTCTGGTCACGTTTGTGTTTACTGCCATCATTTTCCTGTGGATTATTATTAAAGCATTGTGTGGAACTTTATTCATCAGTTTTGTCTTTTGTCTGTGCAAACACCCATTACAACTATATGATATACTGTAGGGCTGTCACGATTCCTTTATTAAATTTGAGTACTTGATTTAAAAAAATCCTCAATTGCAATTTACCCGTGTCGAGTAACAGACAAAATAGGCTCCATTCTGCTCCACATGAACTTTTATCATTTACATGTGTGGAGCGCGTCTCAAACTCCATCTCTGAATATGCTTGAGTTTGGGTTGTTTATAATGTGTATCTGTTGTTCATCGCAATGTGCTCCATTTCACCAGATTAAGGTAAATCATTTATAAACCTACACCAACACAGGAGAATACATCAATATGTTTCTAAATATGCAACAGTTCATCGCGATTTCAAGATAAAAGTTTAATCCTTCGCTCTGAGTTTGCCTGTTTTGATGTCCACATGTTCTTGTTCAAGAAATTACAGTGGCTGTAGCATTTCTATCGTAAAGAAGTGGACAAATATCAAAGATTAAGTAAACATTTGAATTAAATGTTGTTTGGCTAAAATTAAACAAGGGCTGTGTCCGAAATCGCCCCCTATACCCTTAAATAGGGCACTATTTGAGGGGACAGCCATTTGTAGTGGTGTCCGAAACCATAGTGGACATTATTGAGTGCACTCATTCAATCCCACAATGCACCACATTAACAAGTGTACAACTGATGTACGCTCAATGGCTAGAGAATACCCATAATGCACTGCAGTGAGAGTCGCGCGCTGAATGAATTCCCGCGTCTCGCCAGAAGATGGCGCCCGCAGCTGAATAAATCATCCATCCATTTTCAAAACCGTGCTGGTCCAGTGTAATATCATACAAGTATAAATTCCTTCTTAATTGATTATTAAATTGTTTAATTGCGGTTTACACGTGCTAGTTTCCATGGCAGAGTTCAAGATACTAGAGCTGCCAGTTCGCATACGTTTCAAATAATTATTAAACAGCAAGCACATACTACGCAAAAGGGGCAGCCCTTCTGGTGCACTCAGTGTCCGAATTCACTCACCCGTTTTCATTAACTTCTTCAAGTGGACTATATTAGTTAAGTAGGGAATAGTGAATGAGGGTATATGGGGTGATTTCGAACACAGCAAAGGATTTGATCTGCTGTAAAGTGTAACAACACCAGACCGGTGGCGCCCTCTGCAGGCATTTGTTATAATACATAATGTACACACAATGATTGTTTGTGTTTTGTATATTATGTATTTTAACAGTGTTGTTCTATGAAACCATATGATTACTTGTTTTTGATACTTTATTTGAACCAAATATTATTGCCTCATTGTTAGTGTATATGTATTTTAAGTCATTAAACGCTTAGGTCTTTGGTTAGGTCTATTTTTATTACCACAAAAAAAATATCTGATTACTCGATTAATCGTCAAAATAATCGCCTGATTACTCGATTACCAAAATAATCGTTACTGACAGTCCTAATATACTGTATATCGTTGTCATGAAATACATTTTCTCATATCATGAAACATGTGAAATGGGGGTGGGGAATCCAAGAAAAATATGTGAAAAATGTCAGTGTTGGTGCCCAAAGTTGTTTTGGACCCCATTAACTTTCATTGTATGGAATTGTATGGTGTTCCACAGAAGACAGAAATTCAGTGTTGGAAGACCGTGGGTCCCATTTATCATTTTATGATTCGGAGTGCTCGCAAACAAAGCTTGTGGTCACAAAATGCACGCACTGGGCTTTTTTCCAGCCCACACTGTTGCAGACTTTACGGGGGACTATTACCCAGCAGCCCATGCGGCAAAGTATAGGATCGTGAACGCTGAGGGTGCCATTTGGGACATTTCGTAAACTGCTCCATTTCACCTTGGTGCTGTCAAAGACATTCATTTGAGAACTGCTGCCCTAAGCGCTTGTTTGGCCTGTTGTCTTTGTCTAGATAATATAGCATATGTGAATGGTCAGGAATCGCTGTAAATAATAGCTTCCTCTATAAGGACGCTGTCAGACTCAAAGAGTTGTAAATAATCTTTTTTTCTAGACAATGGCGAGTGCGAAAGAAAGGCACAGAGCATGGAGCAGTTTGTGTCTTCTAACAGGGAGTGCTTCAGATGGACATAATCTGTTTTATAATATCCAGATATCAGCTGCCATTTCTCAGGAGACGAATCAATATGCTAAAAGAACATATATCTTAGAAATAAGATGGAAAAATGCTAGCCAGGCAAAATACAAGAGTCTCTCAGAAGTATCCGGGAAATTTTTCACTCATGCATGAGAGAATCTTTTTTTTTTTTTATGTGATGAAGAGAAACAGCAGCCATAAAACTAAATGAATGATTTTAAAACCTTTTCACTCAGAAATTGCTAGCAAATTTCACAAATAATTACAAAGAAACAGCAAGTAACACATTAAATTAAACATGAAATTTTGAAGCAGACATAAATAGTATATACTGCTCAGTTAACTTACACAGCACGCATGGTATAATGCCAGTTTACCCACAATGCTCCAGAGAATACTTAATAAAACATTATATACAGTTGTAAGAGCCATACAGTGTGTCTGGATGCCAGACCTTTATATGTTGTGAAAAACACAAACAAATAGAGCCTGTGGCAACGTCTTGCTAATAAGTTGGACAAGGATGTGTTGTAGAGATCTCCAGTTTGTTACTACTGTAAAGGCAGAGCACAGATAAGGGGTGGAATTGAGTCAGTCACAGGAACATTAGTGTTAGATTAGGTACCGAGTGTATCGAGCCTTGAGACGATGGCACACTGTGCAAGTTAACAGACTAAAAGGGGGTTTGCGAGCAGCAGATGCCAGACAAGCACACAAGGACAAACCCAGATATTGAGCGTGATGATGAACGCATGTTGCTTTTCATAATTTTTTTTTTGAGCTGACGTAAAAATTAAAGGTTCACTTCACCCAAAAATTACAATTCTGTAATTATTTATAGTACAAAGCAATGGATTGCACAGAAAATATTATTTTTTTATTCCACTGAAAAAGTATTGGCAAAAGAGTTAGGAAAAAATATAGGGATGAGTAAAGAATGACCTCAGCTCCTAAATGATCAAAAACTGCAGACATTTAACGTACACTTAACATTTAACTGATCTTAGCTCAACTTGAATGAACCTAATAGATCTTGCCTCAATGGAGGCAATGTATCCAATAAGAAAAATCAGAAATAAAATTGATTTAATATCACTGTTTCTCCTATACCGCAATCAGATTAAATGGTGACTTAGCTCAAGTCTCTTGCTTGTCAATTTTTTTCTCTCCTCATCCCACAGATGCTTGATTGGATTGAGATCTGGGGAATTTGGAGGCCAAGTCAACACCTCAAACTCATTGCTGTGCTCCTTAAACCATTCCTGAACCATTTTTGCTTTGTGGCAGGGCGCATTATTAGCACCAAGATGTTAGCAGCAGATCCTTTAAGTCCTGTAAGTTGCGAGGTGGGGCCTCCATGGATCGGACTTGTTTGTTCAGCACATCCCACAGATGCTCGATTGGATTGAGATCTGGGGAATTTGGAGGCCATCCTGTGAGACAGGTTCAAAAACAACAATTTTTAGACTTAGACTCATTTAATTCGTAGACTACGATTCAATAGGTGTCATCATTGTATACTCAACATACATGTCATACCCAAGTTCATTAGATCCATGTCGTACAGTGTGATTTGTAATGATCTTATAGGATAGCAGGCATTAGACAAAGCATGTTAAGATAGTAAACAGATTCAATTATGATTTCATGTCAACTTTATGGATGGTTGTGATCGAGTATGAGGTGGTTCTCATTAAAAGAATAGCTGTAGAGAGAAGGTAAAACTCACGCTGCCCTGTGAGTCGGCAAACTAGCAAAATCAGAGGCGATCTGGTGTCTGACATGTCACGTTTCTGGAACACACAGGGAAAACCCTTCAGGCGTTCCGATTTCACACTGTTCAGAATTAAACAAAATTTTATCGTTTTCTCTCCGGGCATTAGATCAGGATGACAACCATTACAAAGATTCCACTTGTGGAATCACTTCACTTTTTCCCAATTTGTAGATTTATTCCCTGCTGTCTTCACGCTCTTGGACACATTGCATGCTGTGAATCTCTGCAGCGGGACCCAAATATTTTACTCAACGTGGCTGGCCGCCTCTACCAGATCATAAATCAAATAAGCTCGCAAGACAATATAAAACCTGCTTAAGAGAGTCCAATTGAAAGATATTAGACACATTGCACTAATGAACTCTGGTGTAGATTGTGTACCTCAACAGGAGAGCACAATCCCAAGATCACTCGGTGCTGTCGCTGGCTCGAACAGAATTCTTCTGCACATTACACATCAAAACACGTTGGAATGTGAACCGCCTGTTCGGTCTCAAACCCGGTCCTCTTTCATTTCTTTCAGCCCTCCCCTCGAGCCTGTCTTTCCCTCTAGCTATCTTTATCTCTCACTATCCTGTTCTCTTGAACCCTCCACAATCTTCCAAAGTCCTTCACTTCCCTTTGTTTCTCCTTAAATGTCTTTATGTTAGGACTTCCGAGGAGGACCTTATCAAAGCCAAGGCCAATCTCGCTGTGAGAGCTCGTTCTCATGCCAGTAGAGTGCTGATTGAATTACCGCTCGGGTACTGGATGTTTGTCATCACCATCTGAGCTGCAGCCCCACGGTGACTGGAATGATCACTCGTGTCAGGTGTGGCACAGCTGCTTAATCCTGCTGTGATTTCTTCAGGCTGCGACCGGGGTGAAATACAATCCCAATCATGCCCCTCAGGCTGTGAAAAACATGGGGCATGAGAATAGAAAGGTATACAAGGAGGAATGGCTGTGTAATACTGAAAATCTCTCTTCTAGTAATATAATATAATTATTCATTTTTTGTACAAGACTTGGGTGTTCACTGACATTTGAAGTGGTCATATCATGCATCTTTAATCATCCATCCCCCCCACCCCCCCGAAATACACTTACAATAATCTCACGTGCATCTCAGAAGAGATCTCAACAATGTCTCAAACTGTGCGCCAAAATCAGAAGCCTACAAGCAAAAGTCGAATCAAGTAAAATAGCAAGCGATCAAGACTCATAAAAAGATTTCAAAGACATAAATAAATAAATATTAGTCTTGTTATTATAGTTTTAAGTCTTGATAAATTGGTCTGTTTATGTTGAATAAATAAAAATAAATAAATAAATTAGCCGTGTTATTATAGTAATAAGTGTTGATAATTTGGTCTACCTCTGTTAAACAAATAAATAAATAAATATTAGCCGTGTTATTATAGTTTTAAATCTTGATAAATTGGTCTGTTTATGTTGAATAAATAAAAATAAATAAATATATAAATAAAAATAAATAAATATTAGTTGTGTTGTTATAGTATTAAGTATTGATAATTTGATCTACCTCTGTTAAATAAATAAACAAACAAATAAATAAACAAACAAATTAATAAACAAATAAATAAATATTAGTCTTGTTATTATAGTTAAGTTGATAAATTGGTCTGTTTCTGTTGAATAAATAAAAATTAGTTGTGTTATTATAGTAATAAGTATTGATAATTTGGTCTACCTCTGTTAAACAAACAAACAAACAAACAAACAAATAAATAAATAAATTACCCCTTAGGTACACTTGCAGTTTAGTACCCCCCCCCCCCCCCCCCCCCCAAAAACAGTCATTTAGTTTTTAATGAACATGTTTCACCCTCTTTCTGACCCTTAGCATTAAACAGGCTGTTTTTTGCTGCTGTGCCTTTAAGACTTGTGTAAACACTCTATTCGCATGTGAATTGAGAATCAATCACAAAAGCATTCAATCACAAAAGAGCAGGTTGGTTCCAACAGCCCCATCCTTCAATATTAACCTCTTTGCAAAGCCTGAATTACATAGTGAAAAACCTAAGACAAAAAATTATCAGTCGCTTAGCTTCTCACATCAAAAAATATGAAAATCGGAAGGTGCTAAAGACAGTCAGGAATATCACAAGGTTTGGAAAACTTCATACACTTGAGTTTTTCTGTTACCTATACCACTTCCTATATGTTATATACAGAGTATATCACATACAACATTTTTCACTGAGGAGAAAGTTTTGAGGTCTGAAATTTTCAGTATGTTAAATTTTCAGTATGTCAAAATATCAATGGAAATTTGATCCCTCGTGATATGACCCCTGATAGATTCTCGTCTGATTGCTGAGCTTTAAAATAATTATTTGGGCCGTTTTAAAAAATGACTTGCTGCATTTCAAGTATATTTGTATTCATACTGAACACCACCTGTCAAAATCTGAATGAGGTTAAGCAGAAGTCTCTGAGTTCAATACAAATTAAGCTTTATTGAAAGCATCTGTGGCATACACTACCATTCAACAGTTTGAGGACAGCAAGATTTTTTAGAAGTCTTTTATGCTAGTATGTTAGTGTACATGTAATGGACCTTCAATGTAAGTCTTAGTGGCAAGGTTTTCAAGAGAGTTTAAATGCAGAAATGCACTGCTACATTTGAGTTGGTTTAAATCATCCTTTAGCGGTGAGACTACTATTCTAGGAGGATGAACATCTGTGTTACAGAAGTCATTCCAGTGGGCTGAGTTACGTTATGTTCTTTTTTCATATAGTATGAAAGTTACTGGGTTAAACTGCTTTAAATAATTACAGGAGTTGATAGATTGGATATATACTGATCAGGCATAACATTATCCTAATATTGTGTTGGCCCCCCTTTTGCTGCTAAAACAGCCCTGACCCATTGAAGCATGGACTCCACTAGACCCCTGAAGGTGTGCTGTGGTATCTAGCACCAAGATGTTAGCAGCAGATCCTTTAAGTCCTGTAAGTTGCGAAGTGGGGCCTCCATGGATCGGACTTGTTTGTTCAGCACATCCCACAGATGCTCGATTGGATTGAGATCTGGGGAATTTGGAGGCCAAGTCAACACCTCAAACTTGTTACTGTGCTCCTTAAACCATTCCTGAACCATTTTTGCTTTGTGGCAGGGCGCATTATCCTGCTGAAAGAGGCCACAGCCACCAGGGAATACCGTTTCCATGAAAGGGTGTACATGGTCTGCAACAATGCTTAGGTAGGTGGTACGTGTCAAAGTAACATCCACATGGATGGCAGGATCCAAGGTTTTCCAGCAGAACATTGTCCAAAGCATCACACTGCCTCCGCCGGCTTGCCTTCTTCCCATAGTGCATCCTGGTGCCATGTGTTCCCCAGGTAAGCGACGCACACGCACCCGACCATCCACGTGATGTAAAAGAAAACATGATTCATCAGACCAGGCCACCTTCTTCCACTGCTCCGTGGTCCAGTTCTGATGCTCACATGCCCACTGTTGGCGCTTCCGGCGGTGGACAGGGGTCAGCATGGGCACCCTGACTGGTCTGCGGCTATGCAGCCCCATACGCAACAAACTGCGATGCACTGTGTATTCTGACACCTTTCTATCAGAACCAGCATTAACTTCTTGAGCAATCTGAGCTACAGTAACTCGTCTGTTTGAACGGACCACACGGGCATGACCCTGTTGCCGGTTCACCACCGTTCCTTCCTTGGACCACTTTTGATAGATACTGACCACTGCAGACCGGGAACACCCCACAAGACCTGCAGTTTTGGAGATGCTCTGACCCAGTTGTTTAGCCATCACAATTTGGCCCTTGTCAAACTCGCTCAAATCCTTACGTTTGCCCATTTTTCCTGCTTCTAACACATCAACTTTGAGGACAAAATGTTCACTTGCTGCCTAATATATCCCACCCGCTAACAGGTGCCGTGATGAAGAGATAATCAGTGTTATTCACTTCACCTTCACTTCAATGTTATGCCTGATCGGTGTACCTTTGCACAATAAAGGTTATTTTAAGACTTAAACAACACATTTCAACATTCATCCTTGTTCCCCACAGCCCTCAATTTTAAGTTCATCATTGCAAACACATTTTTTGTTTGTTTTTGCAAACTGAGGAATAAGATGAAATTATTTGTTGCAGTAAATATACAGTACCTTAACCTATATTGCACCTGGAACGTTACTTCAGTAGTTGAAAACAGAAACATACAGCTCTAATAGTGTACACATTTGAAGCTTTTGAAGTAAGAATATCAAATACTTTTAAACGTCTCGCTACATCACTGCTGCTGTGCACCAGAGGCCAGCTGGGAAATTCTCTGAAGAACAGTAGCTACAGTACAGGCCCCTATTGATACACCACTCAAATACCTCAAGAGTGAATGGTGCTCAACTCACCACAATTTACCCATCTGACTGCATTTGATTATGCTTGTATAGTTAACTTATTCAATAATTGCCTCTCAAATCTGTCAGTCTACCCAGCTGCTACCTAGAGGCTTCTCAGGGAGAATTCCGTCTAGTGTTGGAAGGGCGACACCATCACACCGTCAGAGGAAGCTCATCAAAAATAGATTACAGGGGCTTCATATCAAGTCTTTACCAAATAAAAGGCTCAAGTCCGCCTTGAAGAGTCTGGCACAGTGATTCCCTTAGAGCAGAATCATGTCTTATTCCGCATTGCCAGTTTCAAAAATTAGGTTGCAACTCTCAGGGGAATTTGCATATACTTCTCTTCACTCACAGCATTGAGGAACGGGTAATGAGTGGCGTATGTGGCCAGTCATAGTCTAGAGGAGCATATGAGGCCGGCCAATCAAAGTCAAAGATTTACCGTCTGCTTGTGAAGAACTGGGTGTACTTCATTGCACACTGGACAGGCCGAGCTGTCGTTTTCCATCTGGACCTTCCTTCTGCTGAAGCTTCCAGCGAGAAGTCCTTCATGCTAATCCTCTATCCCTTCAAACTCTTCCTCAACTTGACCACCCCATGCCATACCCCTGCTGGAACTCTGTAATGGCTACCACTGGCAGGTTCACAAAAGTTCATATGGTCATGTTTACGGGCTTTTATAGAGGAAGCCCTGATGTCTCTTGGTTTCCTGATTTGTGTCCTCTTAGCTCCTAATATCCAACAGCTAAATCACATCCTTAAAGGGACACTTAGTGAAATATTGTCAGCGTTGTGTCAGAATGAATTAGTTTGGCAATGAGGACGAGTCGGCCCCTTCAGAAGTTAAAAGTACAATGACTGGGCCTACCTACAAAAGACTTCCACTGACCTCTTATAAAACTACATGCAATTCCCAGTTTTAAGGACCGCAGAGCAATAAAGGCTAAATTGCAACCTGTAATGAACAGAGAGCCCATTAAAAGAGCTAATAAAAGGAGCTCCCAAGATCAATTTACAATAATGACGACAACATGATTTCCCAAAACCTTTTCCAATGCAATCATGATTTCTGTGATGGTCAAAATAGTATAGGGCTCAACAACAAGAATTTTTTTTTTTTTTTTTTTACATTTTTAAAACAAAATATTCACAAAGTAATAAAAATATAAATACATACACACTTCTGAAATATGAATTTATATAATTAAGGAATTGTTTTATAGTATTTATAGTTATTACTTATGTATGTTTATATGCAAATTGTCATTAAATAAAATTAATTTTAGAGGAAAACAAGATGATTGATTTGTTTACACAAGGACAAACTTTTCCACAATCATTAAAATCTAAATTTAAATTGCACAATATTTTAAAAATCACATTTGTACTACTTTATTTTCAGTAAATACATACTACAAAACATGGGGAGCTATTCACCTTGCATATTCAAAAGGTATTTTCAAGCATTTAACAAAAATCTGACCCTACACTGTGAACAATTCTATGATCAATAAGTTATGACAACAAATGTTTTTACATTGCTTTACCTCCTCAAAATAAGTTAAGATTCAACAATTTTTTTAAAGGGATAGTTCACCCAAAAATGAAAATTATCCCATAATTTACTCACCCTCAAGCCATGTATATGACATTCTTCTTGTTATATTAAAAAATGTCCTGGCTAATCCAAGCTTTATAATGGGAGTGAATGGCAGCCCAAAATTTGAAGCCCAAAAAAGTACATCCATTCATTATAAAAGTAATCCACACGGCTCCAGGGGGTTAATAAAGGCCTTATGAAGTGAATCGATGGGTTTGTGTAAGAAAAATATCCATATTTAAAACTTTATAAAGTAAAATATCTAGCTTCCGGCGGACCGCCTTCCGTATTCAACAAACGAAGAAAGTGTAACACCTCTCGCAGTTTAAAACGCTTACGCTTTGCCGACGTCATCGTCGCGCCAGTTATGCTTGTTTCGTAAGTTGTATACGGAAGGCGGTCCGCTGAAAGCTTGGAAGAGCCAGGACATTTTTTAATATAACTCCGATTTGTATTCGTCTGAAAGAAGAATGTCATATACACCTAGGATGGCTTGAGGGTGAGTAAATCATGGGATAATTTTTGGGTGAACTGAAATTTTTGGGTGAACTATCCCTTTAAGTCATTTTAATGTAATTTAAGTTAAAATGACTTAAACATCCAAGTTGATTGTACTTAATTTAAGGCAGCAATTTTTTTTTTTTTTTTTTTTTACAGTGTATAAAAGCTTAATGTACTTAGTCGCCAAGTCTAAAAAATAACTTGATTTAATCGTGTTGCCGTCATTATTGTAAATTGATCTTGGGAGCTCTTTTTATTAGCTCTTTTCTACAGAAAAATATGTTCTCAGCTGTAGGTGACTCTGACTTTATTTATCTTTTTGCTTCCTGAATAATAATATTTACATAAATAATCATATTTACATGTTTCTATGTTTTATGCATTTCAACTAATGCTTCCAAGACTATCACAACTCAGTCCTCTAATTCTGACAAAAAAGTTTAAGTTCATGCACATAATTAACAAAAGTATGATTGTTGGAATGTAAGAACATACAATCTGGCCTGAAAGAGCAAGCAAATTGACCTGGAACATTCACGATGGCCCCAGAGCATGTTTATTTTTGAACCCCATAGTCTTCATCTAAAAAAGTGTAACATCTCTCTAACCTGCCACATTTTGGAAAACTCATGTCTCAGTGGGATATGCGCATAGACACAATCCAAAACATTAAAGAGATGTCAAAAATGTCAAAAAGAAAATATGTGCACAGACAAACTCTGACTTGCTACGTGGCTCTGGGAGAGGACTTGCATATGGAGCGTATCTGTTATTTAAAGAGCAATAGAAATGACAGTCTGGGGGCTGCATGATGCTGTACTAAGAGAGGAAATATGCAGTGTGCACATTTTAACAGCAGTAATGTAACTCTCATTAAAGGAACAGTTCAGCCAAAAATGAACATTTTGTCATCATTTACTCCAAATCTCTATGACTTTCTTCTGTGGTGCACAAAAGATAAATGCTTTGTGCATGCTTATATTCAAAAAAGATCAATAAATGGAGTCTGCCAAAAGAAAGAACCGATTCAGAACTGCCTGAAAATGAGTCGTCAATAACACAAATTTGCATAACGCCAGCCTATTTATTGGCTGCCCATGAACAACGTCTAGTTTGACCCTCCCTCAAACACTGTAGTTGTAGCTGTAGCCTGGAAGAGTTTGGTTCATGTTGTTGAAACGTTGAGAAGACGCTGTTTTCTGCGCTTTGCATGCACTTCCAAAGGATGAGGACTCAATCTCGAATCGATACGGTAAAACAGATGCCATCATTACTGTTCTGGTCATTGTGTAACAAGTGCTGAGAAAGCTTCTGGAGCTGAAATTTAGTTATGGTAATGGATGTTTCATTTCATAACAGACTGGGCAGTCTAATCAGAGCAGAGTAGGCTCTCGGAAAGGAGGGGTTTAGAAAGACAGAATCCTTTATGAAACCGTTTTAGACGCTGTTAGAAAAGAGGTGATGCTGAAGTGTATATTATGAGAAAATTAAAGTGTTTTTTGACCTTGGATGCGTATAAGCCTATTGTAGGATATTTTCAAAATAAAACAAGGAGCCTTTAAAATAGCATAATTGGGGCACTCCGAAGTATCATAAAAGTTTATGACTTCTGAAATGATGACAATGGGCCCTATTTTAACGATCTAAGCGCATGGTCTGAAGCGCATGGCGCAAGTGCACTTAGGGCGTGTCTGAATCCACTTTTGCTAGTTTAACAACGGGAAAAATGGTCGGCGGGCTCGGCGCATGGTCTAAAAGGATTGGGTGTGTTTTGGGCGTAACGTGCAATAAACCAATCAGAGTCTCATCTCCCATTCCCTTTAAGAGCCAGTTGCACCATGGCTGATTCGCTATTTACATGGCGGAATATAGACACCCTCAACCTTACGAGTCAGTTTAAATACATGTGTATACTGCCACGATTGGTTAAATAAGTAGCCAATTTAATTCGTCATTACTGTAAATAGGTAATTCTGATACATGCAATGGCTATCCATTATGACATGTAGGCATTTTTATCTTTATGTACACAATAATAATCTTTTACATTGTAATCCTTTTATTTTTAATATTTAAAAATGTTTGTGTGCTGCTGGGTGTAATAAGCAGAGTGTACGCGCGTTGTGCACCCGCCTATAGGCACATATTACTAACGCACCCTTTGAATAGCACAAAAAATACTGTGCTATTGACTTTTGACCAGGTTTTTGTTGGTCAATGGCTCAGTCGTTTTCAGTTGCCTCAAAATAGCAATGCGCCAACAATGCGCCTGAACACACCTTGCTTTCACCAGCACGCTCATGGGCACACAAATGGGCGCAAATGCATTTGCTATTTAAACAACATGGTGCAGGACGTGAAAATGATAACTGCGTCAGGATGAAACTAGCAAAAAACCCTTGCGTCGCGCCTGGCGCCACATTGCGCTATAATAGGGCCCAATAGTTTCATTTTGGCTAAACTACCCCTTAAAGATCCAACTCTATTGTGCCTATATAACAGCAAATCATTGGGGAAGATGTTAATGCTACACCACAAAAGCATAACCATACACTAAGTGAATTTATGTTTATGTTGCAGAGCTACAAAGGAAATCAATCGCAGTGGATGGACACATTCCCCGGAGAGCCAGACGTTTCATTAGACTAATGGTACAATAATTACTTCCCACTTGAATCCAGCAGGTTGCAGAGGAAAGCTTGGAGACCAAACAGCATGGGATGGAAAACAGGTGCCATTTTGGTGGGCTTTTGTCTTCTTTTTCTATTACCATCTCCCAATTCTTCAGCTAACCTAATCCATGTGTAACACTTATTGGAAGGATGAAAATGAGTTTTGACGTGAGGCTTGGAAATGTGATCCAGAGCCAAAAGGTACAATTCTCTGAACTTCAGAGTCCAGCTGCAGGTTTTTTACCATGACATCATCTCCGAATAACATCGTTTTAGGGAAATTGATTCCAGATAACCCTTGGAATGAGTTTCCAAGGGAAACCACAACTATTGGCTTTCTCTTGTGGACTTTGATTGGAATTTACATCCAAGAATTTATTGTACACCTCTCCAGCATTCCAGAGAGTCAACCACTTATTCTCAGAAACATTCAGCCTTTCCAGAGCATTTAAAACTGGATTAAGGGTCAGGCACCTATTTTTGAGGGGTTTAACAGTGGCAAACCTAGCTCACTTGGTTCCCTATAGTCTAGACTAGATAAAATGAAAGACTTTACCAACACTTTTTAATATCCTTGCAGTTTATTACTTAAATGTGCTCTAGGAACTTTGGCCTCCTTGTCGCCATCTGTGAATGATATGCGTGATGTCGTTCCAAACCTGTTTGAATTTATTTCTTCTGTGGATGATATTTCAAAAAATAACAATGAAAGTCAATTGTTTGGACCCCATTGTGAACTATCCCTTTAAGAATAAGCCTAGTCTGGTCATGCCTCCTAAGTTTGAATGGACATAGCCCTTTAGGTTGATGAGGTTTTATATGCCATCCCAAAAAAAAACAAAAAAAATAGTCATGTATCTACGTTTGCAATCATGCAGAAAGCTCATGCAAAATGGTATTACTCTGGAAGAACTCAAGCTCTGGTTCAGTGAACTGCAACTTCAGGCTACATTCAAATTCACCGTAGGGAATCTGAAGTCGACACAGTCTGACAGCAAGAGCGTCTAGTTGCTCAGATGGCGCTTAAATCATTTTGGATGGCCACTCCTGGTAAGCAGTAACAAAGAGAAGCAGAATATTCGAGTTCTCATATGAATTCAGACGGTCTCAATAGACATTTATACAGTAATTTTGCAGGTTATATGCACATTATCCTCTCTTCCTGCCTCCAGTCTTCATGTCTTCAGCATGCACTACAACAGTGGCGCTTAAATGTTCATTTTATGAAAATGGTAAAACAGTACAGCTGCACTGCTCATAATAGCAATGTATAAAAAGTATTACATCTGAATATACATGATTAAGTCAGAAATAGGGTGAATTCAGGGTGACTGGGACACTTTTTGCCATTGAGATCAATCAACCTAAATTCACCCCTACACACACACATACATAGTATATATATATATATATATATTTAAAAATCAATCTTTTAAAAATCAAGTACATTTTTTACCAGGAAAG
Organism: Coreius guichenoti; assembly: GCA_039654105.1. NCBI lineage: Eukaryota > Metazoa > Chordata > Actinopteri > Cypriniformes > Gobionidae > Coreius > Coreius guichenoti. The sequence goes on along the minus strand of CM077172.1, from coordinate 9,273,665 downwards.
GAGTGGTTCTGACGCACAAAGTTGTTCTGATTGTCTCTTATAACAATATTTTTATTTTATTTAAACCCATTAAAATGCAGATCCTGTTGTAAATAATAGTGAAAAAGCACTTAATTGTTATTCTCTTATATATTTATATACACATATAGTACCTATCAAAAGTTTGGAAACATTACCATTTTTTAATGTTTATATATAAAAGATTAGATAAATCAAATACTTTAATGGGTATTTTTTGACAATCTTTTTTTTTATCATGGAGGGCATAATACATCACAAAATACACAGCAATAAACATAAAATGCTTAAATCCACTAAATACTAATTTTAAAATATCAATGGCAATATAAAAATATTTGTGGCATTACTAATTGCTAAAATCAGAGATTTTCTGGCTAAAAGAAGGCTAAAAGACATTGCAAAACAGAAGCGGGCATTTTGGAAATTATTTTAAAAGTACGTCTACTTCCTGAAGAATAAGAATAATCCACCAGGGGGCAGAAGACATGCAGTAGATCATGTACAAAAGGTTTTTCGGGAATACTAATCATGTTAATGAGGACTTTGTGTAAAGCCATTATATTTGATACATGGCTTTCTTATTATATAATTGTTTTGCTGTGGCATTTAAATTTGTATTGGGAATTGTGAAATTTTACTGATAAGCCTAACACTTTCATTGATTTTATAATGCTTCTCGATTCCATATAAATATGTACACACACACACACACAGAAATACACAGTTGCTATCTTGAAGAAAACAATTCTTATTGGCTGATGATCTTCTGATTGACTAAGTCCACAGAGGTTATAAAAGGTGACTCACTTTATGAATAGACTCACTCTATTGTGTCTGTGATCAGCTGAGGTGCCCATTATTCAAAGAAGCTGGCCTTTATTAACTCACCACAAAAAAGATATGATCAGCTGTTCACATCTATTTCTGAAATTAAGCCTTTCAAATAGAATGCATTCAATTTAAGAACATGAATATCCTTTCTTTGCATCAGAGTTTTATCGCCGTCTCTTGAGGATAAAAGTAAAGGAAACTCATTAACAAAAGAGGTTCATTTCTCACAGTGATTTCAACAGAAACAGTCACTGCTGCAGCACCAATCAAATATTCATCTTAAACTTTTGCTGGAGGATTAAGACTGAAGTTTGACTTTTAGAAGATTAACTAGTCCAGTAGTGCAAACTGTTTAACTTCGAATTTACCTCAGATTTCAGTTCCAGGTTTTGGAGTCTAAACAAAAGGTCTTAAGCATAATAGGATTGCAGGGGTAAGCAGTGCGTCACCAAAGCACACTTCAACAACGTTTTAGAGGGGGAAATGAATAACATGAGCCAAGACTTACGTAACAGCACACTAAATGAGAGAGAATTGTAGATCATAACACACATTTTGACTCCTGAAAGGGATGCAGACAACCGCTGAGAGCTTAATTAGCTCAGCAAACCAACATACCTGCTGAAAATCCACACAAATCCGAGAAATCTTCTGGAAATGTTCAGTAAAAAAATCCAACTTAAACTAATGAATTAATAATTCTAATTTTTTCTAGTTTATTATTACTGCCACACTTTTCAATAAGACTATTCATTACAGTGATTTTACCACCGTTAAGTGGATTTTAAGTGTATTTGTGGTAAAAATCACTAGAATGATGATTTTCAACTGATTTGAACTTGCCTTATGTATGCTAACATCAGTATAGCTCTCAAGGAGAGATGATTTATAGAGCGGGTTTATCTGAAACACCATCTGAATCTCTAGGATTTCAATAAATGTGAGAATGTTTCTTTAAAACATCATTTCAAGAACACTGGCATCACTAAGCTACTGTGAGGAGCTTTCAGACAACGTCAAGGATTTTATTCATCATGGCCACTGTCATGGTAGCCTCTGTTAACGCAGGCTTTGAAATAACACAAATCAAATGCGATTCTCTAATACAAGGGCATCACAGGCTCTTTCAGGCATCTTGTAGAGTAAAAACTGACACAGTAATGGCTCACATATGGCGGGGGGGGTCTTTTGACCAAGAAAAAAACACAAAAAAGCTTGGCAAAGTGCATGTGAATGAGCCACCAGCTGTTTCTCACCATAATTCCACTATCAGGCATCAAGAGAAGACATTTGTGGTGAGGATGAAGCCATAATGCCCATAATAAAATGCAGAGAGGACGTTCATCACACGCAGGGTCTCAACCTCCATGATGTGGTGGAAAGAGTCATGTCAGATTTAACAGTTTATTTAGTCTTATTCTAATAGCACAAAACCAACATTGCAGTGTCACTGTGACATATGCTGCCTTGGCGTGCTATCGGAATTAACTCATAAATATGAGTCTCCTGGTAAAAAATTGGACGTGAAGGATCTCTCTTGACGTATTTACCACTGGGAAGCTCGGGATCATTTTGATACCCGAGTTCCCGAGTTAAAGGGTTAGTTCACCCAAAAATGAAAATTCTGTCATTATTTACTCACCCTCATGTCGTTCCAAACCCGTAAGACCTTCGTTCATTTTGGAACACAAATTAAGATAATTTTGATAAAATCCAAGAGCTTTCTGACCCCTCCATAGACAGCAACACAATGATTTCATCAAAAATATCTTAATTTGTGTTCCAGATGAACAAAGGTTTTACGGGTTTGGAACGACATGAGGGTGAGTAATTACAGTGGGGAGAACAAGTATTTGATACACTGCCGTTTTTACAGGTTTGCCCACTTACAAAGCATGTAGAGGTCTGTCATTTTTATCATAGGTACACTTCAACTGTGAGAGACGGAATCTAAAACAAAAATCCAGAAAATCACATTGTATGATTTTTAAATAATTAATTTGCATTTTATTGCATGACATAAGTATTTGATCACCTACCAACCAGTAAGAATTCCGGCTCTCACAGACCTGTTAGTTCTTCTTTAAGAAGCCCTCCTGTTCTCCACTCATGATCTGTATTAACTGCACCTGTTTGAACTCGTTACCTGTATAAAAGACACCTGTCCACACACTCAATCAAACAGACTCCAACCTCTCCACAATGGCCAAGACCAGAGAGCTGTGTAAGGACATCAGGGATAAAATTGTAGACCTGCACAAGGCTGGGATGGGCTACAGGACAATAGGCAAGCAGCTTGGTGAGAAGGCAACAACTGTTGGCGCAATTATTAGAAAATGGAAGAAGTTCAAGATGACGGTCAATCTCCCTCGGTCTGGGGCACCATGCAAGATCTCACCTCGTGGGGCATCAATGATCATGAGGAAGGTGAGGGATCAGCCCAGAACTACATGGCAGGACCTGGTCAATGACCTGAAGAGAGCTGGGACCATAGTCTCAAAGAAAACCATTAGTAACACACTACGCTGTCATGGATTAAAATCCTGCAGCGCACGCAAGGTCCCCCTGCTCAAGCCAGCGCATGTCCAGGCCCGTCTGAAGTTTGCCAATGACCATCTGGATGATCCAGAGGAGGAATGGGAGAAGGTCATGTGGTCTGATGAGATGAAAATAAAGCTTTTTGGTTTTCTGCTCCACTCGCCGTGTTTGGAGGAAGAAGAAGGATGAGTACAACCGCAAGAACACCATCCCAACCGTGAAGCATGGAGGTGGAAACATCATTCTTTGGGGATGCTTTTCTGCAAAGGGGACAGGACGACTGCACCGTATTGAGGGAATGATGGATAGGGCCATGTATCGCGAGATCTTGGCCAACAACCTCCTTCCCTCAGTAAGAGCATTGAATATGGGTCGTGGCTGGGTCTTCCAGCATGACAACGACCTGAAGCACACAGCCAGGGCAACTAAGGAGTGGCTCCGTAAGAAGCATCTCAAGGTCCTGGAGTGGCCTAGCCAGTCTCCAGACCTGAACCCAATAGGAAATCTTTGGAGGGAGCTGAAAGTCCGTATTGCCCAGCGACAGCCCCGAAACCTGAAGGATCTGGAGAAGGTCTGTATTGAGGAGTGGGCCAAAATCCCTGCTGCAGTGTGTGCAAACCTGGTCAAGAACTACAGGAAACGTATAATCTCTGTAATTGCAAACAAAGGTTTCTGTACCAAATATTAAGTTCTGCTTTTCTGATGTATCAAATACTTATGTCATGCAATAAAATGCAAATTAATTACTTAAAAATCATACAATGTGATTTTCTGGATTTTTGTTTTAGATTCCGTCACTCACAGTTGAAGAGTACCTATGATAAAAATTACAGACCTCTACATGCTTTGTAAGTGGGCAAACCTGCAAAATCGGCAGTGTATCAAATACTTGTTCTCCCCACTGTAATGACAGAAATTTCATTTTTGGGTGAACTATCCCTTTAATCGTGCCATAAACTTTAAACATAGCGAAGGGGAGACCGATTGCTGCTGTGGTATTCTTTATTAGTTCTGATGTTTAGATGGCTTATTAGACGGCTGTCAATGAATGGAGCGCTAAATATAATTTTGGATTTAATAGGATTTTCCCAATAAATAGGCAAGAATAAACCTGGTGTCCTCCATGATTCCTGTTCTTTCCAACAACAAAGCATTTGAATGCGACAAGCTCATAATCACAAATTCAGAAGTGGGAAATTTCACATTATGAAATAAATGCTTTTCTCCAAAACACGTTGGCCACAATTATTGGCACCCCTAGAATTTTTTATGAGTAAAATATCTCTGAAGTATATTTGCCATTAATATTTACATTTTTTTTAGCACACCAGGGTGACTAGGAACATGAAATTGTCTAGCTATGACGTCTTGTTTCACAGGAGTATAAATATGAGGAAACACAAAGGCCAAATTCCCTTAATCATTCATCACAATGAGTAAAACCAAAGAGTATAGTTCTGATGTGCAGCAAAAGATTGTTGAGCTTCACAAAATAGAAAGTGGCTGTAGGAAAATAGCTAAAGCATTGAAAATTCCCATTTCCACCATCAGGGCAATAATTAAGAAGTTCCAATCAACTAAAGATGTTACGAATCTGCCTGGAAGAGGACGTGTGTCTATATCATCCTAATGCACGGCGAGGAGGAAAGTCTGAGTGGCCAAAGACTCTCCAAGGATCACAGATGGAGAATCACAGAGATTAGTTGAGTCTTGGGGTCGGAAAGCCTAAAAAAAAAAAAACCCTACATTACCACATGTTGTTTGGGAGGGATTCAAGAAAAATCCTTCTTGCTCATCCAGAAACAAACTCCAGCATATTCAGTTGTCAGACACGACTGGAAATTCAAAAAGAATCTGGTTCTGTGGTCAGATGAAACTATAAAAAGAGCTTTTTGGCAGCAAACCCGCCAGATGGGTTTGGTGCAAACAGGATTAAAAAGTACCCCATGCCCACGGTTCAAAATACCGCTGGATCTTTAATGTTGTGGGCCTATTTTTTTGCTGGAGGTCCTGGACATCTTGTTCAAATACATGGTATCATGGATTCTAGCAAATACCAACAGATAAAAAAATCAAAACCTGACGGCCTCTGCTAGAAATCTTATAATGGGCCGTGGTTGGATCTTACATCAGGACAACGATCCAAAACAAACATCAAAATTAACACACAAATGTGTCACTGAGCACAAAATGAAGCTTCTGCCATGACCATCCCAGTTCCCTGACCTGAACCCTATAGAAAATGAGTGGGGTGAACTGAAGAGAAGAGCTGGGAATCTGAAGTATCTGGAGAGATTCTGAATGGAGGAATGGTCTCTGATCTCTTGTCAGGTGTTCTCCAAACTCATCAGGCATTATAGGAGAAGACTCAGAGCTGTTATCTTGGCAAAAGGAGGTTGCAAAAAGTATTTAATAAAAGGGTGCCCATAATTATGGCCAACGTGTTTTGGAGAAAAGCATTTATTTCATAATGTGATTTACCCCCCACTTTCAATTGTTTTACTTCAATGAAAGGTTAGATTTTTGTGAATTTTTTTAATAAAAGATCAAAAGGATAAACGATGCAGATTTATTTTTATAGCCATATTTGATCATATTTACCAGGGGTGCCAATAATTCTGACCACAACTGTATAATAACCTCGTTAACCACCAATGTATTTTACCACATTGCTGTTGCTGCCATTTAAGCATATGTCAACAAGGCTATACATTATAGTGATTTTACCACAGTTAAGTGGATTTTAGGTGTATTTGTGGAAAAGTCCCTATAATGTATGGCCTCAATGTATGGCATATTGCTTTATACACGACCAGACAAGGATTTGTGGTCATCGAATTGTGAATTCTTAATAAATCAGGAGACCGCTATATTTCACATTTATAATGAATGGTGGAAATCTCAACTGGTACTCCATCGGTAATGTGCATGTGTGCAAATGTCCAAATCAATTAACATTAGCTGTGATCTGAGACGGCTAAGATTGCATGCAGAGCGGCTCAGCGGCGGAGTAATACAGCAGTAACACTGGTGCAGCATCTATGTTTGCTGACTATCATTGCTGAAATCTTAATTGCTGCAACACTACTTGAAGGTGATGAAGTAACAACATTAGAGATAGTTTTCTCCAGAGACGCTGCAGATGAAAAGACAGAGATACGCGCTGACAGGGGCCTCGTAGGACCGCGTGGCAAACAGAACACGGCGAAAATAAAAGAACCTTGTAGCAATTTCCACATGCTGGGGGTAACCATATATCTGCATTATTTTTTAAATTGGGGATATGTCAAATGAAGTGACTTTAATTGATGAGGCTAATCCAATTTAATGAAACTGAAAAGGTGGATGAACGCTGCTGGGAAAATAAACGGACATAGAAACTTGAAGTGAAAAAATCAAAGGAACATTCTTACTTGAGCCGATATTGGATTTGGGCTTTAAATGTATGCTGCTTTCACGGTGCTTCTTAACTACTGCATATTTACTTTTTTCTGCAACATTAATGGCTATTGACTCACATTTTATCTCATGGACAGTGTGCTTTTTATGATGTTTCTTCTTACAACTGCTGATAAGATGAAAAGAAGCAATTATAGTAGAAATAAATCGTACGAATGAGTCTACGGAAAGGTCATGGGAAAAAACTCACCAGCTTGAAGCTAAAAATTTGAATTTGCTTCACATGAGGTAGCTAAAATTCATCTCTATCAACTCACTCTATATTCTTTTCCCCCCAGATTAAGTCAAGAAAACAGTCCTCCATATCTACTGGTAATGAGTACTTTTCCCAGTGAAGATTCATGGGCCAGGCAGAAAACTAATTAAGGAACAGCAAAAAGGGATAAAAACAACTGCCACTGTCCTTTCAAAACCAATCTCTCTAAACCTTTAAAAAGAACAATTCTCTCTAAATGTTGTCCTGGGTGAACCACATTTTGTTTGTATTTAACAAGACTATGAATATAGCTCAGAAGCCATGCAGACTATATTTTTTAGTTTTACTTATATGGACTTTTATGGACCAATATTTTTTATGATGTTTAAATGGCTGATAAACATCCACAAACAATTCTAACATATTATTATTACTATATATATATATTATTAATGCACTTATACTTAATGGTTGCAAGTTTATTGTCATTTTGAGCTACACTACCATTAAAAAACAGTAAAGACATTTATAATTCAGCCCTGGTTGAAAAAAAATGAACTATTTCAAATAAACTGTGGTACTTTAATCATCAAATAATCTTGGGGGGAAAAATGTATACTTGTTTTCAAAAAATATTAAGCAGAACTGTTCAATCTTGATAATAAGAAGAAATATTTCTTCAGCACCAAATCAGCATATTAATGATTTCTGAAGGATCATGTGACACTGAAGACTGAAGTAATGCTGCTGAAAATTTAGCTTTGCCATCATAGGAAAGAATTACATTTTAAAATATATTGAAATTGAAATCAGTTATTTTAAAGTGTAATACTACTTCACAATATTACTGTGTTTTACTGTATTTTTGATCAAATCTTTTATGTCCTCGTAATAATGTTAAAATACAGCAATGACTGCCTACTAGATGGTTGTGCTGATTGGCCAGATTATATCATGTGTCTCTATCATGTGTCGTTCATGTGTGGTGACGCATTTGAAAAACAATTCAACAGCAGTAGGGCTGTGCGATGAATCAAGTTATAGTTTCCGTTTCGATTTTGGCTTCTAATGATTATGAAAACGTGACAATCAAGATAAAAATGATCATTGTGCTGCATGCCGTTCCTTTCCTTTAAAGAGGTGTGCTTTCGTCCCTCCTTAAAAGCCTAAATTTAACGTCCAAATCAGTAAAATGACTGTCGCAAAATGCAGTCTACTGCGGGACATGCTTTATTTTAGTTATTAAAAGCGCATTAAACTGCGAAAGAGACTGATCCCCACATGCTTTCTCTGTGCGTGCTGTGAGACGGAGCGGAACACAGAAGAGCAAAGTATCCTTGGGGTTTCAGGAGCGCACCTAAATGGTCAAATATACACAAAAATATGTTAAAATGTCCGTCTCGGCGAGTATTTACATAAAGACAGCCAGTTACGTCTTAAGTGAATAAACAGTTGGGAAAGAAATCGGATGCGTGTCATTATATTAGACCCATGCATTCGATCTTACAGCCTAAAGGCGATAACTATAAAGATTTAGTTCTAAAAATCGTTCTCAATATTAAACAATAGCAGAGTTCACACCACAGCTATAACAATAACGGCACAGAGAAACGATATCGTTGGAATCACTTTCAGAACGATTTTACCCAGCTGATGAATGATAAAAACATTGACAGCCAATCAGAATCCATCCTGCTGTAACGAGCTCGAGCATTTAAAGCGGCAGACGATATTGTCCGCTGGTGTGGACAATAATATAGTTATCTTTATAGTTATTGTTCTTGGTGTGAACGGGCCTCAATGCAAAATACCTGTTGTGTCATTAATGTTAAACAACAGACAAAATCACTTTTTGACTAAAGAACTTTAGTAGTTTTAATGAGATGTATATTTAAAGATTATGCAGTGTTTTAAAGTTTAACTCAGGGTTTAATGACTATTTTGACAACTGATTGTTTAATGCAATACTGTGTTTTAAATTGTGCAAATAGAGTCCATCGGCTTGTTCCAGTTTGGATATTCTCTACAGTACATCTCAAAATTGGGAAGATCGCGTGCGATTCAGATCGTGGCTCGTGATTGTTTGTTATAATATCATGATATGAAATTTTGGGAAGATCACCCACCCCTACTATGAAATGTCCTTAAATTCTCTTTTTGTGTTCTACAAAATATAACAACATACGAGATTGGAACAACATGAGGGTGAAAGTAATTAATGTCAGGATTTTCATTTCTTGAAAGTGTCCTCACTTCAATCAACTGGGGATCAGAGTTCTTGTGAAGGGGGAAAACAAAAGGACTCAGCGTGCCAAGCGATTACGGAGGAAAAGTGGCAGAGATCGGTTTTGTGGCGGCTGTGTGGTCTGAAGGGAGAAATCGATTAGTGGAGCTAATAAAATCATGCTCTAAAAGCTGGCCGACTCACTGCTGACATACAGCTCCTTTACGCGGAGTGCTTATTGATCTGCCAAGGAAGTTAAACTTCATGTGCATTGTCAGCCACAGACACTCTCACGTGATGGTTGTAAAACACTCTCACACATCACAGCGGTGCATTTCAGAGACAAGTGCACGCACATTCACGCTGTGTTTCCCACATAAATACAAAACTGTGCACGAAAAGCCATTATATGAAATTAGATGGCGGTAATGAATCGTGCATTTCCCAGCACTGACAGTGATCCCACTGAATTAATGCAATAACGCCCTTGGCGTCTCGGTTGGATGGTTAGCCCGCTCTCTGGTGTGTCATTGTGGTGTTTTATCTCACACGGACACCTTGGCTGTCCCGATACTGCATCAGGGCTAGAGAAAGAAAGCGGCCAATCCTGGCAGTGAACCACAAACTGACCGTTGCAAGAAAAGAGCCTGTAAACAGGGGAAAGAGAGCAGGGATCAAATGCAATTTCATGCCTTCAAAGCACACTTCAAAAACCAAGAAGAGCTGTTTGGAGTCCCAGAGTCTGATAGGGAAAACGTATTTATTTCTGTGATACTTTTTTGATCGTGCCATCAATAAACTAACCTTTTGAAAGAGATCCTGATTTTGCTCCAGCCATCTGCGTGCCCACTTGAGCGGCCTAAAATTTGATTGACCACTACAAATGTAACCTACAACTGGCTATCTTTCAATTCAGAAGCGGGAGCTTCAATAAAACCAGATAACCTTTTCTGCTAAAATCAAAGTGGGAAGAAAAGTTAATTTTTGGTTGTTGTTGTTGTGGTCCAAATTATCAGTAGCTCTTATCTTTTCAAAAGCAGGAAGATAAAGCTCAACTGAATGTTTTTAACTCTTTCCCCGCCAGCGTTTAAAAAAAAAAAAAAAAAAAAAGTTGCCAGTCATCAGCAGCATTTTTGATCATTTTTATAAAATTTTCATGGCCCACAGAATACTTTGTTGTATGAATATCTAAACATGCAATATATCAAATGAAAGAACATAGCCTATCTTAATGCATTCTTTTTTTATCAACACTTGAATGTGGTAAGTTTTATAAAAAAAAGCTACTTTTTGAGCAAAAAGCTGAAAAAAAAAATCGCATTTTTGTCAAAGACTACATCCAGATCGGATTCTGAACGATGATCATCACATAGATGGAGTAGATCGAGTCCATAAACAGCCTAAGGTTACACTGTCCTATAGCTCGTCCTGGGTTGCAGTTTTGATTTATATGCAGTTTAATGTTGATGATCATGTTATTTTACATATGCATCTGCTTACATATGCTATCGCTTGTTTCTGCTTCTTTTTCGCCTGTGTTTTGATCCGGAGATTCTGTACTCTTTCAGAAGATGTGTCATAGCGCCCCCATTATATAACATGGAAAGCTGGAAATTTCCGTCAATGGTGGAGAATCATTGTCTCATAAAAGACGGAAATTTCCGTCAATGGTGGGGAAAGAGTTAATAGTTGAGCTTGATTTAACTAGACACTAGCCATCTTGCTCAAGACATGAGAATCTAAAAAAGAAGCAATGCAACAATTAAAGACTTATACGTAAATAAACTAAGAATTAAAAAAAAGATACCAGAGGTTAATTCATCTGCAAAATATACAAAAGTATTCAAAATCTTTGATTTGTATGTTTAACGTTTCAATGTTGAGCTTCTTCAAATATGAGAATTTGGTGTTTGTCATCATGTTATGTTAATCATTCATTTAAATTAATTTGTTTTCACTCTTTTTTTAGCATAAGAATAACACATTATAAATAAAATTCTCATAACATTTATGCATTTGTCAGATGCATTTATCCAAAGCGACTTATAGTACATCACATTAAAGGTATACTTTTCATCAATTTATGCTTTCCCTGGGAATCAAACCCATGACTGTTAGAGCCATGCTATACTGTTTGAGCTACAGGAATAAAATATAATATATGGTAACACTTTAGTATGGGGAACACATGTTCACTATTAACTAGGACTTTTGCCTCAATAAACTGCTAATTTACTGCTTATTAATAGTTAGTAATGCAGTTTTTGTAGTGATTAAGTTTAGGTATTGGGTAGGATTAAGGGATGTAGAATAAGTTCATGCAGAATAAGGCATTAATATGTGCTTTATAAGTACTAATAAACAGCCAATACCCTAGTAATATGCATGCTAATAAGCAACTAGTTAATAGCGAGAACTGAATCCTAAAACAAAGTGTTACCATAATATTAATAAAATATATTATTACAATATTTAAATACAATATAATATTATCAGGGAAGTCAGGCTGTGCTTCATGCAATCATATGTGCCAAACATGCACCACAAGTCTCGAACCATTCTAGCTGCGAAAATCATCTTACTCCATTAAGAGTCATTAAAAAGTACATTAGTTGAGTATTGTGATGAAATCAAATATTTTGCACACAACACACAAATCTCATTTATTTCATTATATTATAGTAGATGTTTTACCAGCGACATTTGTTTTTCCTAAAAGTGTGAAATAAAAGAATAAAATAATAATAATAATAATAATCATCTTTTTACGTCACAACTCAGGAGAGCCGCTAATAAAGGGTTTCGAGCTGTGAACTGCTCAGGTGATTGTCTCAAAGATGCCATCGAGATGGCAATGCTAACTGAAATCTTCCTCCAGATACTATACACCTCTTCTTGTGGATTACCTCCTCATCTGAATGCAGTGAATTGTACTATGATCTGCCTCAAATCCATGTTTTGCTCCATACTGAGCGAAACAAGCTGAATTCTCTCTCTCCCATTTCACCTGATCCCAGCATCCTACTCTCCACTCCATGTCACACTTCATTGCCTAACACACACACACACACACACACACACACACACACAAGAGAGTGTGTCTGCAATGCCCCCCGGATGCAGACACAGACACGGAAAACTCCTGCCGCCTCCCTCGTGTAGTCCCCACGGCCCACGCTGCCCTGCCACTGACCTGAAGGCTGGAGATGACTTATGGATGAATACGCAAAAGCATCCACAACTGTCACGATGCTGGGTTGAAAACAGGGCTTCAGATTAAATGAAACTAACTTGCCTTAGAAATTATTAAAAATGCCACAAACAATAGTCAAGAGCAGAAATAACATGCTACACTGTTGCTTACCCATGTTTAGGTTTCATTTAGGTATCAACTTTGTCTCAGATGTTTTGCCTAAAATTCCATCAGAAATAAAGACAATTTCTGTTGTACAGTAGAGAACAGCGCAATAAAATTAACAGATATTACAGCTCAGATAATGCTGTCTTCAATTTACTGAGAAATATTTGAGTTCATATTGAGATCCCTCAAATTAGATTGGAGACTTTAGTGTCTCAGGCAAATCTGAGCACAGGTATTCTGAGATATTTTCCGAAATTCTAAATATGATATTACTGGGGTCTTTTTTTTCAGGAGGAACATCTGAGACACAACAGTCAGACTTGTACAAAGTCTCAATTTGCTCTCCGTTTAATCTCACTGCGGTCTAGGAGAAACAATTGAGATATTAGAGAGATCTCATTTGCATTTTTCTTTGCTACGGATACCACTGCTAGAAATCATTAAGATTATTCTCAAAGTACTTTGTCTGCAAACAACATCCAAATGTGACCACGATGTCATTTCTTAATTCCAGAAAACAAATGATTTATTCTGCAAGTGATAAGAACATTAATATATGAAAAAACACTGCAAATTTGTAACGCAAACTTGATTGCTCACCTCTGTTGAGAAAGCTGGTCCACATTTTCACAAACAGTAATGTATTCAAATGACGACAGTCGAAAAAAAAAAAATCAAAACTGTGAGCGTGAATCCTACAGATTGCGCGTTGCTTTGAGCAGTGCTACAGCGCCTCAGTCTCGTGTCTTATAATCTGTGACAATAGTCTTTAGAATCAATGCACCCCCTCAGACACTGCTTCATTTCCCCTCTCAGTGGAATCCCAGAGTCTCTGGCACACAAAACACACACACACACATAGGTTCATACTCCCATCTGTATGAGGAGGCGGGAGAAAGAGAAAAACTCTGTCAGCCGGCTAATTACCTCGGGTCATTGATGCTCATTCATCGTAATGCGCAGACCACATGCTTTGCACCATAAGGCATAACTCAATGAGAAAACACATAATTTTTCAATCTCTCTTCTTCCTATAGACTATCAGGAGAAGCAGTAAGATTGATGCTAAATTACTATTTCTTCATAAATGTAATGAATAAGTAACTCATTTACATGGGTCAATGACAAAACATTTTTAAATCTAGTTTAAAAAGGCACCAAGTTTTTAGAAATGTAATCTTTCATTTTCAACAAAAAGTGATTTAATGAAATAAAAACATAACTATCAGGTAAAAAGTAATAAAATAATTTCCTTAAAAACTGTTTAAACATCATAATGATTCATTTAAAAAATGTTTTCAAAATAAAAATTCTAATTCAATTTTAAATAAATAAATAAAATAATATTAATAGCTCACTAATATCACAAGTATGAAATGGAAGTTATTATATTTCTCAAAAACCTTCACATTAACCTTGCCAAGTCATGCCAATATATATAATTCTGACTTTGACTCAATATTAATAATATAAAAAAATAAAATATAAAAACTCAAATTAAATTAATACAAAATTAAAATAATAATAATAATAATAATAATAATAATAATATATTAATAATTAATAATATAACATATAAAGCATTAATATAGAAAATAATAGCAAATATATATATATTTTACAAAACATAAATGAATGTCACCAAAAAAGTCAAAATATCTGACACTTTAACCAAAACAATTAAAATTAAAATAAATATCTTGACATTCTATCATTTGTGATATAATTACCTGTTACATGGCTTTCTTTTGAACTAATACATATATACTTTATAGCATGGATCGATTAAAGGGGGGGTGGGGGTGCCAGGTCTAGTACTGTACAAACATGACATAAAACAATACATTTGGTTATAAGCCCATATGTATGCACGATTAATCATTAAGAGATCGCAATCTCCATTCAAACACACAAGCGATCTCATTCCTAAACGACAATAATGATTCCGCTATGTCTATTAAATATCCCGGTGTGAACGCAATTTCATAGGTTTAAAGATGTGGTGCTTCACATCTAGTGTGCGAAGTTCTGCAAACCATCACAACCACCCCAAACACCCCCCTTTATTTTGGTACGTTCCACGGACCATGCATTATAGTATATGAATATATTAAAAGAAAAACAACAACAACAACAACAACTGAAACAATGTCACAGCACTGAAAGTATCTAACGAGCAATGACAGGCCTCTGCTGATGACTGTACTAAACCAAATGACACATTCATGGCATCCCTGTCTCTCAGAAGGGGGCTTGTCACAAATCAGAATGATTGGCTATCTGAAAGCACCCGGGTAGTGAGAGAGAGAGAATCAGATGGACGGGCCCTGCCATCGGAGGTGACAAAATGAATGGAGAAGTGCCTTGCACAACCTGACACTCGTGAGTAAACGGCCATGCTGGCTAAGATGAATGTGTGAGTATATGTCACCGGATGAGCCCCGTTACCCCACAGCTCAGAAAGCTTCAAGCAGCTGCCAAACGACATACTAACACGGCATGTAACTGAATATTTCAGCCCTGGTATACAAGCCACCAGTAATGTCACACTGGGCTATCACGGTTACATCTAGTCATCGTTTCCAAAGGCTAGCATCACCTGTTTGTGTGTGTGTTAATTACAGAACAGTGACTATGTGTTCCACTGATGACCGCTGGCTGAATGAGATGGATGTGGAAATAATCGTTATTTAAGCCGCACAACTACAGAGAATTTGATGCAAAACATATTGAGTGCATGACCATGAAATATAAGCTCTGTTCCAAAACTTTGATGTACACTCACCTAAAGGATTATTAGGAACACCATACTAATACTGTGTTTGACCCCCTTTCGCCTTCAGAACTGCCTTAATTCTACGTGGCATTGATTCAACAAGGTGCTGAAAGCATTCTTTAGAAATGTTGGCCCATATTGATAGGATAGCATCTTGCAGTTGATGGAGATTTGTGGGATGCACATCCAGGGCACGAAGCTCCCGTTCCACCACATCCCAAAGATGCTCTATTGGGTTGAGATCTGGTGACTGTGGGGGCCATTTTAGTACAGTGAACTCATTGTCATGTTCAAGAAACCAATTTGAAATGATTCGAGCTTTGTGACATGGTGCATTATCCTGCTGGAAGTAGCCATCAGAGGATGGGTACATGGTGGTCATAAAGGGATGGACATGGTCAGAAACAATGCTCAGGTAGGCCGTGGCATTTAAACGATGCCCAATTGGCACTAAGGGGCCTAAAGTGTGCCAAGAAAACATCCCCCACACCATTACACCACCACCACCAGCCTGCACAGTGGTAACAAGGCATGATGGATCCATGTTCTCATTCTGTTTACGCCAAATTCTGACTCTACCATCTGAATGTCTCAACAGAAATCGAGACTCATCAGACCAGGCAACATTTTTCCAGTCTTCAACTGTCCAATTTTGGTGAGCTTGTGCAAATTGTAGCCTCTTTTTCCTATTTGTAGTGGAGATGAGTGGTACCCGGTGGGGTCTTCTGCTGTTGTAGCCCATCCGCCTCAAGGTTGTGCGTGTTGTGGCTTCACAAATGCTTTGCTGCATACCTCGGTTGTAACGAGTGGTTATTTCAGTCAAAGTTGCTCTTCTATCAGCTTGAATCAGTCGGCCCATTCTCCTCTGACCTCTAGCATCAACAAGGCATTTTCGCCCACAGGACTGCCGCATACTGGATGTTTTTCCCTTTTCACACCATTCTTTGTAAACTCTAGAAATGGTTGTGCGTGAAAATCCCAGTAACTGAGCAGATTGTGAAATACTCAGACCGGCCCGTCTGGCACCAACAACCATGCCACGCTCAAAATTGCTTAAATCACCTTTCTTTCCCATTCTGACATTCAGTTTGGAGTTCAGGAGATTGTCTTGACCAGGACCACACCCCTAAATGCATTGAAGCAACTGCCATGTGATTGGTTTATTAGATAATTGCATTAATGAGAAATTGAACAGGTGTTCCTAATAATCCTTTAGGTGAGTGTATACTGTCTCTAAGACAGCATGCTACTGTAACTGAAATGGAAACAACTCTGTGGATCATACAAATAGCGCTCATCAGTTTAAGCACCAGGGGGACTTGACTTACAATTTCACTAGTGTTTCTGTTAGCGTATTGTTAAGCAAATTATGTGGTAAACACAAAAACACACAAAAGACAATATATATATTCATTTTTAAATGTTAATTTTTGAACCATGAATAAGGAAGTCTTCTTGGGGTTATTATATGTGACCCTGAACCACAAAACCAGTCATAAGGGTCAATTTTTTGAAATTGAGATTTATACATCATCTGAAAGCTGAATAAAAAAGTTGTTGTATGTTAGGATAGGACAACATTTGGCTGAGATACAACTATTTGAAAATCTGGAATCTGAGGGTGCAAAAAAGTCTAAATATTGAGAAAATCGCCTTTAAAGTTGTCCAAATGAAGTCCTTAGCAACGCATATTACTAATAATGATATATTTTTTTATATATTTACGGTAGGAAATTTACAAAATATCTTCATGGAACATGATCTTTACTTAATATCCTAATGATATTGCGCATAAAAGAAAAATCGATAATTTTGACCCATACAATGTATTGTTGGCTATTGCCACAAATATACCCGTGCGGCTTATGACTGGTTTTGTGGTCCAGGGTCACATATTTGACAAAACATAAATTAATGTTATCATGTCAATTAAAATTAGAACATTTCATCACCTGTGATATAATTTGCTGTTATAATTTCCTGTTATACGGCTTTCTTTTAATCATATATATAGTTTACAATTATGTATACAAAGAATTTTTGCCAACAGACTTCCATATAGTATATTTCTGGCCTTAGACCGGAATTGCACACACTCCAGCTCAAGAGCTCCACATAAGCTAAACAATGAACTCCCTAACAACCTAACAACTGCTCATAGACAAATCTGAGAGGAAATTATTCATGCAATCACTCGGTGAAATGCCGCAGGTAAAGCCATTAGGCTTAAATCCATTGTTAATGAAATGTCACACCTCTGGAGTGGAGTCCTGCTGTGTTCCTCATTTACGTTCCTCTCCATCTCTTCTGTATCCGTACTCTGGTCAGGCCAGCTCACTGGGATTCTGTGCGACAGGAGTCAGACAGGAATACTGAAAGGGCCTGTCGTTTACAATGCAATGGAAACCCCAATGTGAAATAATGATTCAATAAACATTCATCAACGCACACATTGGATATGGTAAACGGAAGCTCAAACATGCTTGCGAGAACCAATGAGGTTTGTTCTCGCACGTCAAGCAAATACGGTAGCGCTTCTGTTTATGTGCGCTGATCAACGTTTATTAGCGTGTCTCTTCAGAAAATGTGGACTCAACCACTCAATTCGTATGGATTAGTTTTATGATCTCTTTACTTTTTGAAGTGACAAAGTGGTAGTTGCGTAGCTATCAACAGAGGGACAGCAATTTAAAATATCTTCATTTGTGGTTTTGAAGATGAATGAGTTTAGAATGACATGAGAGTGAGTAACTGATGACCTTTTTTTGATTTTGGGTGAACTAACTTGCAAAGTTGTAGAACAAAGGAGGTTTTTGTTTCTCTTGTTTCAGTTTGTGAAATGGTGCTTGCTTTTAGATGTTTAGAGACTTTGTGGTCAGACAAAGCAGCATCTCTCTGCAAAACATGTTTTAGCATAATGATGCGCATGCATCTGAATAACATAAACAACAGTGAAAATAATTCAGATATCTTTTGTTTACCTCCAAACATATGGGCCCATTTTTCAACTTCAAAGGGAGCGTAAAGGCTGTTTTCAAGAACAAGGCACGGCATATTTAAAGAAAAACCCACACCAAAAACTAATCCCAGGCTACTTATTTTACAATGCAGAGCATCAGGTCAGGGAGGCAAATGAAGATAAGGTGCCCGCTGCATATAAACAAACAGAAAGCAAGAAATTCATGCAGTATGCATGCTCTCAACAGCCTCACAGCCATGAATAACTTTTCATACTGTGTGTGTGACCCAAACAATTTCTCTCCAGGATATATTTTGAAGGTTAATCTAAAGGAGCTGGATGGGGTGGACAAGTTCATTTACGGACACACAGACAAATGTAAACCCACATGGAAAACAAGCCGAAAGGAAGGACAGGCCATCTGCTGGGAGGCGTGCACTGGCCGTCCTAGACTCATCAAGCGCCTGTTGGGTGGGTCGTCTCACCCTCTGTCTATTCGACAGAAACATGTTTGATGGCGTTTGAATAGCAAATCGTCCATGCAGTGTTGCACTCACATGGAAAATTGGATCTGAACATTTGCATAATTTTTCTTGCTCAAACAGGAGATGATTTTTTTTTTTTTTTTGCAACTGGAGGCATTTTTTTCTTTTCTCCATTTCTCACATGTATGACCTACTTTAAACCTGTCATTATTATGCATGCTTCACAATCGGATAGCGCTTGGCCATATTAAAGCCAGGTGTAAATGCACCTTCTGTAAGATGCATTGCAATTAGACCACTGAATTCAAATGTGGTCAGTGATGGATTCAATTAAGACTGTTAAGAAGAAGAAAGAGAAGATAAAGTAGGTGAAGAAGAAAAAGAAGAAGGATGAGGTGAAGAAAGAGGTGAAGAAGAAAGAGGTGAAGAAGAAGGAGGAGGTAAAAGAAGACGACATAGAAAAAGTGGGTGAAGAAGGTTAAGTTGATTAAAAATGAGAAGAAGGTTAAGTACAAAAAGGTGAAAAAGAAAGAAGGAGAAGAAGTAGAAGAACAGAAGGTGTAGAAGGATAATGAGGTGAAGAAGGATGAGGAGGGGTAAAGAAGACGAAGAAGGAGGAGGAGGAGGTGAAGAAGAAAAAGGAGAAGAAGAAGGAGGAGGTAAAGAAGGAGGAGGAGGAGGTGGTGGTGAAGGAGGAGGAGGCAAAGAAGAAGAAAAAGAAGAAGAAAAAAGAAGAAGGAGAAGAGGGAGGTGAAGAAGAAGGAGAAGGTGAAGGAAAAGAAGGCGAAGAAGGAGAAGAAGAAGAAAAAGAAGAAGAAGGAGGAGAAGAGGGAGGTGAAGAAGAAGAAAAAGGAGGTGAAGGAGGAGGAGAAAAAGAAGGTGAAGAAGAAAAAGAAGAAGAGGAGGGAGGTGAAGAAGAAGGAGAAGAAGAAGGTGAAGGAGAAAGAGAAAAGGGAGGTGAAGAAGAAAAAGGAGGAGGTGAAGGAGAAGAAGAAGAAGAAGGAGAAGAAGAAGAAGGTAAAGAAGAAGAAAAAGGAGAGGGAGGTGAAGATGAAGAAAAATAAAGAGGAGGTGAAGAAGAAGAAGAAGAAGAAGGAGGAGGTGAGCAAGAAAGAGGTGAAGAAGGAGGAGGAGGAGGAGTTAAAGAAGAAGAAGGTGAAGGAGATGAAGAAGAAGAAGGTGAAGAATAAGAAGAAGAAAAAGGAGGAGGTAAAGAAGAAGAAGGTGAAGAATGAGGAGTAGTCCTCCTGTAGTTTTGTGTGTGTGTGTGTGTGTGTGTGTGTGTGTGTGTGTGTGTGTGTGTGTGTGTGTGTGTGGATAAATGAGATTAGATCACATTGGAGATGCACTGGATTCTAAGGTATAAATGCAATCCAGCTAAAGAAGATCCACATACTGTACTATCCAGATACGAGATGCATGCTAATGGTATGTGTAAAGGCAGCCTATGGTCATGAGGGAAGCCCTCAGGGAGACATGATGCTCTCACAGCTCGACTCCCAGGTTTTCCCAGGTTGAGATGAGGGCTGTGTTCAACACATCATGTGAAAACGCCGCCTAACACCCCTGATGCTCTAAATAATATAAATCTTTCAACAGGGACCATTAAAGTTTCATTCTTGCGATGGTCGTACCTCACGCACACGTCATGACTCATCAACTGAGACTACATCACTGTGAGGCGACCGCATTTCACCAGACGGCAGACGACTAGCCAAATGATTTATAACATTTATTCATCAACATGCTGCATAATTCAAGCAGTTTCACTAATGAGTTTATTTACAACAAAAAAAAGCTCTCCTGAGCAAAAAAAAAAAAAAAAAAAAAAACATTTGTGAGAGCATTTAAAGTGAACAATTTAAATTTTAGTCTAAAATCTGATGTTTTTTGTGATGTTGTTTGCATTACCTTTTAAATGTGGCCCATACCACCGGTTTGAACAGATGACGTTCCTAAACTGACCCGTCTGCATGAACACACTTACACTGACACTTTCATTAGAAGTAAACAAATAAAGTGAGGCAATGCTCGTGAAGCTTATGTGCAGTGGAGGTTGGTGTCAAATTGCATGCTGATTAATTATGAGGGCGGGAGGCAAAAAAGGGGCAACATTTAAATAATACATTCTATGTAGTCATACCTGGCCTCAATAGTACAGGAAATATGGAAGCGTGATCAGGACCAGGAAAGGTGGTTTTATAATTTGACTATGTATGTCAGCATCTTTCTGCAAGGCTTATGAATAATGGAAAAATTCAAGTTAAACTGACATAAATGCAAACAAATTTCAGCCTGACTGTTTGCATGAGTGATAATTTAGCTCATATTTGACATGTCTAAACAAGCAACACTTCGACTGTGTTAAAGGTTATAACACTGGTGAAAGGTTTGGGGTCAGTTCGGGTCTTTTTTTTTTTAATGATACTTTTATTCAACGAGGATACATTGAATTGATCATAAGTGACAGTAAAGACATTAAGGCCTGGTTTCACAGACAAGGCTAGATTAAGCCAGGAATAGGCCTTAGTTCAATTAGGACATTTAAGTAGATTTTACTGGTGTGCATCTTGAGACAAAACAAAGGCACTGACATATTTTAAGATACACTATATTGCCAAAAGTTTTGGGACGCCTGGCTTTACATGCACATGAATTTTAATGACATCCCATTCTTAATCCGTAGGGTTTAATATGGAGTTGAACCAGCCTTTGCAGCTATAACAGCTTCAACTCTTCTGGAAAGACTTTCCACAAGGTTTAGGAGTGTGTTTATGGGAATTTTAGACCATTCTTCTAGAAGCGCATTTGTGAGGTCAGGCATTAATGTTGGACGAGAAGGCCTGGCTCGCAGTCTCCGCTCTAATTCATCCCAAAGGTGTTCTATAAGGTTGAGGTCAGGACTCTGTGCAGGCCAGTCAAGTTCCTCCACACCAAACTTACTCATCTATGTCTTTATGGACCTTGCTTTGTGCACTGGTGCGCAGTCATGTTGGAACAGGAAGGGGCCATCCCCAAACTGTTCCCACAAAGTTGGGAGCATGAAATTGTCCAAAATGTCTTGGTATGCTGAAGCATTAAGAATTCCTTTCACTGGAACTAAGGGGCCAAGCCCAACCCCAGAAAAACAACCCCATAATCCCCCCTCCACCAAACTTTACACTTGACACAATGCAGTCAGGCAAGTATCGTTCTCCTTGAAACCGCCAAACCCAGACTCGTCCATCAGATTGCCAGACAGAGAAGTGTGATTCGTCACTCCAGAGAACACGTCTTCACTGCTCTAGAGTCCAGTGGCGGCGTGCTTTACACCACTGCATCCGACACTTTACATTGCACTTGGTGATGTAAGGCTTGGATGCAGCCGCTCGGCCATGGAAACCCATTCCATGAAGCTCTCTACGCACTGTTCTTGAGCTAATCTGAAGGCCACACAAAGTTTGGAGGTCTATAGCTATTGACTCTGTAGAAAGTTGGCGACTTCTGCGCACTGTGTGCCTCTGCATGCGCTGACCCCGCTCTGTGATTTTACGTGGCCTACCACTTCGTGGCTGAGTTGCTGTTGTTCCCAATTAGAGCCCTGCATTTCTGCCCGATCCCGACGGGCCCCGACTTTTTTACGCCCCTAGGGCCGGGCTTCGGGCCAATTTTCACGTTATACCTCAAACGCGGGCCGGGCTTCGGGCCTTTTTTAGGCTTCTCCTTCGTTTTATATTTTAGACATTCATTAATTAAAAGAAACAATGAGATGTGCTGCGCTGGTGGAAACAACATGAGACCATGCTACCGCGACTGGCTCGCACAGTGTTTAGAGTCCGCGGTCGCGCCAGCAGCAGCATCACCGAGCGTTCCTTCAGCGCAG
This sequence comes from Coreius guichenoti, assembly GCA_039654105.1. NCBI lineage: Eukaryota > Metazoa > Chordata > Actinopteri > Cypriniformes > Gobionidae > Coreius > Coreius guichenoti. The sequence continues at coordinate 9,250,953 of CM077172.1, read as the reverse complement.
CTGCAAGAGTTATGGCCTTCTCACAACTGGTCCCTTCATTAGTTTTCTCTGACCAGATATCTATCCGATTGTGAAAAGATCAAGAATAAATGCCTTCCGAAATTCTTTCGAGACGGATTTAAATCCGATCACTCAAACAAACCAATTCAGAAGGTGGTCTGGGACGCATTTCAGACGAAACCGGACAAGTGTAAATGCATCTGGTTGTTTAAAACACATATGTAAATTTTACTCCTGGCAAATTGTTAAAAAATAAACGTGTGAGAGTGTGTTATAGGCTATATGACATGTTGTAGTCAGATATGACGGTGCTACTGCAACACGCATGGCCGCAAATGAGTAAAGCAAGCCAACACGCAAACGGCCGCAAGTGAAACTGAAAGTAAGTCTTAGATGCTCAAAAACACAATCATCTTCATTAAAACTAATGAGACTAAATGATCTTACCAGTGCTTAGGTCGCTCTTTCTCATATTGCGGCCTTTGATCTTGAAATTAGCTGATGATCAATAAAATGCAGCTCATATCTCTTGCTTTCGTTGACGTGAACTGCGGAGAGGTGTAAGGTAAGACAACCTGCATTTTTTTTTAATTTGTTTAGATTGTGTTTCGTTTGCGAGCGCCGTTGCGAGCAGCATCAGCCTGCCTCAGCTTGTCAAAAATGCCTTTTTACTGTGGTGGTGGTGATAGTAGGCTAAACGTTTAAACTAACATTGTGATGCTTGAAGTGTTTTATATCTATGAATTTTATTATAGGCAAGACAAGTCAAGTGTTGATTTGAGAGGCTAAATTGATCAAACATGTTAACTCACTATAATTTGGTTAACTCACTGTCGGCCGCTACAAAAACTATAATTTAACAAACAAAAAAATGCTCCAAATATTTTTCTAAATTAACTTAATAAAGAAACGAAACAAAATATAACTACTTTGACATTAAAAACAAAACTGAACTATTTTAATGGCTGCAACAATGTGTAATAGGGAGGATAAAAAAAAAAAAACACGGGCTCCAGTCGGACTCGGGCCGAGAATTTTGACACGGGCCGGGCTAGGACCTCAGCGTCTCGGGCCAGGGCCAGGGCCGGGCTAGGGCCTAGATTTGAGGCCCGTGCAGGGCTCTATTCCCAATTGCTTCCACTTTGTTATAATACCATTAACAGTTGACCGTACAATATTTAGTAGTGAGGAAATTTTTACGAATAGACTTATTGCACAGGTGGCAACCTATCACGGTACCACGCTTGAATTCACTGAGCTCCTGAGAGCGACCCATTCTTTCACAAATGTTTGTAGAAGCAGTCTGCATGCCTAGGTGCTTGATTTTAAACACCTTTGGCCATGGAAGTGATTGGAACACCTGAATTCAATGATTTGGAGGGGTGTCCCAATACTTTTGGCAATATAGTGTATGTCAAGTGGCAGTTGCTTTCAGTTTCTGATTGTTCACATTGCAAAAAAATTGTGCCTTTAAGGTTACAACAGCTTGTCACTAGGGCAGTAATCTTAAAGGGACATCGTTGTACCTAATTTAGTCCTAAAAGGTTTATAGTAGTACCATAATGGTACATAAGGTACTAATATGCACCTTTTAGGGGTAAATAAGGTACAAAGATAACACGTAACCAGTGACAAGCTAGTACCCCTAAAGGAACAAATTGTGCAAAAAAATTTCTTACGTGATTCACACTATCATCGTTTGTCAGGTTTTTGTCCTTAAAACACTCTTGTGTGTGGGACTAATTTCTTACGCATCTCATCCCAAGCCTCCGTTGCTAATTTCAAAATGTCATATTAGAGGTGGTAACGGAGATTTGAGCCACTGATAACAGACTAGTGCAGTTATTAATGCAGTTACAGAGAAAGAGAGAGATTAAGCGTGTGTGAGTTACCTCAGTCTGTGTGTCTCTCAACAGTGTTCGGCACCAGCATCTACTAACAGCGAAACTACGTTTATCTGCACCTCGCTAGTGAGAAAGTCATGTAGCAAGTTGCTAAACTATTTTATTGATAAAATCGTCAGAGCCGCGCTGACAACTCCGTACTGTATGTGTGTGCATTTGAGTGGGAGATAGAGCGGGAGAAAGAGATATGTGCTTTCCCATAATAACTAATAAATGCATAATACATAATAAAACGTAATTTTGTGGGGAAAAAACTTGGAAATAATTTGTTGTTTTTATCTTATTGTGTACTATATTCATTGTGGGTTTTGGTTCTGTAGGCTGTAAAAACCTTTGAAAAAACTGAAATCATTTGGCAAAGTGATATGGAACTGTAATGCGGTCAAGACTTGCCTGGAAATACTTTAGAACGTTCGTCAACCAATCAGAATCAAGCTTTCAAACAGCCCCGTAGTATAATCTTTATTAACTATATACTAACTTAACTATTATTCTTTGAAATATTGTTCTTTATTCATCAAAGAATCCTAAAAAAATATATATATATATATATTAAGCAGCACAACTGTTTTTAACATTGATAATAATAAGAAATGTTTCCTGAGCAGCAAATCAGCATATTTGAATAATTTCTGAAGGATCACGTGACACTGAAGACTGGAGTAATGATGCTGAAAATTCAGCTTTTTCATCACAGGAATAAATTACATTTTAATACTAAAATAGAAAACAGCTATTTGAAATTCTAATAATATTTCACAATATTACTGTGTAATAGTATTCAAGTACTTTATTGACATTGTGTAACACAACGAAATTACTCTTGTGACGACCCCAAAGGTGCATTTAAAATTCAAGAGAAAAATATCCATTTAAAATAAAACAACACAAGTAGTTAACAATACATATACTAAAATACAATAATTACTATATTTTAGTACAGTACTATATTTTCAAATAAATATTATCAAATAGGCTATATGCAGCCTTGGTGAGACTTTCAAAAACATTTCAAAATCTTCATGATCTCCAACTTTTAAACAGTAAAGTGTTACACTTTATTTTAAGGTGTCTTTGTTACACTGCAATTATACATTTAAGTACTGAGTAATATTAATTAACTACATGTACTTACTATAGGGTTAGGGTAAGATTAGGATTTGGTTGAGGGTTAGTTGCATGTATTTATGCATAATTTACTGTTATTACTATAAGTACATGTAACGTGTAACAAGGACACTGTAAAATAAAGTGTTACCGGATTATGGTTTGGTTTGGTTTGGTTTAGGGTAAGTTGCATGTACTGTTGCATAATTTATAGTTATTATTATAGTAACTACATGTAACATATGTAACAATGACACTGTAAAATAGTGAATAAGTGTTACCCAGTAATGTATATATGTAAAATGATGTTCATCAACAAACGCTGTATATTTTGCAACATTCTGTGTAATGCTACACCATTGAGCAAGTCATACAATATTTTATGAATCCTCTTGCCATGGGTAAATCAAGCATGCAGATGAACGTCAACTTTGATTGAAATTGCGTGATGGAATTGAACCTCCTGATTGTTCACATTAAAAAACAGATGCATATTGAATTTATTTAATGACAGTGGCCAGGATCAGAACTGAAAAGGTCAGACCGAAGGCAAAAATTGTGCCTTTAATGATACAACAACTTGTCACTAGGGCAGTAATCTGAAAGGGACATCTTTGTACCTTATTTACCCTGAAAAGGTGCCATAAGGTACTAATATGCACCTTTTAGGGGTAAATAATGTACAAAGATGACAAGTAACCAGTGACAAGCTAGTACCCCTAAAGGAACAAATTGTGCACATTTTTTTTCTGACGTGATTCACACTATCATCGGGGGAAAAAAACAAGATCTATGACGCATACGATGGGGGAAAAAAACACATTTGAACCACACTCAGCTGCGCTGTGACCGTAGTTTATGTTTGTTTTAATCTGAGGTAGTTCTGACAGAATCAGAGTAGACAGACGTGAGCTATGATGATTCAAAGAACAGGAAGAGGGAATTTGTCTGGCTTATTCGTGTCATTAGTCATTATATTTTTTGGCCACTTTATTAGTGGGAGTGTAAAGAGTGGAAAGGAAATTATGGTGAAAGGGAACAGAAATTGGAAATATGACTGCAAGACTTGAACTTGAATTCAGACATTTTATATTATGTTTACAAATATTATTCATCTTAGTTAGAAATATGATTATCTTCACCTGCTATGAACTTTGCAGGCCATAATGATGAAAATGTCCCTTTTCAAGATGATAGCACTGCCATCTAGTGGTCACTAGCGCTCTGACCACAACAAGAGCATGATACATGGGTCACACACATGCACTTTCACACGCACAGACTACAGAAATGTACTCCGTCTATAGAGAGTAAATGAGGTGCCACCTTGGCAGAAATGCTCTCGATAATCCATCAAAGTCAGCGCACAGATGTGAGGAGCGAGCTGAGCTCTTCTCTTCAACGGTCTGAGCGCTTTAAGCAGACCTGATCCACTGTCAGTCAACAGGACACCGTGGTAAAGCGCAGCACATCCTCCCTGCTGTAATTACATATGTCCGGCTCAGACTACAGCAAATAATGAGCAGCCTGCTTAAAGATTCAGAGCCACTGACACCGCCAGCAGCGCGAGGCAGTGTCCAACTCAAACGGGCTCAATCAATCACAAACACAGGCGCTCAACGTCAACATAATCTTGTGACTTCATTTTACAAACAGAATCTATACAACAGATAAAGTGAGCATGAGAGATTTATGCAGGGTTCCTGCACATTTTCCATTTCAAACTTCCATATTTTTCCACATTCAAAATTTCAAACCTCTCTGTGGATTTTTTAGACCATATTTAACATAAATGGTTCATATAGCATTATATTTGGTATATAGTACAGTCATCTGTAAAAAAAAAAAAAATGTATCTGGGTTTTTTTATTGGTTTTCTCAAAGTGATAACATACGCTTATATGATGATAAGAAACCTAAAACACTTTAACCTTTTATATATTATAAAAACTTGAATATATTGCATATATTCACCTCTAAAACATCAGTTTGATACTGTAAATGTGGTTTAGTGTTGCACGATCACCAAACAGCAAAGTACAGTCTGATTTTGCTCCCTTATTTATTGCTGGTTTGAGTGGCACACCACACGCACAATCGTTTAGTGAAGTTTAAAAGAGACTTACTTATGGTAAAAACAAACAGTTCGCTTGGTGTGCGCATGGAATTCATTCAATCTGGTTCTACAATCCCTAAAGGATCACTAAACTTTTGCCATGAAAACACTCTGCTTGTATGATACATTTTTTTTTTTTTAGAAATTCCTACATTTGTATTTTAGAAAACGGAATAGGGGCAATAGTCTGGAAACACATTTTTTTCCCCATACTTATCCAGACCTGGAAATTACTCAAATTCCATAATTTTCCATACTGTGTAGTAGAGATGCACCGATCGATCGGCCAGGGATCGGAATCGACCGATTTCCCTCATGATCGGCCCGGATCGGTGACTCGTCTCATTCGCTCCGGTTAAATAGTGCTTGTATTGCGCATAATTTTAGTCATTCCCGCAGGTTTCGCGCTCACACCAAAAAGCACGCGCACCACTGATCTATATGAGTGAAGCGAACAAGCCACGCTCAGTCTCAAACAGAGACAGAAGTCAAACAGTGTCACAAGTACCAAAATGAGTGGCTTACTGCGCTTAAACTGTCAAATACATACAAAAGTATGTCAAAACCAGCGGCACAGGCAATCTTGGCGAGTATTCAGATAAACAGTCAGTTTTGAATCGTTAAATAGCTAAGAAAGTGAACCCATGTTGTGTGTAACAGTATTGGTTCCGTTGAACACCGTTCATAAACTCTTAAAGGGACAGCAGTCCAATATTCCTGCTGCTGTCTGTCATGTTAATCAAAGAACAAAAGACAAAAAAAATCACTTTCTGCTCTTGACTGAATACGTTTTATAACTTTAATGGTAAGAACTGATCTGTATTAATATTTACAATAAAGACTACAGAAATTCAGGTAACCAATGTAAAATAACACTGAATGTGTTATTTTACATTTGATTAATTTCTGTAGTATTTCTTACCTGAATAGAAACCCAGTTAACCTGAAAAACCTTTATTGTATTGCATTTATTTGAGCTGTTTATATTTTATTACTGACTTTTTAATTGTGTTTTTTTTATTTATGAAAATAAAACTTTGCGTTGAAGAAAAGTAGATTTTTGTTTGTATATGTTGTCAATTATAGTTCTTAGTAAGAAAATCAGAATCGGCAAAAATCGATATGTGCAGATCACACTAACAAAAAAAATCGGAAATCAGAATCGGCCAAGAAAATTGCAATCGGTGGCATCTCTACTGTGTAGTAACCCTGTTTTTATGTTAGTACAATAAAATATAATATAAAATATATAAATTATATATGGATAAATATATACATAATTATTTATTTAAGATTGTTAAAAATATTTTCCTCTACATTCTCATTAGCAGGGGGTTGCAGGGGAGTGCTCATTTGTTATAAAATAATGTCTAATAATGTGTAAATAATGATAAAAATATCAATCGTCCTAAAATGCGTCATTTTCTTTATGCAACGTAAATTCTTTGCAAATATTCAAAATACATTCAACATGGTCTGTGTGTGACATAAAAACGTTGAAAATGTTTAATTATTTTAAATGTGCTTCACGACAATGAATGTTTTGTCCAAATTATGGATTTTCACACAGAAAAATCACCCTTATTAATCAAAATATACACTGAATATCATAAAAAAAGATCTGAAAAACATCAAGGTTCTTTGGCACAGTACTAGCTAACCTATTATTTTAACCCCATACTTATCCAGACCTGGAAATTACTCAAATCAAATTCCATACTTTTCCATACTGCGTACGAACCCTTTTTATGTTAGTACAATAAAATATAATATAAATTATATATAAATAAATATATACATAATTATTTATATTTAAGATTGTTCAAAATATTTTCCTCTACATTCTCATTAGCATAAAGCAAAAAAGAAAGCAAAAATCTTTATATTTTTATTAATAAGGAAAATATTATATATGGGGGGGGGGTGCAGGGGAACGCTCAGTTGTTAGAAAATAATGTCTAATAATGTGTAAATAATGCTAAAAATAGCAATTGTCCTAAAATGCGTCATTTTCTTTATCCAACATGTAAAGTCTTTGCAAATATTCAAAATACATTCAATATTATCTGTGTGCAATATAAAAATGTAGAAAATGTTTTAATTATTTTTAATGTGCTTCGTGACAATGAATGTTTTGTCCAAATTATGGATTTTCAGGAAGAAAAATTACCCTTATTATCAAAATATCTCAAAAACATCAAGGTTCTTTGGCACAGTACTAGCTAACCTATTATTTTAAATAGCAGTTGAGGCGTTTACAGATGACTGCTTTAAATACATCAGCCCCTGCAGCTCTTATTGCTGTTTATTGAAGCTCCATGGAGAGAGAGAGAGAGAGAGAGAGAGAGAGAGAGAGAGAGAGAGAGAGAGAGAGAGAGAGAGAGAGAGAGAGAGAGAGAGAGAGAGAGAGATGAAAACACGTGACATCCCCTCACTCCCAGACATCCCTGCAGGAGCAGCAGCTGTTTGGGGCAGATCAAACAACACCTCTGCTTTTCACACACCCATATATTTAAAAAGAAAATCTAAATAAATCACTATTACATTCACACACACATGTGGGCTGATGTACAGTACATCACCAGCTAAACGTATCAGCTGACAAATGAAACTTGATGACACACTTACAAGCAAAGGCAAACTATGCACTTCCATCTTGTTATACATGACAATCTCCTCATTTCGAGAGAAACATGGTGGCCACATCCACACTGCTGCTAAATATGATTGTGAAACTTAATCTTGCTTAATCTTGTTCTGTTCACACTGACTTTGGTTGAGTTTGGTTAATTACAGGAGTGGAAAAACTGCATTTGATAACCAAATTCACTACAGAAAAATGCAGGTTCTGACAACTGCATATTAAATCTGAACAGAACTAAACTGAACAGCTGCTTGCAAATGCATTCATCTTTTGGACACTGACAGCTTATTGAAGTTTCTAGAAAATTCATTCACAAATTTCCACCATAGGTTCTCCCACCAGCTATAACAGCAGCTTATACATTATAGTTGACAGTGTCATAAACAAAACACATTGCCTATGTGGGGAGGGGAATCAATTTTAAATAATGTGATTATTTTACCTCATGAACCTCATATACATGCATCTACACTCACCTAAAGGATTATTAGGAACACCTGTTCAATTTCTCATTAATGCAATTATCTAATCAACCAATCACATGGCAGTTGCTTCAATGCATTTAGGGGTGTGGTCCTGGTCAAGACAATCTCCTGAACTCCAAACTGAATGTCAGAATGGGAAAGAAAGGTGATTTAAGCAATTTTGAGCGTGGCATGGTTGTTGGTGCCAGACGGGCCGGTCTGAGTATTTCACAATCTGCTCAGTTACTGGGATTTTCACGCACAACCATTTCTAGAGTTTACAAAGAATGGTGTGAAAAGGGAAAAACATCCAGTATGCGGCAGTCCTGTGGGCGAAAATGCCTTGTTGATGCTAGAGGTCAGAGGAGAATGGGCCGACTGATTCAAGCTGATAGAAGAGCAACTTTGACTGAAATAACCACTCGTTACAACCGAGGTATGCAGCAAAGCATTTGTGAAGCCACAACACGCACAACCTTGAGGCGGATGGGCTACAACAGCAGAAGACCCCACCGGGTACCACTCATCTCCACTACAAATAGGAAAAAGAGGCTACAATTTGCACGAGCTCACCAAAATTGGACAGTTGAAGACTGGAAAAATGTTGCCTGGTCTGATGAGTCTCGATTTCTGTTGAGACATTCAGATGGTAGAGTCAGAATTTGGCGTAAACAGAATGAGAACATGGATCCATCATGCCTTGTTACCACTGTGCAGGCTGGTGGTGGTGGTGTAATGGTGTGGGGGATGTTTTCTTGGCACACTTTAGGCCCCTTAGTGCCAATTGGGCATCGTTTAAATGCCACGGCCTACCTGAGCATTGTTTCTGACCATGTCCATCCCTTTATGACCACCATGTACCCATCCTCTGATGGCTACTTCCAGCAGGATAATGCACCATGTCACAAAGCTCGAATCATTTCAAATTGGTTTCTTGAACATGACAATGAGTTCACTGTACTAAAATGGCCCCCACAGTCACCAGATCTCAACCCAATAGAGCGTCTTTGGGATGTGGTGGAACGGGAGCTTCGTGCCCTGGATGTGCATCCCACAAATCTCCATCAACTGCAAGATGCTATCCTATCAATATGGGCCAACATTTCTAAAGAATGCTTTCAGCACCTTGTTGAATCAATGCCACGTAGAATTAAGGCAGTTCTGAAGGCGAAAGGGGGTCAAACACAGTATTAGTATGGTGTTCCTAATAATCCTTTAGGTGAGTGTATATCATAATGTCAAGATTCAATATTTTCTTACATTTTTCATATGAATATTTTTTTGGGAATCATTCTGTGAAAATCTGTGAATAGGTGAAACAAACTGTAGCATTAAGTCAACGGAAACATAATTATTCCAGTTCGAGTAAAATTCTCAAAACAAGCTAAGAATACAAACACACTAAAACGCGAAACACTAAAATCCAGTGCAGATGATAATGAAACAAGTGCACAAAAGGTTGCAATATGTTTTGCATAACTACACTACCATTTAAAAGTTTAGGGTCGGCTACGGCAAGATTTTTTAAATGTTTTTGAAAGAAGTCTCTTACGCTCACCAAGGCTTCATTAATTTTTTTGTTAAAAAATAGAGTAAAAACAGTAATATTGTAAAATATTATTACAGTTTAAACAACTGTTTTTTATTTTAATATATTTTCAAATGTAATTTATTCCCGTAATGGCAAAGCTGAATTTCAGTGACATGACACATGATCCTTCAGAAATCATTCTAATATGCTGATTTGCTACTAAAGATACATTTCATATTATTATCAATGTTGAAAACAGTTGTGCTGCTTAATATTTTTGTGGAAACTTCTTTGATGAATCAAAATTTCATAAGAACAGCATTTATTTTAAATAACATTAACATTATTAACATTTGATCAATTAATGCATCCTTGCTGAAAAAAAAAAAATGAAAGTTTTCCCAAACATTTGTGTAGTGTACATATAAACAATCACGATAATATCACATTGTGACTCAGACATTTCCATATGATATCATGTGGCCAGATTCCCATCTCTATCAGTCTCTAATTTCAAAAAATGTATAGCTAACATCAAATATACATTCAATGTTTCTAATTTATAATGTTGCACTGATTATCAATTCATAATCATCACGCATCACAAACGGGATGATAATTTAGGGGATTTAAAAGAAGTTTTAACTCCCTAAACTGTCTATTGTGTATGTGGCCAAGAATTATGGCATACATCTCTTATGTTTAATAGTAGAATAACGTCATGGTGGGAAAAAATCATATCTGTGATTCTTCATAAGCGAAAGCACACAGATTATTTTACCAGCATTCATAAAGTCATGAAATTCGCTATGACATAGTAGACCTTCTAATAGTGCAATAAGCTCTTCAAACTGAATAAAAATTTCCATTTTGCTTTGGCTGCCCCTTCAAAAGAGGCAAAAGTTTTCCCATGGAGTCCAACACAGTCTGTCTAATGTCTGTAGCCTGTATGCTACTTTTCCACCAATCTAATGAAAGTTTGGTCACCACCGCTCTGACACTGCACTGGAAGCCACAGTCTCGCCTGCCAGTCCAGCACCAACTTCTCACAGATCCTCTGCCCATCTTGCATCAATGCAACCCAAAATGTTTCCCAGGTAACATGCAAAACAAGAGAGTGTTTGTTTAAATATGAAAACCTGGTATGCATCTGGATCCTACTCATAAGCTGAATGAGCCATTAATACAGGTTCATCTTCTTCTTTTTTTAGCCTCAACAGTTCCACCCACCAACCAGACTGTGAACACACTGATAAACTGTCACTTACTGGTCAAGTGCAGTTGCTGCCATTCGCACCAGTTACACATGCCAGCACCACCACAGGCCTGTTAAAGACACACATTATCCTTGAAAGTCCATGTGAAAAGCATACTTCAGGGGGGAAAATGCCATTATTTGTCAGAGACTCCCAAGAGGTTACAAAAATGATGCACAAGCCTCAGTACTGCTCCTACCAGGGTCAGAAATGAATCAGGGATCAGGGCAAAAATGCTACAGAAAGGTACAAAAAATTCCCCAATGAATGCAAGAATTCATCTAGCTTAGCCAGTCATAATGGCCAATTATTTAAAATGTTCAGCAGAGTGTTGTGTGTGTGTGTGTGTGTTATGATATATTGTGTATTATTTACAGGTATTTTTGTATATGAAATATATCTGAATATGATGATTTCTATAGGTAACACCCAGAACTGTTCAGATTTTTCAATTATTTGAATCTATTGAATTCAATAGATTGTTCAATTAATGTTCAGTGTTTGACAAATAGATGAATTGTGCATTTTTATATGAACGAAATCAACAAATATGTGCCCCTGAAAAATCAATTCCAAGGGGAAATATAGCCCTTCAACAATAAAAACATTGCTGACACTGGATTTCATGCACACTCTTGCCATTTCAAACAACTGCACAAGAACTCAGAGCAAAGCTTGTTTGCCAAAGTGGTGTGAGTGGTCTCTGTATTGTCTAAAGTTCAGGACCTGAAAGTGGAAGGTTGCCGGTTCAAGCCCCGCAAAAGACGACCATGTCACTGGTGTGCCCCTGAGCAGGTTTCTCCAGGGAGATTGTGCCTGGAATAAGTGTGCTTCTTGCTTTACTAAATGGTAGCTTGCATTTGAAAATAAACGTAACTAATAGTTCACTCAGAAATTAAAGGTTGTCATCATCATTTATTGTTGTCCCAAACCTGTATGGACTTTTTCTTTTGTAAAATAAAAACAGTATCCTGGCAACTATGTTCAATATAATGAAAATGATAAGGACTGGGGATGCAAAATTACAAAAAAACATCATAAAAGCTTACCAAAATCACACCTTGTGAGCTATGTTGCGAGTCTTTTGAAGTCATACAATACTTTTGTGTGATCAACAGACCAAAAACTAGTCGTTATTCATTCAGTGAGTCAGTAAATTTGAACTCGAGATTAAAATCAGTTCGATTGTTAGCATCGTCAGCCAACTATGGTCAAAAGTTCTGTTGTTACCAACATAGTTCAAAGATTTTGTGTTTCTAGAAACCATAGATCCAACGAACATTCGCAAACAGCATCGCAAACTTGTGTGGTTGGAACTACAGCTCTCGACTTGTGTTTACAAGCATAGTTAGTATGACTTAAATAGATTATGCTTTTGAGCAAAATAATGACAGGTTCATTATTTAAAGCAATAATCTGACATTAAATTTGATCTCAAAGCAATTTATTAACAGAAGCTTTTAATCCAGCATCTGTATGACATCATCAACGATTCTATATTGTTGAACCAACATTGCACGTGCAACAAAGTTAATGCGATTTCAGGGAACATTTGTGACTTGCTAATTGATTTCTCCAACACAATGCACGTACAATGGTAGCTATGCCAACAAGTTATGCTATTTTATGGGAAACACACCAGATTGCTCTGTGAACTGGATAAACTGATTCATTGAAAAGATCTAACTCAAAATTAGTTCATTTTCAGTGAATAATGACTTAAATTATTTTGTTCTGTTCCTTACACAAAGGAACCATATGACTTCAGAAGTCTGGAAATAAGAGTGAATATGTTGATATACACTATTTTTGTGGTACTTTTATGACATCTTTTTGTAATTTTGGAGCTTGACAGATGCAAAATTGGGTTATTTTGTTTGACAAAAGAAATAAAGTCATACAGGTCTGGAAATGGCATGAAGAGGAGTAAATGATGACAGAATATTCATTTCTATGTGAAGTATAAGGCTTTAATAAAAGCACCTCTTTAAAAACGCCACAAGAAATGACAAGTTGGGCCCTCCGAGTCAAATGCTAACTCAGGGCGCATTAACATCAGAGCTGTTTACGCCTGCATGGAGGAAAGCATTGGAGGATTCTCTCCCCTGGGTTAAGGAGGTCTTACCTTGGCTGCCACTGCTGCTGAGAGAGTGTAGAGAAGTAGGAGCCGAGCTGACGCTTGCCGTGGGCAGATCTCCTTTATTCAATTGTTTGACCCTCTTGAGGTGAGACTTTCCGTTAAAGTGGACCTGGGCCTGCGTGGCGGAGTGCAGCTGGATGTTACAGACTTCACAAAGCGAGTAGAGCAGCTTCTTCTTCTCCTGCTGGAGCTGCATGTCTGCGTTGGCATTGCTAGGCTCCTTTACCTCCATGCAGCCTGGGATGGCAAAGTGCAGCTGTCCATTTTCTATGAGCTGGGTGGGGCTCAAGGGGGTCTTCATACCTGCAGGAGAGCAAAAGGACGAGGGTTAGAAGCATGGAAAGTGTTTAATCCGAACCAAGACTGGTGATGACTCACCTTCTGAATTCAACATCACCCCACACAGAGCTTTTTGAACGCCAGGTGGGGAGAGTTTACATCCTAAAGCCACCAAGGTAGAGAAATGAAAACGTGTGTGAGTGCGGATGTCTGGAGCGCTTGTGTGGGCTACACGGGTGGCTGAATGTTCTCTTCTCCCTGAGCTCTGACTCCTCCCCTCAGAACACTCAAGCCAAGCTTCCCCACTTGTGGAGCAGGCACAGAGCTATGGACTGACCTCCTGTGCCCATCTGTTGCCTTTCCGAAGAGACCTGACTCACATACCTCATGCCCATGGGTCTTACACAACCAACATGGATGGGAGGAAGACAGGCGGCCCAGGGGGTACAAGCAGCTAGGAGGGGCAGCAGACACCTAACCAGCTATTGTGTGTCTGCGAGAGTGAAGAAATTACATAAAGCCCCCCACCCGAGCCGCGGCCTCTTAAGAACTACAATTAAATGGCCAGTGTAATGGATAGCTGCAAAAGGGGAATGATGCGCTCTGGGAAACGGTGATCTTTTTAATCTGAAAATTGCAAAAACTGCATTTCTAGTTAGTCTGCACTAATGCCACGGCTGCAGGCTTCCTGGGCTGGATGATCGAGGATAAAGGAGCATAAAGATACCAATTAAGTCAGCTGCACTTTTGAGAGCATGCTGGGCATGAAATATCCATCGCTGTGCTCACGTACACACGTTTACATGTGTGTGAGAATAGATGTGTGAGACGTTCTTTAAGCAAAATAAAATTTCCAATTTCTTTCTTTTAATTTTAGGGTGAAATGACCAAAACACGTATGTAAAGGCTGCACACGTCGAGTATGTTTCGGTCCCTGTCCAGTAATCCTCCTGACACTGTCTCAGTAATCTCTGTGGGCAGCTGCACACTCTAATCCCTGCAGATAAACTTCCTCTAACTTCCCCTGAATCTCAGGCCATCCAGCTCTCTTCCATTCTTTAACACTTTCTCAGGAATCTATTGTATTCAGAGAAAGGAAAACTGTAAGTGGAAATCCCTGATGTTAATCACTTTCTTTCAATGTTGTGAATCTATTTCTCTAACTCATAGGTATTACTTAAGCTTGAGCTTTGCTCTACTTTGCAGTGGAAATGAGGCCAGTGAGAAAAAAAATTGAAGCTGCAGTGGTTTTGGTGACCTGTATTCGCAGGCAGGATTTCCAGATATGTGGTGCGGTCCGTGCCTTGGGGTTTGGAGGAAGTAAACCGACTGATACTCAGTTCGCGGCTGTTCACATCACATCTGTTGGTTTAGCGGTTAACTAATCAACCAGCCAGAGTCCTCTACTTTCCCCCAGTGCCATCTCCAACACTCCTGTGTCACATCAATGTGCAAACACATGGAGTGCAAGCTTACATACTGCACAATATGCACCGTATACTGCTTTTTAATAATAGCATGTGAAGGCATAAGTAGGCATTATTCCAAACAATAAAAAATTGTACTATGAAAATGACTGCTGATATTCATTCTGGTTGAATGTCACTCACATTTGTCACTCTGGAAATAGAAGCCAACACATTGCATTGTAAGATATATTATTTCATGAAATGTGCTCTCAAGTATACTACCTATCAGGGCAAATATAGTAGGACATCATGGCATTACTGTACATGCATACAGATATGTATTTTTTGCATGGTACACATGCTATACACAGAAAAAAAATAGTAGTATGTTAGTATTTCGAACATAAGAAATAAGAATTTTGAATAAGAATATTGGTGTTTATACAATCCTAGTTAGTGTAATTCAAACAAAGCTTTATAGCTTTAAAATATTTAAAGATAACTTCAGGCCAATGCGGTATTGCAGACTCCAGGGAATGACCTACTGTATAGGCATGCTTTTGTAAAACTGCCTGCATTTAGGTATAAAAAGATATAAAATTAGATATTAAATTTTTTGTAAAAAGCTTTGTTACAAACCTGTACAAAATGAAAATAGTGATTTGAATCTCTTATTTGAATCTTTTAAGGGGGAGGGGGGGGTCTAATGCTATTTCATGCATTCTGACTTATTTACACTGTTAAAGATTTGGATTCTCACGCTAAACATGGCCAAAATTTCAAAAAACGAGTTGGACGTATGACAGAGTATTTCTGTGCCAAATACACTCCTTCAGGATTCTAAGTTTTGTAAAGTTTTTTTCGAGTAAGGCCCTGTATGACGTCATAAAGGGCGGAATTCCTTGTATGGGCACTTCTCCCAGATGAGCGCACACACACATCAACCAGAGCGAGAGCAAGAGCACGCACATCAATGAGCTTCGTTCGGGTTACTGAAGCCGTCGGCAGTGCTGTCATTTTGTTTTTAGACCACAAAATCAACAATGTCACTAAAGAAGTGTGTTTTTGGTTGTGAGGGAAAGATAACCTTGTTCAGCTTCCCAAATAACCCAGCGTTAAGGAAACAGTGGATGCAGTTTGTTGTTCCGGAGCAGCAACGGAGTTCTGCAAGTGTGTTTGTTTGTTCCCGGTCATGAGTCGAAACCGCAGGCGGTGAGTGAAACTGCATCAAATGTCTGAGATTTGTTGGCAATCGCTGCGTAAGTGCATATAATGTAAACAACACGAACGTATAGTGAATCGAAAGTTACCCAGGGATAATGCCATGATGTATTGCGTGTGTGTGTGCTCGTGACTCTTTAGCTCCGCCCACTGCACGCCTTCACGAGCTCGGCTGTTTTCGGGAAGAATCGGCACAGCGTATCTGTCTTATATGAATATGATAAGACTAAAGACTCTTCAGAGATATGAAGGATGCAATACTACTCTATAGGTACTCAAGATTAACATGAGATTGGCAGAAACTGTGTGTGTTATGTACCCTTTAAATCACATCAATGAACTAAATGAAACAGACAATGTATTTTAAATCAACTAGACAATGTAATCAAGACAACATATAATTTAGCACCAGAAATTTAAAAGAATGAATTACTAAACTCTACTGTACACGTCCTTGGTATAATAGGAAGGCCATAAATGTATTAATCTTGAAGCAGATCACAGATCAAAGCAGTAGCCCAAGAACTATAAAACGTTATTAACGTGACTGATCAGTGGAATGCAGTGACTTTATGAAATTGGCCTTTTGAAATTTACGAAGCAGTTCTACAGTGTGACAAGTGCAAACATTTCTCAGACATTTTCTGAAGGTCTTTCTGGAAAATGGATATTGATACCACACAGCAAACATAAAGAGCGCTTTGACCCTGATACAACCTGATAGCAATTTCCAGAAAACATCATTACAGCACTCCAGTACAGAGAAATATAGACTGAAGTGGACCATTTAAAAGGGGTCAAAATGCTTTGTTTCTTAAGCAAACATTTGATTGTTCTATGATAGTTTACCTAAGCGTGAAATGATCCATATGTGAAAAAAAGTAAAGTTTCACTTTGTAGGAGAGCAAATGCAAATTTTAAGATATGACACACTGAGAGGTTTAAAACAGCGTGAGAACCTTCATTGCAAATGCACTATATTAGCATGCAGAATGTGGAAGCTGAGTGTGATGCTGGCAGATCTTTGACTGATTTATGTGTTCATTTAATTGCAAATTCTTAGTAGTTAACTGTTCTCGAACATTTCATACCCTCAATTCATTCCCAACACATCCGCATGCTATTAACCTGTCTCTATTTCTCACTCTCTCTCTTTCTACTCACAATCTACCTCTTAAAGGTCAGGTGATTACTGCATTAAAACAAATGTGATGTGAAAAGTGTCGACTTGTGGTCATGTCAGATGTATGCCTGAGGGCAAAGGTGAGACTGTCGGCTGAGGAAACCCTTGTTTTCATGTTCGAGTGAATGAAACGTGCTCCCAGCTACAACCCCCAACTACTCTCCTCCTCTAGCTTTAAGATAGAGAGCTGTGCACTCAGGCATGTCATGTGCAATCAATGGTGAGATTCTGAGGTCAGACAACAGGAAGTTAATCAGGTGCTCACAGGTCAATGCAGTCAAGTAGGTGGTAATGCAGAGAGACGCATGCATGCAAAAAGAAAAAAAAGGAGGAAAAAGAAATAGAGGAAGAGAAAGAAAGAGCATAGTTCTTTATATTAAACTTATTTTAATAATACAGTACCTACACTAAAGCTAATAAAGAAGCCTGTGACATGAATTATAAATAATATTAAATATTATTATGAATTAATATGATATGAAATCTATCTACACTATATTGCCAAAAGTTTTGGGATGCCTGCCTTTACATGCACATGAACTTTAATTACATCCCATTCTTAATCCGTAATATGGAGTTGGCCCACCCTTTGCAGCTATGACAGCTTCAACTCTTCTGGGAAGGCTTTCCACAAGGTTTAGGAGTGTGTTTATGGGAATTTTTGACCATTCTTCTAGAAGCGCATTTGTGAGGTCAGGCACTGATGTTGGACGAGAAGGCCTGGCTCGCAGTCTCCGCTCTAATTCATCCCAAAGGTGTTCTAGCGGGTTGAGGTCAGGACTCTGTGCAGGCCAGTCAAGTTCCTCCACACCAAACTCGCTCATCCGTGTCTTTATGGACCTTGCTTTGTGCACTGGTGTGCAGTCATGTTGGAACAGGAAGGGGCCATCCCTAAACTGTTCCCACAAAGTTGGGAGCATGAAATTGTCCAAAATGTCTTGGTATGCTGAAGCATTAAGAGTTCCTTTCACTGGAACTAAGGGGCCAAGCCCAACCTTTGAAAAACAACCCCACACCATAATCCCCCCTCCACCAAACTTTACACTTGGCACAATGCAGTCAGGCAAGTACCATTCTCCTGGCAACCGCCAAACCCAGACTCGTCCATCGGATTGCCAGACAGAGAAGCGTGATTCGTCACTCCAGAGAACACGTCTTCACTGCTCTAGAGTCCAGTGGCGGCGTGCTTTACACCACTGCATCCAACACTTTGCATTGCACTTGGTGATGTAAGGCTTGGATGCAGCTGCTCGGCCATGGAAACCCATTCCATGAAGCTCTCTACGCACTGTTCTTGAGCTAATCTGAAGGCCTCACGAAGTTTGGAGGTCTATAGCTATTGACTCTGCAGAAAGTTGGCGACTTCTGCGCACTGTGCGCCTCAGCATGTGCTGACCCCGCTCTGTGATTTTACGTGGCCTACCACTTCGTGGATGAGTTGCTGTTGTTCCCAATTGCTTCTACTTTGTTATAATACCACTAACAATTGACCGTTGAATATTTAGTAGTGAGGAAATTTCACAAATGGACTTATTGCACAGGTGGCAATCTATCTATCTATCTATCTATCTATCTATCTATCTATCTATCTATCTATCTATCTATCTATCTATCATTAAAATTGCAATTCTGCATCCCATTTGCAACCTCATTTCAAAATTCAAGTTCAAAAATTAAGCAACTGATAATGTCTGTCTGTCTGAAAGAGATTTACAAAACCTTTTCAGTCTGCCACAAGGATCAGTTTGGGTCCTCTGGTTGATGCATTATCATGTTTACTGTTATTACCTTGTCAATTCATAATAAAAGAGTTCAAATGGTTGCAGTTATGCCACCCTGACATACAAATTGCTAGACAAAAGTTTTTCAATGATCTCAACAGTTTAAAAATACTGATATTTATAAAATTTGTTTATATGACAGGTTTCAAACCTAAAATGATGCCATAGTATTTAATTTTTATTTTTTTATTATTACTTTTTGATCATAGTTTTCTTAGTCTGTTCATTTGTTCGGACAGTAGCACCGCCTGACATTTTGGGGGTTTAAGATAACAAAACATAAAATAATATGTATTATTTAAATGTACTAAAAATGCTTTCAAACTATATAGGTTTTATAGAATAAAGTGATATATGTCATGAATTTATCAAATTATTTTAAAAGGAAATAATGCACTTGGACACAAAAATATACAATTTTTTGAGCTTCAAACTCGTGAGCCCTGTTCACTGCCATTATAAAGCTTGGAAGCTCATAATTAGCCTTATATATATATATATATAAATAAATTATTAATATATAAGATATAGATAGATATATATCTTATATTATTAATCACTTATAATATTTAACATTATATATGTACATACAAAGACATATTACACACACACATACATTTTATGTATATATTCCAGTTCAGAGCAGTATCTATCTGTAGTGTCTATGTAGAGTATCTAGAGTCCATTCATTAACTAAAGGCCCTTCACATTGTGACACGATACGACAGAATTGGTGCTTCCAGTCTAGACAGCTTTGCTGATTATAATAGGGGGGATGATCTAGTTTTTCTGCAATGCACTGCACTCACTGAATGTACACAGGAAAAACTCATCTCAAAAAAAAGAGAAAGAATCAGAGTGTGAAAAAAATGAAAACAGAGAGAAAATATATCTGCTCTGTTGAGAGATGTTAATATCCATAGAGGCAAGTCTGTGGTTCAACAGTGAATCAGGAATCAGCACAAAACACGTCTCTCAAGTATAATGGTTTGAGGCCCTTGGCAAAGAGCTTGTATTAGGGATGCTCATTTCGGTTAATTTTCCCGACCGATAACCGCCGCTCATTATCCGAATATTAACCGTTAACTGATAAGATTATAATATTGAATTGGCATTAAATAAAAATACAATTGACGAGTGTCTGTGACCCGTTAAAAAGACACCTTTTTTTCACGTGTTTATTTTACCGTGCAAACAGCAGCATACAGAACAGCTCAACAACAGAACCTGGATTCACATTATCAAATTTTCACGCACCTCCAGCGTTTCTGATAACAGAGAAAAACAGAATAAAATAATATAAATAAAAAGCATAAAATAAATTGGCCTACACTAAATATTTTTCACTTAAATAATTAAATTAAGATGACAAAACGAAAATACACTGAATCCGTTTGAATCTTTGAAGAACCGGAATAGTTTTTTTCTGTCAAATAAAAATAGCAGCCCTACCTCAATCCACACCTTGTATGTTTTTTTTTTTTTTTTTTTAAGTAACATGTCTAAGTGATGTGGGGTTAGTCTAGGGGTTAGTCTGGAATGCAGCCTGTTGACAGAAAACACCCTCTCAAGCCTTATACTTTCGTCTGGCTCCGCAGCGCGAGCCTCTGCTGACTGTGGGCGCCTCCGATGACTGGGGCAAAGCGAAATGGGGTCTCGCGCTCTCAACGCGCACGACCGCCCACTCCGTGTTGACGTCATTTTTGCCGCGCGCACCCTCGCGCTCGTGCGGACGCGGTGAGTATAAACAAGGCTTTAAACAAGACTTCAGATGGCACTGATGTCCCGGGAATACAGAGATAACGCCTCGCTAGAGTGGCCAGCCTCGGGAAGCGCCTTTCATTTGCTTTCCACCAGTTAGGAGCTTGCACTACTGCTGTATTTTAATACCACGTAGCATATTTTGCAAGTAACTTCGTCGCCCTTTCTGTCGAAATGGTCCCACAAAGTAGGCCTATTTCTTTTCCATTGCTTCATTTTGCGAAACATGTCTGTGTAGGCAGGCGTGGTTGCATGTGTCGACGCGCCCCGTGAGTTAACAAATATAGCATATTTTTCTTTAACCATGCAGCAAACAAAAAAAAAAAAACAACAACTTACAAATAAAAAAAATACCTTTTAAACCGTTTAACTGATAGTATTAATCGGTCAAAATTCTTACTTTCGGTTAACGGTTAAACAGTCAATATGAGCATCCCTAGCTTGTATGGGTGACCTCTGTGTGGGCAGGTGCTGATGAATACACTGCAGGCAATATTTAAGAGCCACAGAAGGTCAATGTTAACGCTTTGGCACCCTTAGCTTCTATAACAGTTTGGGCTTAATTAGCAACTTTACCCAGATATTGAGTTCTATGCCAGGTTGTGGGAGTGGAATAAAAATAGCAACAGTAACTAAAAACCACTGTTCGTCGTCTAGAGACCACAAAGAGAGAGAGAGAGAGAGAGAGAGAGAGAGAGAGAGAGAGAGAGAGAGAGAGAGAGAGAGATAGAGATAAAGAAGTAGAAAAATAGAGATGGATATGAAAATCACACCTGTCTCTATGGGAGCATCTCAATCAGCTCCCTAGTTCAGTAGTCATGGCACTGATCAAGGAGTCAGGGAATGATAGAAAGTACATCAGAAAAGTCAGGAATTACTTCAAAGCTCTCCTTGGGATTGTAAAGATGGAGAGCTGCTTGTGTCGCACCTGGTCAGCCGTGCCCATTTCAAACTTACGGCCCGTTACGAAACCCACAGCTAAAATCTCACAGATGGAAAGGCCGCGGACGTGTTTCTGCAGACCAATTCCGCGCTAATGCCTTTCACTGGAAGCTCTTAGCAGAAACACAGAAAAAGAAAATGAATGTGAAAGTTTTCCACTCCGTGTGCGTCTGTCACACACAGGGAGGGCTTGGCACACACATGCGTAACATCTGGACAGGAAGCGCTCTGTTAATGGAGGGTCGGCAGCTTACAGCAGTGTCAGGTGAGAACTGGAGAGTCTCAATTGCTAAGCTGTTCACAGATGTCCTCAATGTGCCTTTGACTAGGGCATGTGGATATTATATAGCCTTTTACACCAATCCACTACATAAGCAGTTTTGTACAGAAAACACTTGCGATGATAAGACTGTGAGCTGAGCGGACATATGTTGGTATGCGTCTGACCTTGTGGCGTGATCTGATGTTGTCAAAAGAATATTCACTGGCCCTTGAAAGCTGACAGAACAGACATACAGACAGTTAAGTGGAGCATCGGATCGGTTGTGTTGATGGGGGTCTTTGACAATGCTGAAGTGTGTGGAAATACAAGAGGGAAATCTGCTTACAAAGGGGTCTGATATCACTGCACCTGCTCCGCCGGTTACATACAGCCGCGTTCCCGGTGAGTGACCTCTCAGATTCAGCACAGCACACAGAGAAACTAACTATGGGGAAAGGAACATTTCCTGCTACATTATCCATCTCAGCTTCACAGCAATAACTCAATAAAGCAGAACATTCGTAATTAACCTCTTATTTTTGATGTTTCTACCCAAAAAGTGTTGAAATGAGAGACGGTGCTACTGATGCTTTTTTATTTCAGTACTTTTTAACTTGGTAACGGTACTTTCAACTTTCCTAATTTTAAAACTGAGCATGAACAGTGTGTGAAAATTCATAATTCACCACATATATTGGATTTTTCCTCTCCAAGAATTTTTGTAATGAAAGATGGTGTTATGAAAGAGCAGCAGAAACTAGATTTTTTTCTACAAGAAATGTCAGATGTCTTACAAACTAACTACCTACCCATGAAGAAACATTTCCTATGTTACAATATCAGTTTCAACTGGTTTCATAACCTAATATATGGAGAAATGTCATAATTTGCCTCATATATTGGATGGAGGCGTTGTCGAAGAGCCAAACTTCCAGTAAGTTTGTGGTTTTTCATGCGTTTGAAAGAAATCTCTTATGCTCACCAAGGGTGCATTTACTTGGTCAAAAATATAGTAAAATAATACTATTGTAAAATATTATTACCATTTCAAATGATTTTTCTATTTTAATATATTTTCAAATGTAATTTATTAATGTGATTACTCCAGTCTTCAGTGTTACATGATCCTTCAGAAATCATGCTAATATTTAGATTTTTTGCTCAAGAAACATTTCATGTTTTAATATTTTGAAAACTGATTAATATTTTGCAGAAACCGAGAAAAACATTTTCAGGATTCTTTGATGAATAGAAAGCTAAAAATACTTAAAACAGTAATTCAGACTTAAAAACAGACAACATACCATTGAAGAAAAATTAGCCAAGAGAAAATAAAATAGGTTATCACGTGGACACTCACATGAACACACACACTCTCTCAGACAGACTATAAATAACGGTGATGAGACATGACTGTATTTACCACTCATTACCAAAGAGATCCATGGAGAAACAAGCTGATAAAAGACAGAGACAGGGAGAGTGACAAGGGAATTGAAGAAAAGATGTAAAAGAGGAGTGACGGAGATTGAGATGAAGAAGGAGGGTAAGTGAGAAGAAGAAAAACAGAATTAGAGGAAGAGAAAATCACTTATGAAAGGGTACAGGCCCATGCATGTCTGCACAGCTATTCCCCGGTCTACATTACCATTCAAAAGTTTGGGGTCAGTAAGATTTTATTTTAAATCATATTTAAAGAAATATATGCTTTAATTCAGCCAAGATGCATTAAATTGATCAAAAGTGACAGTAAAATATTTAAAATGTTACTGTTCTTTAGAACATTCATTCATCAAAGAATCCTGAAAAAAATGTTTCCACAAAAATATTAAGCACAATTGTTTTCAACATTAAAAAGAAGAAATGTTTCTTCACCATCAAATATTAGAATATTACAATGATTTCTAAATCATCATATGACACTAGCCACGTTTCCATTAGCCTTTAAATTGCGCAAAATGAAATTGCGAATTGAAAATATGCACAATGAAATCACGTCAATTTCGCAAAAACTCCCATATAATTGCAAAAAAAAATTGTTTTTACTCTTGCATGAGGTGGTTTTTCAGAAATTCGAAAAAGGATTATTTGGCAAAACTGAAAACAGTTTTTTTTTTTTCGCATTTACAGGTCCTAGCGTACATAAAAGTCTATAATTCTTTAAAGGAGGCGCAGTATGTTTGGACAGAAGACGAGACAGAGTTCTTTATTAAACTCATAAAAGACAAAAGAATTACAGAAATACTGGATTCTAAACAACAAAGAAATGTCACAATCTTTCAAGACCTTGGAGCAGAAATGAGGGAGAAACACCCAGAAACACCTCATACGTGGCCGCTATAAGGAGCTTTCCTTGCCATTGATGCTTGGATAACACGCCGATGTCTCCTTCGATTAAAAATTGACTCATCGCGAGAGGAAAAAATTATGCTCTAGTCGCATAACATCGGTTAATGGAAACGCCATCATTTTGTAATAGTTTCTTATCGACATTAAGAAAATATTGTAAGTTTTGCGAAAATCTGTAATGGAAACGTGGCTACTGATGACACTAATGTCTGTTTTCAGCTTTGTCATCACAGGAATAAATTACATTTTAAATATATTAAAATAGAAAGTTATTTTAAATTGTAATAATATTGCACAATATTACAGTTTTACTGCATCTTTGATCAAATAAATGCAGTTTTGGATATGGATGGGAACTGTAAAGAAAATGTAATCTGATTCTGATTTCACATAACTATTCCAGTTAACTATTCACAATTTTGTGTTTTTGAATGATTCAATGACTCACTCAAAAAGACAGTAACTGGTTTCATTCCAGAATGAGTGTTTTTAAATGAATCGGTTGAATGAATTCGATGAATCACTCATAATCATGCTACTTGGCGTAACAATGTAACCTACAGAAAGAGTCACTGTTAACTAAACTAACATTATTAACACTGACTATTAACATAACTGAACTTTAAATCATTTTGGTTAACAAAAAAAAAAAAAGGTTTTCAATTCCCAATACTATGACTGAATGTAAGATGAGCGGCTGAAGCACACAGCAGGCCTTGGGCACCATGCTGCCAATTTGGTAGCACAGCTCATACGCCGCTTATAAAAACCATCACACACACACAACTGCAAAGACTTGGTCCAAAGTATATTTTTATGTCTCTGTCACATACTGGAACTGAGGGAGCTGCTTGATGGTAAAGCGGAGCAATCATGTTTTCCCCCATTTTGTGACTAAGTACCAATGCATTGAGCCGTCTGAAAATGTGTCTGGTGCGTTTGACTAATTTGGACTTCGTTCTCCTGCTGTAGCTGGCATGTCTGAGAAAAACAACAACATTTGTGACTGATTCATGCAATAAAATCTAAGGAGAGAGAGCAAACAAGAGGAAAGGACACTACTGCTTTGGACATATACTGACATTTGTCATGCACATGTTTCTCCGTCTGAAAGGAATGCTCTTAAATAGTCCAGACTTCAATAAACCTTTCTCCTGGTTCAGCTGGCACGTCCAAGAAAAACAACATTTGTGGGTGCTTTCTCAGAGGGCAATCTGAATGGGAAAGTGTGACATTTCGACATTTGCAACAGAGCATGGTTAGACTCAACACCTGAAGACTGTCTCTCCAAACCAGAGGAGGTAGAAATGCATTCAGGATGTTCAAGGGGAAAGTACAAATGAAATTCATGACACATTTCAATGATTTGATTCTATGACCTTGATTTCAGGGTGACATTCAGACTCTGAAGTTCAATTCAGTTCAAGTTCACAATATATATTATTTCAAAGCAAATTTACAGAAAGTGCTTGTTTCTGTGTTATAATTTAGGAAGTATTCTGTTATCAGCCAGAGATGAGTGTATTAAGTTAAAGGAATGTTCCAGGATAGATACAAACACTGGATTATCATAGAAAATTACTTTGATTTTGTCGAAAAAGTTTATGTTGTATTAAACTAGGAAAATTTATTTTAGAAAGCCTTTTTGTTTGATTGTTTTGTTAAAGAAAAAAACTAAACTGAAAATGAGGTGAAATAATCCTGTTGAAAGTATTTTAAACAGTTTTATTTATTCTGTCAGACCAAACCTCATGTCCAACTTTCTATTCATACCTCAGCGTGTGCCAGCTCTCCCCACACATTAGCCACATTCACAAACTCACACAGAACCAAATTCAATTCCAGGAGTTATTGCTTGACTGTACACAGAGAATGAACGTGTTGACCTCTGACAGAGTGAACTAGTCTACAACAACCCTAGGAACCAAAAAAAAAAAAAAAGAAGGGGTCATCGGATACCCATTTTTCCACAAGTTGGTATGATTCTTTAGGGTCTTCATGTAAAGTCTGTAACATACTTTGGTTAAAATTCCTCAATTTTGTGTAAAACAACACCCTTTTTACCTCCTCAAAAACAGCTTTGTTCACAGCGACCTGTTTCGGTGCATGTCTCTTTAAATGATAATGAGCTACTTCCGTGGAGTGTGTAGACACAAGACACGTGAAGTGCTGCCTTGGCGGACAGTGTACAACTGGCTGAGGGCGGAAATATGCTTATATCGGACAGTCCGTCAGCGGTTGTGGGCGGAGCATGAGCAATATGACATCATATTGCTCAGAAAATTAAAACGGCTTGATTATTAAGAGTGTTTAGGCTTTTTGAGGATTAAAAAAAAGGAGTGAATGGATTTTTATCATTGTAGGGTGGTTGTGTCCACACACTGCAAAGACACATTTATATGCAAACACCATATAAAAGTGAATTTTTGCATCCGATGACCCCTTTAAGATCATCACCCATCTAGATGGGGATCAAGATGCACTTGGAAAAAAAAATCCCCTGAAACCAGATTCCCTATCCAGCACCAGTGCAACAAAACAACCACACCTCAGACCTCGAAACCACAGCAGTGTGATACTAACATTTCCATCCTTAAAGTCCCCATGGCATTCACATGTGCTGTAGCAGCATGCAAACAGTCTGAGTTTACTGTTGCAGGGAGCCGCTGCAAGCATGCATGCCCTTGCAATTGCGGTCACGTCTGCCAAAGTGTGTAACGATATACGTGTCCAATGAGGCAGGGCATCACCTTGATGACAGCATCATTCAACTAGTTATGAACGTGAATATTGCTGAGCTATTTAGAGCAGAAGGTGATGATGACGAAAATGCAATGATATACGAGCAAGCTAAGAAGAAACACTTGTAGTTGAAAATACATTGTATTACAGAGGCTAGATCTGCATTTGCTGAGGGAAATGACCGTGCTTGCAAGGCAGCAAAAAAAAAATAGTGTTAAAATATTCAGTAGCATTTCTGGTGAATACATAATGCCATTGTTACAACACTTAGTATGTGTCTTGCATTGTGAAGAAGAATCAATTCATGGGCCACACAGGATTTTGCACTCCTGTCTGCATTAAGGATGTCAGAAGTACCAGTAATTTGTCAATAAAATGGTAATTTAACACAAAAAAAAAAAATCGATTCACAGCTGACTGACAGCCGAATACTCTTACATAAAACCCTAAAGAAAGGTTTACTTGAAGGCTACATGCTATTGTGTTCATTTAATACCAATATTTAGATTATTAACTCTTTCCCCGTCAGCGTTTTTTTTAAAAAGTTGCCAGCCACCACCAGCGTTTTTGGTCATTTTCACAAATATTTCATGGCCCCCAGAATATTTTGTTGCATGAATATCTGAACATGCAATATATCAAACGAAAGAACAGAGCCTCTGCTTAAAAAAAAAAAAAAAAGAAGTTTTGATTTATATGCTGTTTACTGTTGATGATTGCACTATTTTTCATATGCATCTGCTTACATATGAGATTGCTCGTTTCTGCTGCTTCTTTACCTGTGTTTTGATCTGGAGATACTGTACTCGCTCAGGAGATGCGAATGTGGGAGTAAGTCACGCATGTGCAAGTCACAATTAAGTCTCAAGTCTTAACCTTCAAGTCTCAAGCAAGTCCAAGTAAATTTTTGTGAGAATCAAGCAAGTCAAGTCAAGTCACTGCTTTATGTCAAGCAATTCAAGTCAAGTCGTAGCTTGGGTCAAGCAAGTCACTGGCAAGTCATACAAATGTTTGATGATTTAACTGAATTTATATATTAAAATAAGTTGAAACTACAGTAGTTATGAAATATGAGAGTTTCATTTGCAACAAAAAAATTGCAATATGCATTTCTACTCAAAAGGTGTCCACATACAACAGAGTTGTTAATACAATAAAAGTCTAAAAATAAAAATTAAAACTACATAAAATGTAAATGTAACTGAAATTAGGCCAATATATTGGGTGAGATACGTTCTCTTTGTATTATTTGAATTTTCTCTCTCCTGCTTGTCCTGTACAGCGTGACCAGGTGATTGTTATTATGACTAATTAACTTAAGAGAACTCAGATTGTGTTTGCTGCTCACACCCTGACGAAGGCTCGTTAGCTGCAACACGTAGGTGTGCAGTAATTGTCACCTGTTTTTAAAATATTAAAGCCATGATGAAATAAAGGCTTTTTATATTTTTTCAATGATATTCGAGTGCCTTGGATTATTGATTTTTATCAACTCTTAACATGTCCAAACAGGGGCGTAGCCATCATTTCAAAAGTGAGGGGGACAGAATGTCAAGTGTTATACCAGTTTTTTCTGACCTTTGTCTAATTGATGGTTTTATTTTTAATCTTATATCTTTTTGCTTAATTGGCTTAATATGCTATTTATGTAAGCTATCTGGGTCTTTTTGACCCCAAATGACGTTTCCTGAAATAAAAATAAATAAATAAAAAAATCATCTAAAATGGCATGAGACTTGATGTGGTGGTTGACATTTGCCAGCTCTACAAACAAAAAAATTAACTGGAATGATACTGGTTGTATGTTAGCATGAGAAAAAGTCTGTAACATAATAATGTAATTTTTTAAACAAATGTAATATTACTCACTTTAATAATGTTTTACTAAAATGTTTTACATTTGTGCAGTGATGGGGGGATTTTTTATTTATTTATATAAATTCAATCAATGGGAGACTATAAAAATTACTTTCTGTTACATAATTTGTCAAAAATCAGCTCCAATGCAGAACACACACAGAAATGACGGAGTGAGTTTTAACCCAGCCGTCCAATCATAGTGGAGGAGGGGCGGGACAAATACAACACTAACCAACAGCCACATTTTGCTTGTACAATGTCAACAGATGACAACAAGAAGCATAAAAACGGAGCAAAATGATTGAAAACAAGAGCCAGAGCAAATACTTCACATTGTATCGACATTTTTATGTAGAAACGATACAGAAACAAACCATCTGTTAAATGAGACACTAGTAACACTTCCGCGGATATTCCGTATATCTCACACACACACACAAAACGCTACGCTGCCGAAACGCTCACAACTAGGCGTCTTTAGCAAAACTGTCTAATTATTCAACAAGAGAAATAGGCAGAGTTATTCATCATTGTGCAACACAATTCGGATACCACGTCAACTTGCAGTGCTTGACGTTTTCGTAGTGAAGAGGTTTTTATTACCGCTTTGAACTCATCACAAACTCTTTGTATGAAAATGATGGATACAGCACGGGTCCGAGCATGGGCGTGCCATGACCCGTGAGTGACTGATTACCATGGAAACTTGAAATTCGCATAATCCTGGTACCCAAACTATTTATTATTCTTGGCGTAGTAGCGCCTTCCATGTTCAGTCACGACTGTCAATGCTCTTACGTTAGCTCTCTCTGCTTGCCTGCTGCGTCACGTGGTTAGGTTGCGGTGCGTTCAAAAACAGACAAGTTATTTTGAGTCATTTATTAATTTATTAAGTCTTTTATTAATATTTGTCAAGCAAGTCTCAAGTCCTAAAATTTGTGACTCAAGTCTGACTCGAGTCAAGTCATGTGACTTGAGTCCCCCACCTTATAACAGTGATAACACGGAAAGCCGTAAAAAACTCGTCATTGACAGGGAAGCTTTTTCTCATAAATGACGAGTTAACTCGTCAATGGTTGGGAAAGAGTTAAATAAAAAAAATTGATTAACCAATCACAATTCATATGCCTATTGGTAGTTGCAGCATGAGTCACTGCTTATTCGCATAAAATGTAATTTTTCTCTCAAGTCACTGGACACGCCCACATCCTGTTGTCAATTAACTTTAAATGGAGTCTGTAAATTTACTTTGGGCTGAATTAAGTAGAATAAAATTGTAATGTTTGAGTCCTTGCAAGCACTGTAATGAACAAGTAAAGGAGGAAAAGTAAATAACAGATATGCTAATAGCTTACTCATGTTTATTTGGCCACACATCAGAGTATAGTAGCGTGGCTGCTCTGCCAAAGTGCCTGACACAGGTCAAGGTTATTGTATTTAGCCCAGAAGCTCACAGTCTGCTTAAGACAGGAGAAGAACGTGATGCCGTTACAGATGAATAAGAGCCACATATGCTCTATGAGCAAGAAAAATGAGAAAAGACTCTACCTGACAGTTTATCGCCTGACAGAACTAGGCTGTCAACTCTCTCACTGAGCCAAAGGAGGAGAAAAATGTCTCCTTTTGCCCTTCAGTGTGAAGAAAAACCACCCCATCTGAAAGCATGCAAGAAGACGGCTCGGAGGAGCATTAATGGCACTCCCTGTCACTGGTTGGAAAACTGGGGGGTAAAGCGAGGAAAAAAGACTCGCGCACACACACTTGCACACACATGCATCAACAAAGATACAAAACCCACAATACGGTCCACACAGTCATTGAAAACCTGGAAATATCCAATTTTGTATATTGTGTTTTTCAGGCCTGAACAAATCATGAAAAAGGGTAAAATTCAATAAAATGGGTATCATTAAATATATTTTTCTGCTTTCATGTTCTGCTCAAAAATATATGCTATGTTTGGGGGGAGGGGACAAACTAGTAATTATTAATAATAATAATAATTTGTTACATTTATATAGCGCTTTTCTGGGTACTCAAAGCACTTTATATATGGGGGGGGTATCTCCTCAACCACCACCAATGTGCAGTAGGGCTGCATGACTAAATCACAATTAACCCGAAAACGCGATTTGGCTTAGTGCAATTATGAAATCGCTAAGGTTGTGATTATATTTTATGTGCAGCTTGTCAGTGAAGCATGGCTCTGTGATCAATAGTAAATGCTGCTCCATCTAAAAGCACTGCGAGTTTGAGATCACAGAGACATGCTGCACTGACAAGCTGCGCATTAAAAAAAAAAAAAAAAGGCAGCCTTTGCCAAATCGCGTGCGGTTTCATTTCGATTAATCGTGCAGCCCTGATGTGCAGCATCCACCTGCCTGGATGATGCAACGGCAGCCATAGTGTGCCAGAACATCCACCACAAACCAGCTTATTGGTGGAGAGGAGAGGCACTCAGGACCGTTTGCCGAGGCTGTGGATTATAATGTTGTAAATTATGATCAGTTTCTTGCACAGGCCGATCGTTTCACTTCATAAGACCTCAGTGTATCATCAGGAGCCACGGGTATTCATTTTGTTTTGCCTGTATAGGTTTTTTTGTCTCTCAAACAGTGACAGTAGCCATTGACTTGCATTATAAGAATCACCAAGGACCACGGTTTCAGCTGAAAAGTCTTCTTTACTGTTCTACTAAAGAATAAAAGCCTACATCTTGGATGGCCTGAGGGTGAGAGAATTAACAGCAAATTTTAATTTTTGGGTGAACTATCCCTTTAAAGGGAGTGATCAGGAGAAGCAGACAGTCTTTCTGAAGGAGGGAAAGATTTCAAGTGAAATTAAAGCTGCAAGCAGCGATGAAAGGGCCCTCGCAAACGGGACCACCGCCACCCGGTGGCCTCAGGAAAACAGTGAATAGTGGGCGACATGCATTTAAGCCGGTAAATATAGGAGAAATATGGCAAAGTCACTACAATGTGCCACATTTCCTGCTGCCAGCAGGTGGCGCTTTGACTTTAATGAATATTGCCATGTAAATGCCTTCAGGCCAGGACTATTATCAAGCATATGAAGTTTGGGGCAGATCGGACATTGTATGCCTGACTTACAACAGCTTCCTGTGTCATGGCGAAACATCAGATTTTGTCAGGCCGTCACTGACACGCCCTTCAGTGAAAAGTCAAGATCTTCACAATTTAACGTCGCAAAGGCCTTTAGATTAGACTGACCAAATATGATGTTGATCTGGTTAAATCACTATGAGGAGTTAATCACAGTGTAAAACATGCCATTTCCTGTTGCCAGCAGGTGGCGCTATGACTGTAACTGAATATTGGCGTGTAGATGTCTTCGGGCCAGGACTCTAATAATACATGTGAAGTTTGGGGCAGATCGGACATTGTATGACCGAGTTACAACAACTTCCTGTTTTATGGCGAAACATCGAAATTTGTCAGGCCGCCACGGACACGTCCTTCAGGGAAAACTCAAGATCTTCACAATTTAACGTCACAAAGGCCTTTAGATTAGACTGTGCAAATGTGATGTCGATCTGATTAAATCTCTAGGAGGAGTTCGTTAAAGTACGTCTGGAAATGGCAAAATTTGCAACAATTTTGCAAAGAAAATTCAAAATATCTCACTTCCTGTTGGTTGTCAAATTTCATACCAGGAGACTTTTTTTGTAGGTATTGGGCTGTTACATGTGTCTCCCGAATTTCATACCTGTACATGAAACGTAGCGGGAGGGGCACTTCGTTGAAATGTTGTAGGTGGCGCTATCGAGGTATTTTGCTACGCCTAATTCTGAAACCCATATCAGACGTAAATTTTCACCACTTTTGACGCGTGTGCAAAGTTTCTTGAGTTTTCGAGCATGTTTAGGCCATCAAAAATGCAATTCATTTGGGAGAAGAATAATAATAGGCTGAGCAATTCCAATAGGGTCCTCACACCATCGGTGCTCGGGCCCTAATGAGAAGGTTTGACTCACCTTGCTGTGGGACATCCTAATGAACCTGGCCTGACTATATGTGCCGTAAACAAAGATGACAGATGAATTATTAAAAAGGGTCCAAAGACAGGACAAGGTGGACATTTCATCAATAGACTTACGTTGCTGAAATGTAAAGAGCTCAGAGGCAGGTAGACAATATTCAAAGTTTTTCTAGAAAAGAGCAACAATGACTGGATTTATGTCACGCAATGTCAATACTGGTTGGACTGCGGATAGTATGTTAATAAAACAAAACATTCTGCAAAAAAAATTGTGGAAAAACAAAGTACAGAGAAAACTGAGGGGGAAATGGAAAAAGGGGGCATATTTCACCCTCAATTTAATTCTACAATTATTCAACGTTGTACAAATTAATAAATAAATACTTTCTTGGTTAGATAATACACGGCCAAATCCCCTCAACTTTTTTTCCCCAATGTTTTACTAGGTGGGTCAGGAATAGGGCATTCAATTATAGGATGAAGCGTAGTGCACTATCATTCATATTTGTGTACTGAAAATGCAACTGGATTAGCAGTCATAAGCAATTTACAATCATACCACAACACAGCAGGAGAAGAAAAAAAGGGGCTGGGAGTATTTTCAATATCATAACAGCACACGAAAAAAGGCCATGTTTGTCTGTAGAGCTGCTGCATATTCAGGATTTGGGATTTACCAGCATAACTATCTCCGAGTTAGTAATCCATTGCTGACCAATCATCTGAGAGATGGGGCTTACAAAGGCCGGCTGTTACCCTACTTGTGTGGCCCTTTATGCTATAATTTGTATCTACTATGCAATCAGATTACTCTAAATCTAAATGACTTGCGTCCTCACTGGATAGATAATCTTTAAGCTTCATGTTCCAAGAATGAGTAAACATGGGGCTCCACGTAAAAATAAGCACAGCAGATGATAAATGAAATAATTCAAGCATTTCATTTTTTACTTGCATTCATAAAATATCTTACAGTAGTAAAAATGTGATGATTCATGAAAAATTTAATTTATGACAATGGCATCCTAAACCAGCACGAATGCAAGGAGGCGGGAAACTGAATCCATATGACCACTTCTTTTCAGCAGCAGATATTTCAAAATATTCCAAATATTTTTTTGTCCATTATGATTTATAGGAGACGACTAATGAATTAACAAGCAAATCCTTAAATCACATCCACAAACACCTGAGAGAGAGTAACCCCGGGTCGGTCCGGAAGCTACTGCGGTTCATCACATTGAGGGCTTCCTCTGTAGGCAGTAATAAAGGCGGTGTACAATACCTACAAAACTATCAATTAGCATTATCAGTTGCTTAATTTTTTTTAACTTGAATTTTGAAATGAGGTAGCAAATGGGATGCAGAATTGCAATTTTAATGATAGATAGGTTTTCATCATAGTTTATGTGCTTATCGGATTAAAAAAAAAAAAAAAAAAAAAATTAATGCAAGTTTTTTATGCACATTTTTAGAATTTATGCACATCTTGGCATTTCCATCCAGCATTTTTTATGCAATATCCCAAAATTCACATAAAAATAGGTGGGTGGTTTCAAATGGTACACTTCATATGCACTTATGATCTTGTGGCCGCGTACGTGTGTCTGTTAAGTCTACAAGACAGTTGGGTGTCCCATTTGTCATTTTAGGTTTAAGAAGGGTGCTCGCTCAAAATACGTCTGTTCTAAGATACAGTAGGAACAAATAAAGTGGGAGAGTGTACATAAAATATACATATCCAATTTTAATGCAATGAACTTTGTGTAGATATTTAAAGATGGGGATCTTTAAGCATGACTTATTTATATGAAATGCAGGGCTCGTCCGGAACAAGTGGATTTTTTGAAGGGGCAAGTGAAAGAGAATTTTACTTGCCCGACCGGACAAGTATCCAGATTAAAACGTCAACTAGGGAATCACCAAAACGCGAGAATGATTCTGCATTATTTTAGTGTAAGTGGCGATCGATAGTGGATAATAATATATAATGTATAATGAACTGATGGTAACAAGGTTGCGCTGTTGACACTCGCGCAGCCTTCGAGGATAAATCAAGACAAATGAGCGCCGCTCACACAGAGAAACTCAGTTAACTTACTGCAGTAAAATTTCGAAATGTGGAGTTTTTACATTTATAACATATGATACAGTTAAGCAACATCATACGACCAAGAGTGCTGTTTTCCTGAATACCATCATGATTGAAAATGTGACACTGATTTCATATGACAGTTCCATAAATAATTAATTAACATTAAGTCACTTACATTTTAGATGCAATATTGACTGTTTTTGTTCTATTTCAGCTGCGAAAATAGTTCCAAACAAAGATCACAGCAGAACCACAACGCATCTCACAGCAACAGTGTGTTACTGAATGATTCAGCGTTTTGAATGAATCGGTTTAATCAAAGATTCAATGACCTTCGTAAACGACTGCCTCGTTCTTGAATGAATCAGCCGTTTCAATGAATCGACTCAATGACTCACTCATTAAGACGGTCACCTGCTGCCACCTACTGGCAGTTTAGTTTCATGTTTAAACATTCTTTCCAACATTTCTTATATATTCAAAAAATATTTAAAACAATCTCATAACATTTATTTAATGCAGTTGTAATTTTTCAGTGTAAATTATTTAATTTGATTGGTAACAGCCCTATAGTGTCTTATTCTAATTTAATTTATTGATCAAATTTACGAAAATAAAATGAAAGTTGAAGCATAGCCTATATTTAAAAATATAACAAATATGCAGATTTAAATATGTCAAAGCTCATTGAACACTGGTGAAAATACTGCTTCAGAATAAATTATATTTACAAAAACAAAATCCAGTTTATTCCGGACAAGCAAATTTTTTACTCGGACAAGTGAATGACAGATTTACTTGTCTGAAGGACAAGCACGTGAACAGGCTTAATGTCGAGCCCTGAAATAGTAACATTTTACAATAACATTTTACACTTTCCAATACAGTCCATTTGTAACATTAACTAAGGTTAATAAATGTTGTTGAAGTATTATTCATTGTTAGATTGTTCATTTCAATTTTTAAATTTTATATAAATATATAATTAATATATTTATATTTAAAAAGTACAGTACTGTTTTTTTTTTTACTGGGAGTGTTAAGTTTGTTTTCATTTAGTATCCATTTTAAAATCAGTTGATTAATCGATTATCGGCCAGCGCGGTCCAACCTAGTCATCGTTATCAGTAAAATCCACTATTTGTCCACTTCTAATTGAAAGGAAACCAATTCTTAACTGCGCACAACAAAACACTAATCAAGCTGTAGCCACAAGAATATGATGTCCTGAAGCTGATTGGTTGATGGCATTACAGGAACGTGCACAGTCCCAAACACTTCAGTATTGACTATCCTGAGCTGTGACATCAGACAGGAAGCAGACGGGGGGAAATAATGCCAAAAAAAATATTTATTGATTTTAAACCAGCACCATTGTTAACTCTTTCCCCACCAGCGTTTTTTTTTTTTATTTTTTTTTTTATTTTTTTTTTTATAAAGTTGCCAGTCACCGCCAGCATTTTTGATCATTCTCACAAAATTCTTATGGCCCCTAGAATATTTTTTGTATGAATATCTGAACATGCAATATATCAAAAGAAAGAACAGACCTCCTGCTTTTATTCTAGCTTAATGCATTCTTTTTTATCAACACTTGAATGTGGATAAGTTTCATAAGAAAGCAACATTTTGACCAAAAAGCTGAGAAAATTGCGTTTTTGTCAAAGACTACATCCAGATTGGATTCAGAACGATGATCAAAACATAGATGGAGTAGATCGAGTCCATCAAAACCACTAAGGTTGCACAGTCCTATAGCTCGTCCTGGGTCGACATTTCATTCAGTGACATTAGGCAGTTTTGATTTATATGCTGTTTAATGTTGATGATCATGTTATTTTACATATGCATCTGCTTACATATGCTAATCGCTTGTTTCTGCTTCTTTTTCGCCTGTGTTTTGATCCGGAGATTCAGTACTCTTTCAGAAGATGTGTCATAGCACCCTCTACCGTACAACAAATTTTCATCAATGGCGGGGAAGCATTGTCTCATAAATGACAGAAATTTCTGTCAATGGTGGGGAAAGAGTTAAATCACCTACTATAAATATTAGCGATTTATGTGCTGCTAACAAAAATTTCATTTGATTAATTTCATTTCAAAATAATCAATTTCATTAGATTAAACAACAACTTTTGAATGGCAGTCAATGGAGAAAGATGATTTTTGCCCATCTTGTGTTCATCTACCAGCAGGGGTTAACTGGGTCATGCTAACCACCAAACCTTGACCCTTTGATAGAAATGCCCTTGAGACTCTGCCTTCAGTGTGTATATAAAGCTGCACTGAATGCTCTCTATTCAAACAGAACAAGTCATTGACTGCGCCTTCGCTAGCTTTAAGAGATATTCTGCACAAGGTCTTCTGCTTTGTGCATTGGTTTCATGCGCTGTGGGTGTGAGTTACTTCTCTCACACTCTGGTGTCAATGTTGAAAGGATTAGAGGAGCCCTAATGTTTCCCATCTGTCACTGAACCAAACCGTCCCTCGGCTCATCTGATCCGCAAGCTGCTTCCTTCCTCAAAATCACATTTAACAAATGATTCCTCGCTCTTTGATTAAAGTCTAGATCCTGTTTTAATCCCTAGTTCGTTATCTTAATATTTATCTAACTTTCTGTTCTGTTATCATTTTTTTTTACACTTTTTGGGTGACATACGCATATACTGTACACCTGTGCAGACCTATAAAAAGACACAATAGCTCTGTTCCAAAACCTACGTAGGCAGCATTTTAAGGCATCATGGGCACACTCCTGACATGATTACGCTGCCTTGTTAGATAAATTAATTTGTTAAAATTCAAAGTCAGCATGTGTCCTTCACGGAGAAGGCATACAATGCATTACAAAAAGCTTAGTTAAAAAAATACAGAGAAATGTTGATTATAAATATAATTCATTAAATATTGTAGACCATAGGCAGCAAGGCAGCCAGTCTGTTGCTGGATCTGCTCTGATTGAGTTACATGCATGCCATTATCTGGGATTAGGTAGGTGGTGAAATTCCAACATGAGCTACACTCATGACTTAAATCAATAATGCAAATGTTGAAATATAAATAGAGAAGAGGGGCTTTTATCAGATTTTTGCGGGGTTACATATAACCTGAGGCGATGCTAAATAAACCACTACAGTCGGGGCAGCTGTTGCAGTTCAGTTTCTCTCTTAGGTCCATTACTCAGTCCTGGATTTCAGCAGTGGGAGGAAAGTTCCATCCCACTAACCACAGCTGACTGACAGGAAATCTAAACAACTTAGAAGTCTTGGTGAGGACAGACACCTCGTGCCAGTAGCCAATCAAAAGGAGATCAGCGAAAGCCCAGTTGAGCTGACAGTTTTAAGAGGCAGTGCTGCGCGCAACCTGATTACAGTGGAACCGAATTAACGGGTGCAGACTCAGCACTTTACTTGAACTGCTTTTTAAACTTTAAAAAAGTATGAATATAAATTAGACATTCATATCATATGCACCAAGGAAAAATGAAAAACATATCGGCTGTACCAATGACATCATAAATAAAAAGTAAATAAATATTGTATTGTTCCAAACAAGTAAAATGCAATTTATTCATCTTTGATGCAAAGCTGATTTTTCAGCAGCCATTACTCCAAGTGTCACATGATCCTTCAGAAATCATTATAATATGCTGATTTGGTTCTCAAGAAACGTTCATTATTATCAGTGTTGAATTCTTTGATGAATACAAAGTTCAAAAGAACAGCATTTATCAGAACAGCATCTTTTGTAACATTAAATGTCTTTACTGTCGATTTAATGCATCCTTGCTAAATAAATTTTTTTTTACCAACCCTAAAATTTTTAATGGTAATAGATGTATATATTATATAAAACAAAAATATATATATATATATTATAATAATTATTGTTATTATTATTATATATTTTAGTGCTGACAAATCGATTAATCGCCATTAATCACATCCAAAATAAAAGTTGTGTGTGTGTGTTTACTGTGTATAATTATTATGTATATAAATACACTCATTCATGTATATATTTAAGAAATATTTGCTTGTATATGCTGTATATATATATATATATATATATATATATATATATATACACTCACCTAAAGGATTATTAGGAACACCATACTAATACTGTGTTTGACCCCCTTTCGCCTTCAGAACTGCCTTAATTCTACGTGGCATTGATTCAACAAGGTGCTGAAAGCATTCTTTAGAAATGTTGGCCCATATTGATAGGATAGCATCTTGCAGTTGATGGAGATTTGTGGGATGCACATCCAGGGCACGAAGCTCCCGTTCCACCACATCCCAAAGATGCTCTATTGGGTTGAGATCTGGTGACTGTGGGGGCCATTTTAGTACAGTGAACTCATTGTCATGTTCAAGAAACCAATTTGAAATGATTCGAGCTTTGTGACATGGTGCATTATCCTGCTGGAAGTAGCCATCAGAGGATGGGTACATGGTGGTCATAAAGGGATGGACATGGTCAGAAACAATGCTCAGGTAGGCCGTGGCATTTAAACGATGCCCAATTGGCACTAAGGGGCCTAAAGTGTGCCAAGAAAACATCCCCCACACCATTACACCACCACCACCAGCCTGCACAGTGGTAACAAGGCATGATGGATCCATGTTCTCATTCTGTTTACGCCAAATTCTGACTCTACCATCTGAATGTCTCAACAGAAATCGAGACTCATCAGACCAGGCAACATTTTTCCAGTCTTCAACTGTCCAATTTTGGTGAGCTCGTGCAAATTGTAGCCTCTTTTTCCTATTTGTAGTGGAGATGAGTGGTACCCGGTGGGGTCTTCTGCTGTTGTAGCCCATCCGCCTCAAGGTTGTGCGTGTTGTGGCTTCACAAATGCTTTGCTGCATACCTCGGTTGTAACGAGTGGTTATTTCAGTCAAAGTTGCTCTTCTATCAGCTTGAATCAGTCGGCCCATTATCCTCTGACCTCTAGCATCAACAAGGCATTTTCGCCCACAGGACTGCCGCATACTGGATGTTTTTCCCTTTTCACACCATTCTTTGTAAACTCTAGAAATGGTTGTGCGTGAAAATCCCAGTAACTGAGCAGATTGTGAAATACTCAGACCGGCCCGTCTGGCACCAACAACCATGCCACGCTCAAAATTGCTTAAATCACCTTTCTTTCCCATTCTGACATTCAGTTTGGAGTTCAGGAGATTGTCTTGACCAGGACCACACCCCTAAATGCATTGAAGCAACTGCCATGTGATTGGTTGATTAGATAATTGCATTAATGAGAAATTGAACAGGTGTTCCTAATAATCCTTTAGGTGAGTGTATATATACACATAATAATTATACACAGTACACACACATATATTATGTAAACACAAACTTTTACTTTGGATGCGATTAAACGCAATTAATCGATTTGACAGCACTAATATATATAAATAGTATATACATAAAAAAATTGGTTATACTAGAAACTCCTGACCTTTCCATCTTAAATGCTATATGTTTTTGATGACATTGCCGGCAATTTCAAATGAGCATGTTGTCAACTGAAGTGAACTTGTATAGATCCTCTGCTCAGTATGTTAGGAGCAGTGAATGCTGTGTAGGGACCCTGTGAATCAGTACGCAGCTAAACAGTGGGACTGTCACCCATTATCAAGCTCGAAGCGGTTTTTGGCC
This sequence comes from Coreius guichenoti, assembly GCA_039654105.1. Classification (NCBI taxonomy): domain Eukaryota; kingdom Metazoa; phylum Chordata; class Actinopteri; order Cypriniformes; family Gobionidae; genus Coreius; species Coreius guichenoti. Next base: position 9,210,238 of record CM077172.1, on the reverse strand, counting down.
ACTCTGTCCTCTTTTCCAGACTAGGACCAATCACACGGCCTGTAGGAGCTACTGATGTAAGCCATTTTGACATCACGGTTACAAGAATCACATCCCAGATATTGGGAAAATATAAAAAGATGACTTCATAACAACTGACATCATTAACACTGACATCAACAGTTTAAGTGTGGTGTAAACTGTTTGAATGAATTCAGTTACTGTCAGTCAAAGAGGTACGAGTGTTAATTGATTTCAGAATGCACCACGGTGAGAAAACTGCACCTCATTTTGCTGATACAGAGTAACATAATCTAATTGGCTTCCGTAGAGGGATCGTTTGAAATTGCTGACTCCTTTACCTTTAGATTTAAACTTTCTATTATTTAATTTTTTTTGCTTTTTATGATAGAGGAGAGAAAACAATGGGGAACACAAGTGAGCTGTTGACTGGATTAGAAGTCAACTGTTACTTTTTAAATGAATGTTCGCGGTCTTATTGTGCATCATTTATAGGTACATGCAATTGCAAATAAAAATTCTTGTTACAATACATTCACTGTTTGGTTACACTTTATATGTCCGTGTTACATTTAAATACTAAGTAATAATAATTAACTACATGTACTTACTATAGGGTCATGATTAAGATTAGGGTGTGGTTAAGGGTTAGTTGCATGTAATTATGCATGATTTTTAGTAATTACTATAGTAACTACATGTAACATGTAACAAGCAAGGACACCCTCTGAAACAACTATCCTTTTTGGGTGATGTCATGAATCTCTTACTTTTCAACTCTTTCCCACCAAACACCCTGGTACATAACAGTCACTTGACACAATCCGATCAGTTCCTCTGCATAAAATTAAGTCTTGCTCTGCATTTTTTTCTCAGTGAATAGTTTCACTGTTGAATTACATACATTTTGGCAGCATCCACAGGACTTATGCAGTGAAGACATGATAGACATTGATTATTATGAACCTGCCATGCAAAATCTGCCACTGAGCCTGTCAATTCACGTGTTGTGCAGCATTTCATAATGCAAAAGACACTGTTCGCCTCTCTATGGGGAATGTAATGTCGCATCAGTCCCTGTGTTGCTCTCTCATGGCACCCATCATCACATCCGTCCCTTGGCATTGGCGCACGGTGTGAATTGTCACAGCTACGTTACAAATATAAACGCACGTGACAAAGTAGGAACTGGCAAAATTAGCATCAGCTCGGCGGGAGCCCTACAGTAGAGCAGCATTTGACTTTGGAAAGAAAAAAAACCCACTCACGAATCAGAGGACATTAATGATGTTAAAATATAGATGCACACAGGGACATCCATTCCACATGGAGGCTAGGGAGAAGAAGAGGCTGCAGTGTCACAGAGAAAGGGAATGAAATATTCAGAGAGTATGTGGTTTATACAGCACAACAGTAGCTATGTTTCCATCCAAAGTTGCAAATTTAACTTCTGCTCAAAATTGGAATATCACATAAAACATTTGACAATCAAGCACAGACCGTTTCTATCCAGTGAGCCCAAGAGAACAAAATCGTCACTTCCTGATAAACTGGCACTAAATATCATTAAGAAAAATGGAAGTTGCAGCAGTAGTAAAAGCCACTGTATATAACAATTTCATATATAATAAATTACTTGCACCTCAGAGCGTGCAGACGAAGCGTAATAAAGTTATCTTGCTTTCGGAGGCGGATGCCTGCTGTTTGGAAATGCAGTCGTGTAAGACAGTTCTGAGAGGTAATTATACCGAACCACTGTAACGAAAGACTTTGCTCAGGCATTTCAGATGCTGTGCAACGAGATCGGTCCACTGGTTAGTCAAGTTATGCCGTCCCATTGCAAAGTCACGTCTTTTTTGATGCGCATCAAGGAATTTATTCGGTAAATGTGTTTCCATCGTAGTTTATGCGCATGTTTTCTTATCGGATAAAAAGTTTATCCGACTCAATTTTTAGAATTTATGCGCATCTTGGCGTTTCCATCCAGCGTTTTTTTATGCGATAATCCAAAATAGGTGGATAGGAAACATAGCTAGTGATGCCCACTCTTTCAGTGGCCTTAGTTTCCATATTTTTTTTTCTAAACCATGAAACAAACCATTCAGTTCCAATTTAGGGCTGCAACAACTTATCGATAATAATCGATAGCGAAAATCATCGACAACGAATGTCATTATCGATTAGTCGCACGGAAAACTTCCGCCATTCTCGTCACATTACTGCACTGAATAACACATTTCTATGGACAAAATACATCTAAAAATATTGGAGGAAACAGAGTGAGCTGCTGCTGGAAAGGTACGTGATCCAAGCGGCCCAAAACATGAGAATTGTTCGTTTTAAGCTTAAGCTAATGCATTAGCGTAATGTTTACATGGCTTGCCTTGTCAGGCACTTTGACATGCGTGTGCTGTTTAATGTGTGATATGTTTCCTCAGCACAAAGCTTGTATTTTACGGTTATATCCGTATCTGTAAGTGATACAAATTCATGCAAGTTTCCATTTTGCATGAAGGCTCATCCTGACAGTGTGTGTTAAACTTCAGACTGAATGAGTGCCGGCACGTGTATGCGCGTCAAACGGACGAGACGCATAGAGAGGGGGACAATTAATATTCAGAGCAAAAATATTCATTTTGCTGAAATATCTGTTGTTGGACGTTAAATTTAGGTTTAAAAGTCTACATGTAATTCAAGTATTTTATGAGAGTGGTAATTGTAAAGGAATAAATGCGTGTAATTGAATATAAAAGTAAGACGTTTCTTATATTTACAGGATAAAGCAATGATAGTAACAGAGTGAATGTATGTGTCCCTGCAGAACATTCCTCTTATCTGTTAACACTGAGCTTGTGTTTTTGTTTTTCTTTATTATTTTTATTATTATCTTAATTTTTAATGTAACAATTTAAACTCTCCATTTTGCTTTATAGCCCTTTTGCATATAGCATAGATATAGATATATTCACTATATGTTTTCATAGCATTCAGTTGGCACGTTTGTTTGAAGGACAGCATTGGGCAGGATTATTTTTATCAAAATAATCATTAGCTGCAGCCCTACTCCATTACAATTTCAGAAGCAATATAGCATTTAAAAATGGTACATGACTGACTGTGTACCTAAATTAATTTATGTTATGGTTTTAATAAAATATAATTAAACAAATCTAAAATGTAATGCACAAAATTAAATAAATATAACAAATTACAAATCTAAATATAATAAATAACTAATTAAAACATGAAAAGTCATTTTAAACCTTTTCAATTTTTTAATTAAATACTTATTAACAATTATTGTATTGAATGTTAAAATATACATACATACACACACACACACACACACACGTGTGTGGAGAAAATAAACTACCCATTTATTTGATTTTTTAAGTCCCTCAAAATATCCCCAGTCCTGTCAGGAAAAATTATACAGTAAGAGTGATTCATTACTCCCTCCAAAGAGGAATCTTTCCCCTCTCCCTCTTTCACCTTCCATCTTCATCCCTCCTGCTAATTACTAGAACTAGCTGACCTTCCCAATATCCTAGTTTCCCAGCTACGTTATCATTCGTTAAACTCCGCAGAGACACAGGAAATGTGGAGGCAATTTATTTCTGCCCCATTCCATACCCAGCCAGGAGCAGCAGCCCCCTCCCGGGCTTTTCCGTCAGTAAAAATAAATGTAAGGTCAAAAAAGCTACGCACACAATGACGAAGGTATACGTACATGCGTGTGTGTATATTGGCAGTAATATGCATGCTAATTCAGGTCACTTTAGATGTCATGTCACTCCACAGCAGTCGTGACCTTAACAGCAAATGAGTTTTTATATAAATCAGCTGGTAAAAGACTCTCAGTAGTACTGCGCCACAATGACAAATGACTATTAGACCAACTGTTAGACATTACTGGCGAGATGACGGTATATACTGTGAGACAGTAGAAATGTGTCAGTTTTTTTCTGCCGTTTACACCACGGTAGAAATATTTGCAATGAAACTGAGGACGTGTCCCAGAAAATTTGAGGAAGAGCTTTTGATCATACTGCCATTTCTTAGATATTATAAAGATCGATTACAGAGACATTATGGTAGCGACAATCTGGAACAAAAAGGCCACAAAAATACAGTAAAGGATCAAATTTAAACATGCCAATTAATGGTTTGTATTAAGTTACCTCAAATAGTTTTACTAAAATATGAAATTATAACTACTTGAGCTTGCTTGTGTAGAACGACTGCCTCTTTGGCTCATGGATCACTTTCATGCATGATGGTGAGCTCCATAAATCACGGCAGACAGAATGGGACTAATTACCAGTCACCTATACAGGCATCTCCTAGCTTCAGGGGGGACAAGCTATACCAAAAAAACAGCCTTTATTGTGGCATGGGAGCAAGGCTTTTGTGCAACACACAGAAAAGATAGCGACCCACAATAGTGTCGTGTCTGGAGAAAGAATAAAAAGAAATCAGGAGGTAAATAATAACATGCACGTGGAGTATGAAACAAATTACTGAGAATGATCCATGTGAGTCTGTTTACTGTAAATAATGCGCAATGTATGGTCTGCAACCAATATTGGGTAAATAAAAGGGAAACATAATTTTCTGGAATTGTCCATGGGCGAACTCTGTAACTCATTTTCCAGTGATCATGACAACATGTTGCCATTTGCAACCAGTTTTATTGACATAATCTGATGTATGACAGTAAAAAACAGGATATTCAGTAAAAAAATGTAGGACAGGACTTGATTTTGTCCATCAGGAATTGATTGGATCATGTAAACTGGTAAATATACACTGCCGTTCAAAACTTTGGGGTCAGTAAGGGTACACACTTGTAGTTCGGTTTGCTTGGTCCGGACCAAAAAAAAAACAAACAAAAAAAAAACATTTCTGGTACACTTAGCGTTCACATTGCCATTTTAACATCGAACCTAAAGGCACAGGGATATGTTTACAACCTGTTTGGTTGGCTTTAATTACGTATATTTCGCAACAGAACTTACCGAACATCCAAAACAATGCTGTGTGCTTGGCCGAATGCGCTTGTTGTATGTGCATAACCTACATTTGAAGGTATTTTGACCAGCTGAGACCTCACGAAGAGCTCATAAAATGTGTAAAGAAGTCAAAACAGCGGCAGGAATCCCTCAGTCACACACTGCGAGGAGACGGGGTTCTGATGCCTGTACTGAACTGTGATGGGCAACATCGCGACTATAAAGAGAAAAAAACAGGTATGCTTGAGCATTCTGTCCTTTTTGGGGTCGCATCTTGTGAAATCATGTCCTGTTTTTGGTTTGTTTACATGTCTTTGGTCCATGTTGCATTCATATTTCATTCCAACCGCACCAGAGTTCATTTGGAAGCGGACCGAGACCCATCTTTTCAGCAGTCTCCGTCCACGCTTGTTTGGTGCGCACTAGGGTTCGGGCGGCAGCATTCACACTTATTCAAATGAACCGCACTAACAGAGTAATCGCACCAGAGTTCCTTTTAATCGAACCAAACATGCCAAGTGTGAACACACTTTAAGATTTTTGGTTACATTTAATTTTGACATTGTACTCAGTACTCACTATAAGTAACTTTGCAGGTCAACTAGCTCTCATTAATTTGCAGCTACGTGTCAACTAACTCAGAGTATTAGTAGACTGTTGGGTTAGGGTTAGAAGAATAAGCTGACATGTTTGTAAAGTTATATATAGTCAGTAGAATGTCTGTTGGGAGCATCAAAATAAAGTGTTAGCAGATAGTAAGCAGACAGTCTACTAATACTCTAATGAGAGTTCGATGTCATATAGTTGCAAAGTTACTTGTTCTGTAGTTAGTAGAATGTCTAAAGTGGACCATCGAAATAAAGTACTACCAGATTTTTTTGTTGTTGTTTTTGAAAAGTCTCTCATGCTTACCAAGGCAGCATTCATTTGATCAAAAATCAATACAATGGAAACAGTAATATTGTTAAATATTAATACAATTCAAAATAACTATTTTCTATGTGAATATATTTTCAAATGTAATTTATTCCAGTGTTCAGCGCCACATGATCCTTCAGAAATCATTCTAATATGCTGATTTAGTTCTCACGGAACATTTCTTCTTATTATCCATGTTGAAACAGTTAATCCATGCTTAATATTTTTCACTTTTAGCAGGCAACAAATCTGTTTTGCTACTGGTAAACTATTTATCTGCAGAGCAGACAGATATCATACTACAAGATGACATAAGCTAGTTCTCACCAAGAAGCTTGATTCCCGGTATATACCTGTGACTTAAAAACATTACAATTCTCACACTATCTCCAAATCTCCAAGGTATCAACTTCCTTTAAAATGGATCCAGAAAAAGAATGATGGCAACTAGAGACATCATATTTGTCAAACCAACCAATGCCAGACAAGAGAAGCAATCTGTAAACCTGCTTGAAAACAAACCTCATTTTTGCGATTTCATTGATGGATTCCAGTGGCTCAGAAATGACATATTTCACCTTTAAGAAAATTACTTATTCTTGTTGACCTTGAATAACCCCAAACTGCTCCAGCATTTCCTTTAAAGACATCTATGAAATTTCCAAGATGTTCTTGTTAACCTTGTATAATCATTAGCAGAGGTGGGGAGGTTAAATACTGTGCAGATAATCATTTTCTCTCTGGATTTTACAGCAGGTCTTCTGTATGACTAGCAGCAGCATGCTGTTGATTGAGATTTCATGAGTGTAATTAACACAGATATTAAATAGCGGCAATGAGACGGTGTAACACTGCCATACAGAAGGGAAACTCTTTGATTGTACTCTCCACAGGTGCTTCTCCACACTTATTGAGAAAGTAAGTGCACATCAGCAGCTCCTATATTTCTAACAGAGACAGCAGGTATAATAACAGCCCTGTGAACATTTGAGGCCTCTGGGTTACAATTTTGTGCTGAGCTGAAGTACAATCTCAAAAGTTGAATTAGACAGCTCTCTTTACTTTCAAAGATTGCATAGATCAGAGTTCCATAATACAATGTTTCAGACTTATTAAACATTCTAGAAACTCTTCCAAGAAGAAAGGATATGTAGGAATAATGAAGTGCGAAAGTGCAGAAGTAAGGAAGGAAGGATATGTGGGAATAATTAAGTGTATGTGGGAATAATGATGTATGCAAGGAAGGAAGGAAGTGCTGAAAGAAGTGCTGAAGGAAGGAAAGAAGGAAGGAAGGAAGAACGTAAGGAAGGATATGTGGGAATAATGAAGTGCGGAAGGAAGGAAGGAAGGAAGGAAGGAAGGAAGGAAGGAAGGAAGGAAGGAAGGAAGGAAGGAAGGAAGGAAGGAAGGAAGGAAGGAAGGAAGGAAGGAAGGAAGGAAGGAAGGAAATGTGGTAATGAAGTGCGGAAGGAAGTGCGAAAGAATATGTGGGAATAATGATGTGCGGAAGGAAGGAAGGAAGGATGGATATGTGGAATAATGAAGTGCGGAAGGAAGGAAGGAAGGAAGGAAGGATGGATGGATATGAGGGAATAATGAAATGCGGAAGGAAGGAAGGAATAATTAAGTGCGGAAGGAAGGAAGGAAGGAAGGAAGGATGGATATGTGTATGTGGGAATAATGATGTACGTAAGGAAGGAAGGAAGTGCTGAAAGAAGTGCTGAAGGAAGGAAAGAAGGAAGGAAGGAAGAACGTAAGGAAGGATATGTGGGAATAATGAAGTGCGGAAGGAAGGAAGTGCGGAAGGAAGGAAGTGCGGAAGGAAGGAAGGAAGGAAGGAAGGAAGGAAGGAAGGAAATGTGGTAATGAAGTGCGGAAGGAAGTGCGAAAGAATATGTGGGAATAATGATGTGCGGAAGGAAGGAAGGAAGGAAGGATGGATATGTGGAATAATGAAGTGCGGAAGGAAGGAAGGAAGGAAGGAAGGAAGGAAGGAAGGAAGGAAGGAAAGAAGGAAGGAAGGAAGGATATGAGGGAATAATGAAGTGCGGAAGGAAGGAAGGAATAATGAAGTGCGGAATGAAGGAAGGAAGGAAGTGCGGAAAGAAGGAAGGAAGGAAGGAAGGATATGTGGGAATAATGAAGTGTATGTGGGAATGATGTGCGTAAGGAAGGAAGGAAGTGCTGAAAGAAGTGCTGAAGGAAGGAAAGAAGGAAGGAAGGAAGAACGTAAGGAAGGATATGTGGGAATAATGAAGTGCGGAAGGAAGTGCGGAAGGAAGGAAATGTGGTAATAATGAAGTGCGGAAGGAAGTGCGAAAGAATATGTGGGAATAATGAAGTGCGGAAGGAAGGAAGGATGGATATGTGGGAATAATGAAGTGCGGAAGGAAGGAAGGAAGGAATAATGAAGTGCAGAAGGAAGGAAGGAAGGAAGGAAGGAAGGAAGGAAGGATATGAAGGAATAATGAAGTGCGGAAGGAAGGAAGGAAGGAATAATGAAGTGCAGAAGGAAGGAAGGAAGGAAGGAAGGAAGGAAGGAAGGAAGGAAGGAAGGATGGATATGTGGGAATAATGAAGTGCGGAATGAAGGAAGGAAGGGAGTGCGGAAAGAAGGAAGGAAGTGCTGAAGGAAGGAAGGAAGGATATGTGGGAATAATGAAGTGCGGAAGGAAGGAGGGAAGGATATGTGGGAATAATGAAGTGCAGAAGGAAGGAAGGAAGGATATGTGGGAATAATTAAGTGTATGTGGGAATAATGAAGTGCGGAAGGAAGGAAGGAAGGAAGGAAGGAAGGAAGGATGGATGGATGGATGGATGGATGGATGGATATGTGGGAATAATGAAGTGCAGAAGGAAGGCAGGAAGGAGGGAAGGGAAAAACTAACATGTGCTCTATTCTATGCCTGCATATGCTTGCTTATTTTCAGTGTGAGTACATTTATCTTATGGACGCCTAGAACGACTAATATGTGTTTATGAAAAGAAGTTTCAAACCAACCCATTTCCCAAGATGCCTTAAGCCTACAACGTGTTTTGCTTTTCAAGGCATGATGCAATACTGCTGAACAAATTACTCTTCATGAGTAAAGGACATAAGTGCTCTATTAATTATGTACATGCAGACCACACTTCAGTGAGAATATCTGAGAACCCACACCTACTGCCTTATGTTCACATTACACAGAGAGAGAGAGAGAGAGAGAGAGAGAGAGAGAGAGAGAGAGAGAGAGAGAGAGAGAGAGAGAGAGAGAGAGAGAGAGAGAAACAACCCAATACACAGAAACTGACAAAAAAGGTCAAATTTCCAAAAGCTCTTTCTACATTTAACCAGGTAAATTTGGTTGAAATAATGCATAAACAACGCTTTTTGACCTGAATTACTGACCAGGGCAATCAACTGTTTTTTATTTCAATTTAGCACATTTCTAATATTTTTACAATTATGAATGAACAAAGTTTGCTCAAAGACACAAAGGCCAGAGCTTAAAGTCAGTATAAAGCCCTTTAGGTTGCATTACTATAGAGTTACAAATATGAGATGATTTAGGCCAAGGACAAATGCAAAAATATGACATCAAACTGTGAAAGACGCTCACTGCAATCCCGTATTACTGCTGCACCTACATGCACTTCCATTCCACTGTCACCATCATTTGCGTGTCGTTTTGCACACATTTATATCAATACACATAAAAATAGCTATAATTCACATAGCTAAAGCGATGAAGATGTCTGATGTTGTACACCCGAGAACACCCAAGAACTACGGATACATGCTGACAATGAAACAATATTGTATAATTAATTTCATTAATCAATTTTCATGTGTGTGTATGTGTGTGTACATATATATAGTATATTTGTATGTATGTATGTATATTAGTTTATATGTTTAGTAATATTATTTTATTTTTATTATTAAATTTTCTGTTGTAATTTAATGGAGTGTTTTGACCGGTTTGATTCGTGAACGAATCCTTCGTGTTGGTTTTATCAACTGGTGATTAATTGAGAAGATCCGATTCAAACGAATCGTTCTTTCACAAACCTGACACTTCCAATACTACTTTTCAAATGGCGCAATTCAAGTTTATCAATTTAAACTGTTCGTCCACAAAGCTGTCATATGACTTGGAATATATAATACGAGTCATATGGACTACTGTTATGACACTTTTATAATTCCAAGTCCTTTGTAAAGGCTTGACATCGCACGGAAAATATAATACAGAGCTTTCTTTATCTTACTTTCAAAGAAAGTAGCCATATGTTTGGCACTGTATGAGGATGAGCTTTAATTTCTGAGTGAACTATACCTTTAAGTAGGCTATTATAAATATCTGTTATTCGGAGAAACCTTGTTCGCTAACTAAACAGCATTTTTTGGCCGTTACTAGCGTGTCGGTTGAGATATGACGCCTATGATCTGCCTTGGAGGACAGAAATGACAGTAAACTATTTTAACGCTTAGAAAGCGGTGCGAACAGGTAAGGTGAAAGTGTTTTGCCAAACTTGTTAATTAAACATGTTTACGAGGGGGGAAAAATGAAGAAAGACGCGCTTGGAAAGCAAATACGCAAGATTGCTGTTAAAATATTTTGAGTTGAAATATCAAATACTAGCTTGACGCTTCAAGTTGTTTTTCAGTCACTAAAATGAAGTTGTGGTGGACGGAGCGGTTGTCAATATTGAAGCTGTCAAAAATGCATTTGCATATGAATTCTCCTGAGGTTCACTTACCTGAACAGCTGATGTTTACCGGTAAAGTTGAGCAGACTCTGGGTTGCAGGTTGCACGGCGCAAACGGACTGTGAGGCGATGAGCCGCGTCCTGACTGAAGTTTACGAATCCTACTATGGCGATGGCTACGTGAGTAATATTCATCACACACGCCTTCGCCATTGGCAGGTTCCTAAGCAACGTCAACTGGAACTAATTAATATTCACCACCGACATTTTGCCATTGGAGAGTTATCTAGAACGTCAGCGTGATGTAATTAATTTTCATATTTTGAGCCTTCAATATTGGATGTTAACCACGCGACGTCAGCACTGTGCGAGTAATATTCACAAACTGACGTCGCCATAGTATTTGTATAGAATTCGTAATTTTTCGCGTTTGAAATCTCCACGCATGCTCAACCCGATACCTCAGGGGCAGCGCTACCTGAGAGCACATACTGTATGTCCTACTTTCACTGCCTGTACACTCCCTTCCTCTCTTGCTCCCTATGGGAAGAAATCACTTTGCAATTATACGGCAATAAAAATACCCCAGAAAATGTTCTCTTCTTGCATATGAAGTCTTTGTTAAGCAAATATTGTTAGTTAATAATTTTGCATCCTCAGGGGGGAAAAAATGAGAAACGTTTTTATTTGTTTTACATTTACATTCATGCATTTAGCAAATGCTTTTATCCAAATCGACTTAATCGACAAAGAGCCAACAATAATGCGCAAATGAAGGTTTATAAGACAACTAGCAAGTTAGAGAATAAAAGATTACTTTAAAAGTAAATTTCCATAAGATTTTAAACACACTGTCAGATAAAGAATGTATTTAAAGGGATAGTTCACCCAAAAATGAAAATTCTGTATGAATTTCTGCTCAACACAAAATATATTTTGAAGAATGTCTGAAACCAAACAGTTAGTTGGCCCCAATGATTTCCATAGTATTTATCCATAGCCATAGTATAGTATTTATCCATAGTCCCCATTGACTGCCATATAGTAGGCTATGGATAAATATCAGCTGTTTGATTACCCATATTCTTCAAAATATCTTCTTTTGTGTTCAGCAGGGGAAAGAAATTCATACAGGTTTGGAACAACTTTAGGGTGAGTAAATGACAGAATTTTCATTTTTGGGTGAACTGTCCCTTTAAGTGTGCAAGCTAAATTAAAAATGTTGTAAGTTGGGATATTACTATGCCTTGACTATTTAAGATCGTTCTAATAGAAAATATAACAAAATGCAAAACGTTAAAGCATAAAAAGTACTATATTGGATATATATTGGACCATTGCTTAAATTCAAATAAGCCTCACAAATGCGCTTCTAAGAATGGTCTAAAAATCCCATAAACACACTCCTAAACCTTGTGGAAAGCCTTCCCAGAAGAGTTGAAGCTGTTATAGCTGCAAAGGGTGGGCCAACTCCATATTAAACCCTACGGATTAAGAATGGGATGTCATTAAAGTTCATGTGCATGTAAAGGCAGGCGTCCCAAAACATTTGGCAATATAGTGTATCTTTCTCAGATCTTTCCTTTCTGTACAATAGTACACAATTTTGATAAATGATGTTAATTCATATCTGAAAGAGCCATTTATCAATTATCAAAATTGTGCACTATTGTACAGAATGGAAAGAGCTGGATAAAGCTATGATCACTGAATAACTGCAACCCAAGAATTCACTAATAAAACCAAGGCCTCCGATTCTTTAAGCAGGGGTAGCTTGAGCCAAATTTGTCTTCGGTACACAAGGTTTGAATAATGTTCTAGATGTCTGCTGTGGCGAGACGGCCCGCCAGAACGTATAGACCCCTAATTGCACGCTACAGTAATAGTGATCTACAAAAATTCTATTTTAGAATTTAAAAACAGGGTTTGAGGAAGCATCCACACGGAACTCCACCCGTTTATTCACTTCCTGTGGTGATGTTGGGCAGAGCTTCCATTCATGGGGTATTTTCTTTCCAGGCATTCATAGAACTGCCCATTCTCACACCAACAGCCATCAGCATGAGCATTAAACGCATGGGCCGCACGGGACGTCTGTAGCAGTGGGAGGTAGATGAGAATGGGTCTAAATCAATCTCCACATCAATAATCCTAAATATAAACATGCATGCACAGATATTAATGGAGATGGATGCAGCCATCTCAAGTGCATCGGATGTTGATGTCAAGTCTGTGCCACATGTCCCAGGAGTGAGTCGGGTCTAATGAAAGCCGCTATTCCCACATCCCTGAATGTGCTCGACTATCTCACCTCATTTCTCAGCCTGACAGAACAGAAGATCAGAAGCATAGTCTGGCTTAATACCACTAAACGAAACATGAAATTGCAGCATTTGTAGCTTCAAGAGTTGAGCATGGCACTAACAACGCCAAGGTCATGGGTTTGATTCCCAGGGAATGCATGAACTGATCAGACGTATACATTAAATGCAATGTAAGTTGATTTGGATTAAATTATCTGCCAGAAGCATAAATAAAGAACCACATGGGACAAAAAAAAAGTGATTCCTGAGTCAGGCATGCAAATTGGCAGTTAGCTGTGAATGGAAGGGGTTTGCTTCCAAAAACGTATTGTGATACCAATGTGTAAAATTCCTGCAGAGATGCTGGTGACGAAGAAGGAGCTTTTCTAGAAGGGACTGTGACAGTGTGGTGTCGAAGGAGTTGGAAATAACAGGTCTATCTCTTGCCTCACTGATAATGAAACAGGCACGCTTTTCCCTCCAGAGCACTCTTCCGTTTCTCTTGGACAGAGAATGAAGTTCTTTTACTCTGATGTTGTCAAGAGACTGTCTTGAGCAGGAACCAATGATAAACAAGGCATTTAAGCACAGGAAAAAAAAATATTTAGTCAGTAATATCATTGAGGCACTGGAGTATTAACACCAGTTGTTATTCTCTTTTTAAAAAAAGATCTGACTCTAGAAACCTGTCAAGAATATGGGTCTGGGTCTTAATTCTCCACAAACTCACAACAAAAATATAAGAATGCAATGTTGATGCAAATTGAGCCCAAATTCTCAATACTCAATGTATTATATTTCATATACTATCAAAATCAAAATACATCAAATGAAAAACAAGATGTATTATGGAAAAGAAAATAAGATTGTTTTCATTATGGTAATGAGAATTGTGTGGAAAATAAGATTAATTTTTTAAAAATGTGCTTAATCTTAACCATCTTAATTTTTATGCTATTATATATAAATTATATACATATATACTTTGTCTCATTATCATAATGAAATAATTCCCATTCTCATTCATAGTGCATCTTATTTTTAATTTCATATATTTTATTTTGATCTATATCAAAGCAAACCTGGGATCCTTCTTTAAATTGACTGCTAGCTCTTAATTGATGACCTTTAATTCATATGCGTTCCGCTGCTTTACAATCCCAGTGGGCTTGTCCTGCGTCCCATTAACATCAGCTACAAAGAAAAGGGCTGTTTCTATATCAGGCTTCACTTATGCCGTCTAGGCTCAGTTACCCCTGAAGGTCACAGCAGATGAGAATCCTGTTGGGCAGCACGGCAGAAATCAGTGAAAGCAAAGAAGCTTCATGTCCAATGCCGGCCAGGCTCTTTGAAACGCATGCATTTTAGTGCATCTGAAATGAGATGTGACAGAAATCACATGTGTGTATTACACTAGCCACAACACCGAACATCATGTGTACCACAGAAATGTTACTTAAGCTCTACCACTGACATGAGCAAGGAATTGAGATGGAAAACCTCAAGACATAAAATTGGCTTACATTTTTCAATCAAAGGAACCAACATCGAATAGTCACCAAGAAAGAAAGAAATATTAAATTTTCCATTCAAAAGCTGTATTTTCCTTCGATCAACATCTCCAAATGATGCCGCAAACAACTTATATGAATCAATTAACTGAAACGACGAAATAAAATAATCAACTTTAAAACACCATATCTGCTTAGGGATGCACAGATATTAACATTTTAATAAAAATTTATCAAAAATATTCAAAATATTAAGCAGCACAACTGTTTTCAACACTAATAAGAAAAAATGTTTCTTAAGCAAATCAGCATATTAGAATGATTTCTGATCATAAAAAATTCAGCTTTACCATCATAGGAATAAATTACATTTTAAATAAATTAAAATAGAAAATTAAAATATTTCACAATATTGTTTTTACTGTATTTTTTGTGGAAAAAATGCTGCCTTGGTTGTGAGCATTAAAGAGATTTTTTTTAAAACATTAAACAATGTTACAACCCCAAACATTTGAGCAGTAATGTATAAATTGTATATTTCTAGCAATTTATCTTGATATATTATTAATTGGTTTTAAATCATAAGCAGCTTCAATAAGCACAGTAAGCCTTTTAAATTTATAGCAAATGTTATATTTAATCTTGCTTTTTCCCAATTACTTCAAAAACAACATCAAAAATACAATTGGGCAAAGGATACGCAAAATACAAAATATTGTTGAACAGCCCTGTTTAACCGCTAAAATTTGTTTCCTTACACATCATCAGAGTGTGTATAGTACATTTCCACATGAGTCCTTTGACTGCTCAAACACTCTATGCTTTACTGTATAACAACATAAAGGCTAAGCAAAAGCACACAGGTGAAAGCCACAGTGAACGAGGAACGGCTCAAAATTGGTACATGACTATCATAATTTCATTCTGTCTTCCTTCAGGCGGCTATCTGCGTCTCCTCGGTGAGCCATCCCTGCTCCTCTCGCCTTTCCTCCTGTCAGAATGCCTGTTCTCTTTGTCCGCCCTCTCCAATCCGTTCCTGTACGAGTCCCTGGAGTCGATCTCTTTGCGGCTCCTCTCTCGTGACTTTGACCTGTCCCGGCTCCGCCGCAGAGGCTCCTTCTCTCGGCTCTGCCGTCTATCTTTGTCCTTGTCCGCTCGGGAGTCGTTTTTGCCATCATCCTTGTGCCTGCGTGAATCTGGCTGTCTGTCCTCATAGTCCTGAGTGTGCCTGTGATGCTGCTGCTCCTTATGTCCTCTTCCACGATCCGGTTCTCCTCTTTGCCGAGCAGGGGGCGATTCGTCCCCATGTCCCCGGCGGCGAGAATCTCTTTGTTGTTTGTCGGGTCCACGCCGGTCCTCATTGTTGCCATCTTGCCGGCGGTTCTCGTGCCTCTTGCTGAGCCGCTCCTCTAGAGGAGATCGCTGGTTTGCTGCCTTGCTGGACATCTTCTCCTTGTTCTTGTTCTTCTCCTTGTTCTTGTTCTTGTTCTTGTTCTTGTCCTTGTTCTTGCCTGATGCCTTCTTGCGCCTTGAGTCAGAGTCTGTGAAGGGAGAGAAGAATTTCGTAAGTATTTCAAGGATCAAATCAAAAGTGATGTGTTCAGTTTGGAGGAGTTCATTCAGTAACATAAAAAGGGAAAGGAATTCAAAAGGAATTCTAGTTCGCTTCCATTGTGTGCTAGCCTTAAGTTTGGAAGTTAAGACAGGAAACGTTATGAAAATCTGATTAAAAATTACAGTGTCAAAAATTATTTTTGAAAATAATTTTGCGTTGACAATTTGATTAAAAATTAGTCAAAAATTATTTTTGAAAAGTGAGACATGCATGAATCATTCACAATAATATCAATAACATGCATTTAGAAAATAGGGTGAATTTCCATTTAATGTCGATGTTAAGCAGATAAAACTGTGCCAGTTCAAAACAACTCAAACTGATTCAGTGAGAGTCATGAGACGATTCAAACTGATAAATTGAGATTGCCGTTTTTATCATTTGTCATGTGTTAATGATTCATGAGCAATGTGTGTGATTTAGAGAACCTGCAGCACTAAATCTGGCCTATTTTCAAGTCAATATGATCAAACCACTAAAATGCAGCATAAAGCTGGCATGAAACGGAAGTTGCAATAGTGTTTTTTTTCTTCCCTATTGTGACGTATATCCGAGTGAAACGGTTTCTGGAATGAGAAAAATGTAGGGCGGGATTTGATTTCGTCCTTCAAGGCCGGGACACACCAAGCCGACGGTTGGCAAGCGTCTGGGGGCTAGTTTTAGCAGCGTCGGCTCTCGTCAGGCTCACATCGGCGGCAGTTTGCCCAATTCAGCATGTTGAATCGGCGTCTGGGCCGTCTGTGAGAGTGGGAACTCTGATTGGGTGTTCAGTATAGCAAACGAGTAGTGCACGAGAATTAAAGCGAAAGTGATGAAAAAGAACAAGTAAGTCAAGACGGTACAGACAGTGTTTGTGCAAGTATGTCTTCCTTGAAAAGCAGCAATGAACATCAATTAACATTCATTAAACGGTAGCAGAGGAGATGAGAGAGGCCTGACATCGCATCTCGTCTAAAAATGTAACTTCATTAACAGCCTCAAGAACAAATTACTGCACTTGAATGGCTGCAACTCTCACACTCCTGTCAGAATCTGCCTGTTCTCAAATCTAATTATATTCTCTTTTTACACAGTGCTAAAGCCATAAAAAGTGTCTATTTGCATACAGACTGGGAGGGGAAGTGTTTATCCACATTTTTCAACAGCCCATGATGCTTTGTGCAAAATATGGGAATAACTTCCGTTAAACTGTAAACAATCAGCGAAAGGTTCGCTCTATGAGCGCAATAAGCATTTATAAAAAAACTGGGTACAATGAGATGACATTATTCTACTCACTCTTCAACCATCAAAAATTAAAAGGACATTTAAAAGTGTAAACGCATTAACAAATTACTACCCCAGACCATGAATCTCCCCCGATTATTTCCGCAGCATTATCACAGACATGCTAAATATCACTGTAGTAATATATGTCTGTATTACATAACACATTGCCTTAATCAAAAATGTTAATTAACTGGAACATTGAGTGATTTCTGTCATTGCGACAGAAAATAAATATTGTATTTACCTGCTTAGAAACATTCCAGTAAACACTGCTAATAGGGATTAAAAGTGAAAAGGGGAGACACAATTACATTTTAAAGCATCCGTGTGAAAACAAACCTGGAAAGAGACATGAGGATTTGGGGAGGAAACAAGAGATTCTTAGTGCATTCCAGTGAATTATTCATGGGATAATATCATTAATTATATCGCAAGAGCAGACCACAAATGTGCAGTATATGTTGTCATTTTTCATACTGTTACAGCAGAATACAAAGGGGAAAAAAAGAAAATAATCAGGAGGAAAAGAACGCAGTGACTGAAAAGAGCTCGTCATACCACGTCACATTAAAATACCAAGCATTACGTTATTCTCTTGAAGTCTGAACATGAGAACATGAAGGAAATTTTACAGCTCATCCAGTCAAATGACAGATACGGATTATTTGTAGCGCAACCTTATGATTTGAAATTATTTGTTTTAGTCTTTTTGAGTGAAACTTCCCCAAAACGCAGTAGGACCGTTAGGAAAAAGGTGGAGGACAAGAGTGCCGCAATTCAAAAGAAACTATTTATGAGCAATTCCTGGCTGGGATGAAGATATTTCTGCCATAAAAAGTTGATCTATGAAACACATCATAGTTTAATTAAAGGTTAAACATGTTATCACTTTCATTTTATATATATATGTTGGACTCAAAAGGAAAATTCTAGCTGATGAAATATTTTAAAGCTATGTAAAACCTGGAAACTTTAAAAAGCCATGATTTCCCCAGGTTTTCCATAACCACAGGGATCATAAATGCCCAAATAGCTGAAACTTGAAAGATTCTTGTCAAAATTTGAGAATTTATGTGATGGGATCTACAAAGTGGACACTCCTAAAGTCCTGGAGTACAGGCTGGTGATCATCAGGGCTCAGGAAGGGAGGGGGGAAACACTCCATAACAAACAGAATAATTAAGGAAGAAAAACAAACACAAAACTGATCTCATGTCAAGTCCAGACACTAAAGGCATGAATAATTAGGCACCGGGCTAAAGGGCGCACTTTCTTTCACATTTCACCAAGTTCTTTAAAGTTACAATGGAAAACCGGATTGTCCCTGCTCTTGTTCATTACGAGAGTTTGGTCTACTAAGCAAACCCACTGTAACATCCACAATTCAAAGCTTTCAATCCAATCTAAACCATGGGACATTTAGTTATGGGCATGATAACACTACTTACAATTCAGGTGGGAATTGTAAGTAGGGCTGCATGATATATCAAAATAAAATCAATATAGTAATATGGCTTAGTTCAATAGTGAAATCGCACATTATTATAATATATGCGCTGCCAGTTTCCCTGACTCTGAAACACTGTATCATGAGCTGCATGAGTGTAAAACAGATCTGTGCATCATTCCAAAGCCGGCAATGCATATATTTATTTTCCGGCAAAATAAAAACTAGATGGTTTTACATTTGAAAATGAAGAAATGATGACACATATAGCTCTTGTATATATTAGTATTGTAATTTTACAGTGTACTATAAAATTATTTTTGTAATTTTATAAAATACTAAATTTTTTATTTTACAATATACAAACCCGATTCCAAAAAAGTTGGGACACTATACAAACTGTGAATAAAAACAGAATGCAATGATGTGGAAGTTTCAAATTTCAATATTTTATTCAGAATACAACATAGATGACATATCAAATGTTTAAACTGAGAAAATGTATCATTTTAAGGGAAAAATAAGTTGATTTTAAATTTCATGGCATCAACACATCTCAAAAAAGTTGGGACAAGGCCATGTTTACCACTGTGTGGCATCCCCTCTTCTTTTTATAACAGTCTGCAAACGTCTGGGGACTGAGGAGACAAGTTGCTCAAGTTTAGGAATAGGAATGTTGTCCCATTCTTGTCTAATACAGGCTTCTAGTTGCTCAACTGTCTTAGGTCTTCTCTGTCGCATCTTCCTCTTTATGATGCGCCAAATGTTTTCTATGGGTAAAAGATCTGGACTGCAGGCTGGCCATTTCAGTACCCGGATCCATCTTCTACGCAGCCATGATGTTGTAATTGATGCAGTATGTGGTCTGGCATTGTCATGTTGGAAAATGCAAGGTCTTCCCTGAAAGAGACGACGTCTGGATGGGAGCATATGTTGTTCTAGAACTTGGATATACCTTTCAGCATTGATGGTGCCTTTCCAGATGTGTAAGCTGCCCATGCCACACGCACTCATGCAACCCCATACCATCAGAGATGCAGGCTTCTGAACGGAGCGCTGATAACAACTTGGGTTGTCCTTGTCCTCTTTAGTCCGGATGACATGGCGTCCCAGTTTTCCAAAAAGAACTTCAAATTTTGATTCGTCTGACCACAGAACAGTTTTCCACTTTGCCACAGTCCATTTTAAATGAGCCTTGGCCCAGAGAAAACGCCTGCGCTTCTGGATCATGTTTAGATATGGCTTCTTTTTTGACCTATAGAGTTTTAGCCGGCAACGGCGAATGGCACGGTGGATTGTGTTCACCGACAATGTTTTCTGGAAGTATTCCTGAGCCCATGTTGTGATTTCCATTACAGTAGCATTCCTGTATGTGATGCAGTGCCGTCTAAGGGCCCGAAGATCACGGGCATCCAGTATGGTTTTCCGGCCTTGACCCTTACGCACAGAGATTGTTCCAGATTCTCTGAATCTTTGGATGATATTATGCACTGTAGATGATGATAACTTCAAACTCTTTGCAATTTTTCTCTGAGAAACTCCTTTCTGATATTGCTCCACTATTTTTCGCCGCAGCATTGGGGGAATTGGTGATCCTCTGCCCATCTTGACTTCTGAGAGACACTGCCACTCTGAGAGGCTCTTTTTATACCCAATCATGTTGCCAATTGACCTAATAAGTTGCAAATTGGTCCTCCAGCTGTTCCTTATATGTACATTTAACTTTTCTGGCCTCTTATTGCTACCTGTCCCAACTTTTTTGGAATGTGTAGCTCTCATGAAATCCAAAATGAGCCAATATTTGGCATGACATTTCAAAATGTCTCACTTTCAACATTTGATATGTTATCTATAACTTATCTATAACAACTTTTTTGGAATCGGGTTTGTAATATTTTTTATGGAAAAATATTTGAAGAGGTTTTTTTTAAACCCTGTTTACTTTATGGTTGAAAAAGGTTGGAGTTTTGAGTTCTTAGGAGGAGTAAAGTGTGAATACCCACATTTTTGAAGTTTATAATATTTCAACCCTAAAAGGGATATTTGTACAGAGAAAAAAAAGTCTTTAGAGTAAAGTCATTTTTCAGATTTTTTTTTAATTATTTTTATTTTCTATTCAGATGCACTCCTCAAAAAAGAAAAAAAGAAAATCACCTCTTTCTAGAATGATTATGATCTACTCTTGTAATTTTGAGAAAAGTCCTATTTTTCATATCGCAATATATAGCAGAAAAATTCCCCCCGATTTCGAGCATCCTTAATTGTAAGGAACGTTTAACTAATTTAATCTATTATGGTTCTGATTCCACTTATTGATCCCTTTTCCTCAATAATTCCATAAATGATTCCTTTAGTACTTCAGAGCAAATAGGTTAGCCAATCATAACAAATGATTTGAGGGAGAAAAGGCCCCTTTTATACTAAACTGACGAGTGTTTTAATACCTGAAGAGCTGTCACTGCTGGAGGAGGAGTCCGAGTCGCTGGACGAGTCAGAGTCGCTATCGCTGCTGTCACTGTCAGATGAGGAATCTGAAGATGAGGAGGAGTCTGAAGAGGAAGAGGAGGAGGAAGTATCAGATGACTCCACATCCTGATTCTGGGTCATGATCATCTTAGGAGCATTCTTCAGATGTTCTCTCAGCTCATCCCTGAAACAGAAAAAAAAAAAAAAAAAACAGTTTGATGAGCATTAGTTCATAATTGAAGCCGACCTAAAAGGGGATGTTTCACAGGTTCTTACGTCAGTCCTCCAAGGCCGATAGATGTGAAGAAATTAATGGCAAATCTTGTGTTCCTCGGGTTATCACGTGGGAACAGACCCTCGAAGAAAGGCTGAAGAGTCCTGAGGAATAAACAAATGAAATGGTCCATTATACGGCTTCATTATAAAGTTTATTATGAGTTAATTTTATTTAATGAAGCAGCACAGTACACAAAGAAAAGCACTTACATGTCCTTCAGTCTCTCGTTCAGTTTTGGCAAACCCATGTAAGCACAAAGTTCCTGGAACAAAATCTTCACAAAGATTCGACTGGAGGACGTCGTTGTGTCTTCGCTCATTTTAACACATTCAAGGACCTGAGAGAAAACACTGTTTTACTGCATCAGGAAACCAATAATGTGTCTGGCCGTATTGATGAGTTGTTGCTTAAAACGTAATTACAGCCTGCGGGACGCATTCGTTTATAAGCCACGTCTAAATGCTGATGTGGTCTATGTAAAGAAGGAAGTAATAAAAGTAACTCACACTCCATGGAACAGAGTCTGTGTAGAGGAGATGAGCAAACATTCGAGCAACGTTACGAAGTTTGTTGGTTTCAAGCCGGTGGATGGTTTCATACTGCTCCTGGAAGATGGCCTCAAAACTCTCCATGTATTCTTTCTTCAACAAGCAAAACCTCTACATAAAAGATGAAAATGTCAGATGGAGAAACAAAAACAGCTGTTGCAATCTCTAACCCTAACCCATAACAAAATCAAACCAATAAATCATTTAAAAATGAACCTGCAATAAAAAAAACTAAATAAAAAGGTTTTAACCTTACAATTAACATTAAAAAAAAAAGTAATACAAATTATAAATAAACAATAAATAAAAATCAAAACAAATGAATAAATAAATATTTTTTTAAAAATTAACCTACAAGCTAAAAAAAGTTTTTAATAAAATAAAACAAAATTAAATAAACATTTTAAAAGTTGTCATCTTATAATTAAATTAAACAAACAATATAAAATAAGTAAAATGTTCTTTTTTCATTATGGTCATTTCAACGTGAATGCAGCATAACAGTGACAGAGGGAAAGACTCACCCCAGCTAGGAGACCAAAGAACTTCTCATATGTTCTTTGCTGGGCACAACAGTCCAGGATCATGTTGCACAGCTCTTTCTATGGAGAGAAACAGATGCACATGAGAAAAAAAAAGTCTCAAAAGCAGACTAAGCATCAGCTGTTTGCACTTTAAAGAAACAAAATCAAGGTGTGGATCTGATCATCCATTCCCAGCACTTCTCCCTAATGTGTATTGATTTCATAACCTCATATCTTCACCAAGGAGCCTAGGATTGTGAGACAGACATAGTAACAGACAAGATCATGATCAATTTAACAAATTATACCTGAACACATTAGATGTGATCTAAAAACAGTTCTGGTAAAATCTCAAGGCTCTTTCCTTCAGCTGAAACAGTGGACTTCAATCCAGGCACATGAAGTGTTAAGCACTTGAGATATGGATTAATCATTAAGATGTTTTGTGAACTCTTTAATAACAAAGCTATTATATGGCATAATGCACAGATCTGATCTTTTGACCATTTTTTATTTTTTTGACCACCTGTTTACATTCACTTAAAACATGACTCATATCCATTATCTGCATTTACATGAATCCACGCCCAAACTAGAATGATTTTATTGGTGATTGCTTTCAGCTACATGGTTGACTCTCGGGTTTTGAATGGCTGTATATTAAAATTAATTCACGTCAGGTGGTTCTTTGACTTTAATGTACACCAGATGTGATTATCCTGCTTATACCACAATCTCTTGCCAGCATGGTTGAATAAAATTTTATTTAGCACGGATATATAAAATTGGTTAAAAGTGACAGAAATCTTTTGTAACATACATTATAAATGTCTGTACTATTTCAAATAAAAAATGAAAACTTCAGAATAAATGTCACACAAGTTCATTCATGAAGCATCCGTGTACGTCCAAGCACATAATAATGCGATTAAGGTGTTCACATACCTGTTTATTGCGACTAAATCAGTGTGTCACATAGTTAAATGGGAGTATGGTTATGACGATTATGAGCTTAAATCGCATTAGTTTGATCAAAGTATTTCATTTACATGAGGTTTAATGCCTCATTCAATATCACCAAAATCCCATTATAAATCGCATTATAAGGGTGCATGTAAATGCACTCGATGATAATAATAATAATAATAATAATAATAATAATAATAATAATAATAAGAAGAAATGTTTCTTGAGCACTAAATCAGCATATTAGAATGATTTCTGAAGGATCATGTGACACTGAAGACTGGAGTAATGGCTTTTACAATTACAATATTACTGGTTTTATTGTACTTTTGATACAAAAAAATATATAAATAATAATTCCAGCCTTGGTGCGCATAAAAGACTTACTGAAAAACGGGAAAAAAAAAAAATCTGACTAACTTTTGAACAGCAGTACATATATGAGCAAATCAACAACCTAAATTCATAGAAAAACTGTGGGAAGTTGAAGATGCTTGGAACATCCTACCTGCAAACTACAGTACTGTGAAAACATTTAGGCACTTGTTGGGAAAAATGGTTGTAATGTGAGAATATTTCTAAAAAAAAATAGTTTTTATTTATCAATAAACTTCTATTAACTAAATCAAATTAGTATTTCATATGACCACCTTTTCCAAGGTACACACGCACAGTAATTAATGTTGTTTCAAACATTTAGGGGAGAAACTTCAAAAAGTCTCCAATGCAAAGAAAACCTATGGTGGAGAGATTCAATTGAGGTGATGTCAGGTAATTCTCTGAAATCCCTTAGTGAGCCCATCCTCATGCCTGGACTTGATGTGATCCTACCTACAGATGCCCATTCCTCCCCTCACAGGAAACAGGAAGGATTCTATGCTCCAAACAGCCATTTAGCTTTTCCCACTTCACACCTGCGACTCAGCTGAGCTCCACGGCCCCTCACACACAGTAGGTATAACATCTCAACTTACTGCATGAGCTGCAGCACTTCTCTGCTTATACTCTATAACACTCCATAAGCCTATTGATTTCATGATCTACCTCATATATATATATATATATATATATTCACCTGGGAGCTCAGGATTATGAGGAAGAAAGGCATGCTTGTGATCAATTTACAAATTAAACCCCTAACAGGCTGCAGTCTGGCACCAAATTAGAATTGAAGCTGAAAATCACATGCAAAAGAAACCAGCGCTGGATATCAAGAACAGTGTCCAGGGTAGATAAAGTACTGAGCATGAGGTACAGTTGAGATGGTATCAAGCCCTGATGAGATCATTTCTGACTCTTCTAACAGGTGCCTGCAGGCAGCGAGCCACATGCTCCAGGTAAGGTGTTCTGATCACAGGACAGTTTGAGAGCGAGTGTGGAGCAGAAAGGTGGCTCAGCTCTACTGCACTAGTCTCTCATTTATATATTTCAGAGAGCTAAAAATCCTACAGGCTGTGCTCGATTACGGATCAGAAATATCATTAGAGTAAAGGAAAAGTTCTGTCAAAAGTCAAACCTGACGTGATGCACCTTCATTTTCCAGAAACAAGAACGTGATGTGAACTACAGTGGAGGGGATGAATTTTTTTTTTTTTTTTTGGGAAAAAACTACTAATTTCAGAAGACTGATTATTTTTTTTAGCACTTTTAGGTTGTATTGTGTCATTTTTGGACCTTGACAGAGGCCACATTTATATTTGTAATATGACAGATCACTAGATATCCTGTACAAAAAAAAAGTTCAAAAGTTTGGGATCAGTAAAATAAAATGAAAAGTTTTTCCAAGAAATCTCTTATGCTCACAAAGGCTGCATTTATTTTATTAAATACAGTAAAAACATAATATTCTGAAATACTATTAAAATAACTTTTCTAATAATATATTGAAAATTGTAAAGTATTCCTGTCAAGGAAAAGCTGAATTTTCAGCATCATTACTCCAGTCTTCAGAAATCATTTTAATATGCTAATTTGCTGTTTAAGAAACATATGATAGTATTATCAATGTTGAAAACAGTTGTGCTGCTTAATATTTGTGGAAACTGCGATGCTTTTTTCAGGATTCTGATTCTATTCTATTCTATTCTATTCTATTCTGATGAACAAAGTCCAAAAGAACAGCATTTATTTGAAATAGAAACTTTTGGTAACCATGCAAAAGTTTTACTGTCACATTTGATCAATTTAATGAATCATTGCTGAGCAAAAGTATTAATTTCTTTGAAAAAAAAAAAATCGTAGTGACCCCAAACTTCCGAACAGAGGAAGAGTAAACAATGACAGTTTTTCAGTAAACACTTTCTTTAAGCCTGAGCATCTCAGAATTTGGTAATACAGTTGTGAGCAAAGCTTCCAGTTCTAGAAGAAATCCGACTACGGTTCTCTGACTCAGCTAATACCTGTTCCTCATGTATGAACAGGGAAATCCCTGCTAATTAAACGGTTTTATGACACTGGCAGCATTACTGCAGACAAAGCAGGAGCAGAAATCCAGGCTTTGGCATTGGTGAATCACTCCCTGATTCACTCATTAGCATCTTCCCCATTGCCTCAAGCAGAAAAAAACATGGTGGAACACGAGAGATTCTATCAAAGGAGATGTCAGGTAAATCTTTTCAGCCCAAAGGGCCGAAAAAAAACCCATAGTGACCCTTTGCGGTGATCCTACCCACACAGCAAACCAGAGGGATTACATGCTCGAAACAGCCATTTTAGCACTTCTCTCTTTAGCACCTGCGGCACAGTCGCGCTCCCGCATGCCCTCACTTTAAGTGCAACATCTCATCCCACTACACTCTGCTTTGGCTGCTTGGATACATTATAGCTAGAGGAACTACAGAATGATGGACGGATTGTGATTGACACGAAGCTGATAGAAGTTTTTCCCTCAGGACAGACTAGTACTTTTTGAAGAGTGATATGAGACGAAGAGAGCGCAGGAGAGCATCCGTGATGTGAAATCTGTAATCGTGCACAGCAAGACTGTAGCCACAGATGACCAGCCATCTGCTCTGCAAAGACTGATGGAAGAAAAATGATGAAATGCCATTAACTTTTATTAAAGCAGCGGTACATGAATAACAAAGAAACAAATGAAGGGCTTTAACCATTTGAAGTAACTTCAAAACCACGCCAGCCTATTTCATTTCCTCTCAAGAAAAATTGGCAGAGCTGTCAGATCGAACAAACAGCACAAGGACTGAAACCCAGACTCACACCCAGACAATCAATAACCACTTACCGCCAGTATATCCACAACACAATAAAACTTCTATATTGAGAGCAAAAAAAAAAAACCTATCACTTCTGTTGCTAAAACCCAACTGAAACCTCACAAAAAAAACGGCTCGACTGAATCATTGGCGCATGTGGGACATTGAGTGAACTCAGTCAGACACGGAGCAGCATTCCCAAAGTGCAGTGGACTTGGCAGGATGACCTTCTTTCTGTGTGGATGAGTACAGCCTGAGTTTTACGCATCTACCTCTGTGGGACAGGCAAAGAAAGTCATGCTGAAGATCTGCCATGTAAAGAACAAACTGGAGGAACCATTCAATCAATAACTCCAAGGAGTGAAAATTCAGGTGAAGAGCACTGTGCAAGAGAAATGTATTTTCTATTACCCCCGTATCGGGTGTGGAATATACTCTGCATATGCTGAATAAACATTGTATGCTATCTCATAAAGATGTCAAAAGCACAGGCACACTGGTACCATGTCGATCCAACAAGAAAAAAAATAAAGATACCAGTTTTTCCAATGGTATCAGTAGTAACAACTCAATTTGGTACCCATGACTTCTTTCAAACACTAATATATGAATATATGGACAAATTCCTCTGCCAAAAGAATTTCCACTTTGCAGCTTAACTTTTACTAACTTTTGGTGTGGTATTGAAAATTTGTGAAATTGGTTTTGGTTTAATTAGTGCTCATTCGGCAGGTTAAGGATTTGAAGACTTAGTTCGGGGTCAGTATTTTTTTTTTTTTTTTGGAAAGAAATACTTTTACTCAGCAAGGGTGAGGTTAGTTCACCCAAAAATGAAAATGACTCGCCCTCAAGCCATCCTAGGTGTATATGACTTTCTTCTTTCAGCCAAACAAAAAGTTATATTAATAAATATCCTGGCTCTTTCAAGCTTTATAATGGGAGTGAATGGTACGATAGATTTTGAAACCCAAAAAAGTGCATCCATCCATCATAAAAGTAATCCATACAGCTCCAGGGGGTTAATAAAGGTCTTCTGAAGCGAAGCGATGCATTTTTGTAAGAAAAATGTCCATATTTATACGAAAAATGTCCATATTTATACCTTTATTAATTATAATCACTGGCTTCCGGTAACGGCCGTACACAAGTCGAGTTCCGGTGGAAGAGTTAAGCTAGTTATAAATACAAGACACCCCAAATAAACAAAATGAACGGTCATCCATATCCCTCTCTGCACTTAATGCATTCTCACTCTGTCACTCATTGGCAAAGGCAATGGCAGCAGCAGCTCTTTGTGAAATTATTCATCATTCGATTAGCGTCTCATGCAGCTGAATTATCTATCCGCTAACTGAAAGCAGTTGTGATTCAGCTCGATGCACTCAATCCATACGTTTGTACTCCATGTGGCTGAGGCGGGCGGAGGCAGAAATGTGGCTGAATAATGAACAGGCCATCTGTGAAGTCCCATGATTCATCCCGCACTTGTGATGTGTTTATTGCTCAGAAGACTAATAATCGTGCCATCAACTCCACTGCGAGACAGCGGCTGCTCTGTATCAATTGTCATTGCCTTTGCTAATTTTCACTTGAACCTCGTCAAAAGTGTGCACTATGAAACATTTTACAATCGTCTTTTGAAGTGCAAACTTTGATGTGTCGACATGGAAATTATGAGACTGGCTGTAATGTTTTCAATCCTTTCTGCCATCGACATTTCAATGTAAACATCGACACAGCAAGCTAAACCATTTATATTATTTTCACATGCCAGGCTTTGGCCTTCACTTTTCCGAGGGTGAAGTATTAAATGATCCCTATAAACTGAAGGCTGAATAACAGTGAATCATCTCAGCTTCGTGGACCTTAGGCAGAGTAGACAACATATTTAATGTGATGTGAATAATAATGAGGCTTCCTAGTTTTTACAACCCATGTTTTCTAGAAGTTAACTGAAAAGACATACGCTACGGTTTGAAGTAGCTAAAGTTGGGGTCAGTAAGATTTAAATTGATCAAAAGTGACAGTTAGGACATTAATACTATCATTGATAACTGATGCATACAACCAACAAATTGGACAAACAGTTATTAAATGCACAAGGGGCAAAGGATGTGTAGAACTTTGGGAATGATGGAAGTTCCAATTCCAAATGAGTTCTATGTCGGTCTTCATCTTTGTAATGCTGTTGTCAGTGTGGGGAAACTGGAAACCAAACATGTGGTAGACTTCTTACTGCAGACTATAAACAATCTCCACCCTAACAGAAACACCTGCCAATCAGCAGCAGCTGTACGGATTTTAAAGCAACATTCCACCTTTTTATAGCAATCTTTAAAACATGCAGAAGCTAATGACCTCATCTAGAGGGATTTTCGTAAAACATAACAGTTTATCTTATTAATACATGCTACCACTGGGAGATATCATTGTACATGCTACCTCTGGGAGATATCATTAGGAAGCATGGCGTTAGTTTTCATTGTTATGCTGACGATACTCAGCTCTATATTTCTTCACACCCTGACGAAACTTACCAATTCACAAGATTAATGGAATGCATAGCTGATATAAAAAACTGGATGACTAGTAATTTCCTGCAACTTAATTCAGAAAAAACTGAATTTTTAATTATTGGACAAAAAAAACTCCACAAGCAGTAACATAGAATACTGTCTAACACTTGATGGCTGCTCTGTCAAGTCCTCGTCGTCAGTTAGGAACCTGGGTGTGCTCTTTGATACCAATCTTTCATTTGAAAGCCACGTTTCAAGCATCTGTAAAACTGCATTCCACCATCTTAAAAATATATCTAAATTACGGCACATGCTTTCAATGCAAAATGCTGAACAGTTAGTTCATGCGTTCATGACCTCAAGGCTAGATTATTGTAATGCTCTACTGGGTGGTTGCCCTGCTCGCTTAATAAATAAACTGCAGCTGGTCCAAAACGCAGCAGCTCGAGTTCTTACTAGAACCAGGAAGTATGACCATATTAGCCCGGTTCTGTCAACACTGCACTGGCTCCCTATTACATTGGTGCATACATTTTAAAATCTTGCTGATTACTTACAAAGCACTAAATGGTTTAGCTCCCCAGTACTTGACCGAGCTCTCAACACATTATACTCCATCACGTCTATTGTGGTCTCAAAATTCTGGCTAGTTGATAATACCTAGAATATCAAAATCAACTGCAGGCGGTCGATCCTTTTCCTATTTAGCACCTAAACTCTGGAACAGTCTTCCTAGCATTGTTCGGGAAGCAGACACACTCTGTCAGTTTAAATCTAGACTACAAACACATCTCTTTACTATGGCATACACATAAAACATTTTTAATTTATATTATTCAAATCAGTTAAATGATTTTTAGGCTGCATTAACTAGGTCAGCCGGAACCCGGGAACACTTCCCATAACACCTGATGTACTCGTTACATCATAAGAAGAATGACACCTACGCTAATGTTAGTCTCTCTGTTTATCCCGAGGTTTACTGCAGTCAGCCGGATCCGGGCCGTATCCAGTTTAGATGGTGGACCTGCACCCAGACATGACCAACGCATCCCTGAAGTGTCTGCAGAGACCGTGTCAACTAGACTCCCCCTGAAATTGCCTCATCGACACGGCATCCTCAATAAACCTGTCCCCGGCGTGATGACCCCAATCTTTCGAATATTCCTATCTAATAATTGCCTCACCGAAACGGCATTCTCAATAAACCCGTCTCCGTTGTGATGACTCCAATCTTTCGAATATTCCTATCTAATAATTGCCTCACCGACACAGCATGATGGCCAGAGGAGAACTGGCACCCCGACTGAGCCTGGTTTCTCCCAAGGTTTATTTTTCTCCATTATGCCACCTGATGGAGTTTTGGTTCCTTGCCACTGTTGCCTTTGGCTTGCTCAGTTGGGGACACTCAAATTTTCAACTAAATATTCAAATAAATTTTCAACTAAATTGCTGATCTGCCTGCATGGTCACTATATGATAATTGAAATGAGCTGGATAACATCAACGTTTTCTCCAGAGCGGCTGTACAGCCGAATCAAATTCTGTTGCATTATTTTCCTGTTTAACACTGTGAAGCTGCTTTGAAACAATCAGCATTGTAAAAAGCGCTATATAAATAAAGGTGACTTGACTTAATGACAGAAAACGTTCACAAATGTTCAGCTTGGATTTACAGCTATGAAGGTTGGGCAAATTGTTATGCTTAGAGTTTCTTACATCAATGAATATCCACTAGAATTAAGAAAAAAAGAAAAAAAAAAAAATTCTGATCAAATTAGTCTTTCAGATTTGTGACCAGTTTAACTAACTCAAAAGAATGATTCACTCACAGCTGTATGAGTTTAAACCAAAGAAAATCTAGAAAACTACTACTACAAAAAAAAAAAAGTATATTTACTCCATACATTTCCATGCCTTGATTATTGATAAGACTTGATTATTCCATGACTTTTGCAGGCCTGGAAAACCGCTTTAAAATTCCCTTATATTTCCAGGTTTTCCATGATTGTGGAAACCCTGCATTTAGGAGCAAAGCCAGATCCAGGGCTCTAGAGTGCGACCAAAATTTGTAAGGGTGCGACTAAAATTTTTCCTAGGTCGCACCGGTGCACCTAACGTCCTCGCATCCGCTGCCTCTCCACGAACGAAACGTTTGTTCTCCTTTGACGGAACTCACATTCATGGTTGGATCATATCGTGGTCTAAACCAATCAGAGACAGAGATGGGGCGGGTCTTTGCCTCTGATTGGCTGGCTGTGGCCCAGATATTCTTGTAGGCCTACACTGCTCCGTGCTGTGTGATTGAAATTGCGACCTGAGCACAAGATAATCAGTTACGGCAATCAGCATCAGCAAAATAAACGCAAGAAAACAGACGACGAACAATGAAAAGAAATAGACCCATAGAGAGTTTTTTCGTTAAGAAAAGTAGGCCTGTCCCCCAACACTCTCCCCGGTCAATGCTCCGACAACAGCCCAGACATGGAGCTACTTCAGCCACCAGTCTCCCCAGTCCCTGGTAAGATGCCAAGCTCTGGTCTAGAGACCTGCACACCCACGGGACTACCGTGGGACTCATGGGGACCCAACGCATAGAGTGCGGCGCGGGACTAGATTTGATGGCCGAGTGCGGGTGGTAAGGTAAGGTACTCGTGTGTGTGTGTGTGTGTGTGTGTGTGTGTGTGTGTGTGTGTGTGTGTGCAGGTTGCGGGAGAATAAAACTATTCGCGGGACTCCCGCAAAATAGAAATATCTAAAAATAAAACAAATAAATTGTTATTCATCTATTGCACAAAAGCAACAAGAACAACTAAAAAAAATTATTTACAGGCGCAAGCATAGGCAGAGTTTCTGTTTATAACATGTTTTTGCTGCATTGTGCAATGTAGCCAATATGTGTTTATTTCTAGAACGCAATGGCCAAACAGATGCATTTAAGATAGAATCCACTCACCGCTCAAAACGTCAGAGTTTTTGCTCAGTGCTGAATCCTGTATGCTGGCAAATCCTCTGATTTTAACAAAGAAAGTGTAGACATTATGGAAGATTCATTGTGCAGTCATTTTCATTGATAACGGAGCTTTGTGAGATCGTGATGAACTGAGATGATAGCTTTTAGGAATTATGACGGGAGTGTAATGCACTGCATTTATTGTAAAGAATGTGGCCAGAGCATGGCAGGGAACAGTGCATTTGTAAGCGGATCAACAACAAGGGGGGACCAGCTAAGACTTTGAGCCATGAAATGTTAGGTCTCAGTTCAGGGAAGCACTTTTAAACAGTAGCACTTTCTATTTTGAAATTTTTTATTTTGCTTAAAATGTTTTAGTTTGGCAGCTCAGTGAAGCACTTTAAACATTTTATTTTTTAAAAAAGATTATTTTTATATACAGTATATTGTGCTTCAAATAAAAAAAAAAGTATTTACCTACACCTTATTCTTGTTTAAAATCATTTACATAATATATATGAATGTATATGGAGCGTGATAAAAAGGTGACCTTGAAATTGTGGCGTTAAAGGCGACACGAGCCGAGGAAAAATGTGGGTGCCCCTAAATTTTGTGCTGGTGCACCTAAATAAAAAAGTTAGGCGCACCAGTGCAACCAAGGCAAAAAGTTAGTCTGGAGCCCTGAGATCACTGGGCAGAAACTGCAATAACCAAAGACTCAAGGACGGTACGACAACTCAGGAGGGACAAAGCGCAGTGGGTTCCAAGGACGTGAACCCATATGTGTGAAAGAAACACAGCGACAGCTCATACCCCACTGTTAAAACGCACTCTAAACGAGGGACAGCGTTCGTTGCATCTCATTAAAGGCCTTTAAAGATAAATACCCCACAGAACAATAATCATACAACTAAAAAGAAATCAGGCTGACATATCCAATCAGGCCAAAATTATACGTTTTATGTTACATTATATGTTAATGTCATTGAGACGCCTATAAAAGTGTACTTAATTGGCTGAATGAAACCCCAGCCAAACCTTCAGATTCCCAGTTTCAGATGTCTAGTTCCAATAATAACTTATCAAACAGTGATGTTAAGGAAACCAGAGTAGTTCACGTGTTTCCTCATGTTGCACAGACACTGGGGGGGTTTGAGCCAGGCTCAGGTGTGTAGGTGTGTAGGTGTAGGTGTGTGTGTGTGTGCGCGTGTGTGTGTGTGTGTGTGTCTGATGACGCAGAGGACTGTGGTAGGTCTGGATGGCAGCCATGTTCTGCCAGTTCTGGCTTCAGAGAGAGATCTGAGAACGACCCACCACCAACAAACTGGCAAACACAAGCACTTCCTTGCAATGAGGTAATCATTTCTACATGTATTGATTCTTAATTTAATTCACTTATAGGCTGCATTATCAGCTTAATAAAACAGCATCGTCAAATTGCTTAATGTTTTGTTTCTGTGTTAACAATGAACAGAAATCAGCAACAAAAAAAATCTGATTAAAAGAATTTTGACAATATTCTAAATATATGTATAAAATCATTTAAACAGAAAAATAGCCAAATAAGTATATAGTATGAATACAAGTCTGAATATAAATGTATAAACATTCAATTGTGAATAAAAAAAAAACAAAAAAAACAATACATACATATTAGGGCTGCACGACTTGGGGAAAATATCTAATTGCGATTATTCTGGTTAAAATTGCAATTTAAAATGCGTTGGTTTTTTTAACAAATGAAAAGTGTATATATTATAGCACATTTTGTGCTTATATATTAATATGACTAATAATAATTATTGCTAAATAAAAATATTTAAAATAAGAAATATTACTATTACAATAACATTTTGGTCACAACTGTTAAACTGTCAACTTGAGATTTGAATCCGTGGTGGAAGGATGTAGTTCTGCACAAAAGAGTGGTTTTTCAAGACACTATTGTTTCTTATTTATTTACACACTTGTCCCGTCGAACTGTTGTATAAACGCAATACCACGCTTGTAGGCGTGCGATATGGCTGTATATCAGCACGCTGTGATTGCCTGCGGCCTCGTGCCTATGGCCAAATCACAGCCGTGCTGATAAACAGCCATATCGCACTGCTACTCATGTGATATTGCTCATTTATAGAACACATACATACATACATATGTGTGTATGTATGAATGATCATATGTATATGTGTATAGATGTGTATATGTATTATGTAAATATGTAAGGATTAAGACTGTGTGAATATGTGGACTGACTTTGTAATGTTTCTTTTATTTTTTATTTTTTAATGGGTGTGAATGTTCCTTTATGGCTCTCTTGTTGGGGTAGGGAGGATATTTTTATTTTCTTTTTTTTTTAATGAAAATCCTGTATTGTATATAATAATAAAAAGATTTAAACTAAATCCTATACTTTTTTCCCCTTAATTTTCCCTGGTTTCATTATACAAAAAAGCAAATCAAACAAATTGACAAGACTATTTTATTGTGCTGATAATGTAAGGTAATAAATCAATAAATAAATAGATGGGAGTGTTCATGCAAAATATATAAAGTCTAAAGTTGGGTTGCATCAATAAGGTTAAATTAAGCACAGTTTAAAGCTAATCTAGGATTTGTTGATTCAGGCTTTATTTTAAATCGAGTTGTGTTGCACCACTTAATTTTAAACACAGATTAACAAATCAGAGATTAGAATTCTAACCTCAGATTAAAACCTCCATTCATTTTCACCGCCATGATGGATTCGCCATTGTAATTAAACAGCAACAATGTTAATATTCCATTTCCTTCTTTATTGACCACCAGAAACTCTCTCTGTCTGACAATAGTAGCTCTTGCCGAAAAAGGAAATAAACTTGTAAAAATGTCAGTTGTCTTTATAAACTGCTACGTAGAGAGACCGTGGCGAGGCGCGGCAGGGATCACAGGCGCTCACCTCATCATCACAGCTGCCACTAAATGATAAATACATTCCTATCTTCTTTTCTTTTTACGACACCGAGATGAGTGACGGATCCGCATCCCAGACTCGATAGCAGGCCATGACCCTCACACTCTGCCCGCTCAATCAGCCACGTATTTTAATTGTAGGTGCACTTTATTTTATTTAAACCTCCTCACCTGTTAATTTAAAGTTAATCCCTAATTGAGATTTAAAGTTATGGAGCAACAAGATTAAAGTTAATTATCTTAAATATAAATTAAATCCAGGATAAAAATGAGGGTTTAAACATAAACCTGCTGATTTTTAAACAAGGTTGAAAGTTACAGAATTATTAGATAAACCTTGATTTAATCTAGATTTAAGATTAATCCTTATTGGTGCAACCAATAATATTAAATATTAGCAAGGGAAGTGAAAAACTGAACTACTGGCACAAACAGAAAAAAAAAAAAAATCCTTTTGAGCCAAAGACATCCCAGATTTGGAGATGAGAGTAGGCGGCTGTAGTGATGTCACCCACAGCACAGCTGACATATGTTTGTATGCTGGGGAGCGAGTAGATGCCTCTCCCCCCTGACCTGCTCCTGAGCCTGTGTGGAGGGCTGGAGCGAAGCGATAAAGAAGACATTTGTAGGATGCTACCCGTGTTACACAATCTCCCTCAGGCCTACAAACACAATGTTTCCATCTTGTGCACCTCACTGGCTCTTTTCTCCAATGGCCAAAAGCAGCAGATGTGGTGGTGGGGGTAAGGAGGTTCTATTCTATTTCAGGATTTCTGACAATCCCATCTTATTTGATACAGTTCGTCTTAGTGGAAGTCATTTCAAAAAGGGGACAAAAACAAAAAATGATCCCTGCCGTGAATGTTGTTGACATTACATATATGCTCTAGGGGCAACATACAGACTTATCTGTACTGCACCAGCTAAAAAAAGACCATATTTGGAATAAGGCGGCAGAGTAGACCCAGGGGATGGAATCCGGTTATCATCCTCATCTCTCTTAAAAGGTCAAACGGACTGATTAACAGGCTGAGAGCCAAGAAAACCAGTTTGTTCAGAGTAAGGCCTGAATATATAGCTAAAAAGAACATCTATCTCAATAGTCTTCAGACTTTTGATGACATTTGATAACTCGATATTAGTGTATTTGTTCTGAAATGGAGTAATTTTTTTTTCATTAAACAGAAGGAACATAATTTAGCTCCATTGCAGGTAGAAAAAAAAAAAGAAAATCTGTCCCCGGTTTGGAATATAGGCCTATATTTTCAATACACGAAACTCACTTACTGACAGACAGCTACTTTCAAATGCTCACATCCTTTGTGAAGAGGGCCTGGGCTCTGCGCAACTCCGTGTAAGTGGTTAAATGCACTCGCATCTCAAAACGCTTTTTATGACGTGAAATTAATGTAAACAGTCAGTTAAATCTGTTAAGTGATTTAACAGACAGGACAAAACATCTGATATGTAAAAATAGATCTGTGCATTAGTGTGAATGCAGCCTATTAGATCTCCCGCTGTCTATGATGGCATCAGTAATAATAAAACAGCAGTAAAACTGTGAAAGAGAAAAATCACACACTGCTCTTGCCTGGATAATTAAAGCACACTTAGATACTCAAAGCACTCTATGATTATTGCTTGTAATAGGTTTAATTATTCCTCTTTATTATTTACTATTTGCTTGTATGTTTTAAAGCTATATTTAAATTTAAATTCAAGTCCCAGTCACACTTTCCCCCGGTTTCACAGACAAAGCTTAAGCTAGTCCAAGACTAAAATGCATGTTTGAGCTGTTTTAACTGAAAGCAACTTGCACCTACATATCTTAAAATATATGTCAGTGTCATTGTTTTGTCTCAAGATTCACACCAGTAATGTTGTTTTCTAAGGCACATTTATAAAAGCTACTTAAATGCCCTAATTGAACTAAGGCCTAATCCTGGCCTAATCTAAACCCTGTCTGTGAAACCGAACCTTAATGTGGTCACATTTTCCTGGTTAAACAATACATCAAAAAAGAGAAACCAAATACAATTCTTTTTGTACTCATTAACTATACCATCTAATTAATGTTCTTTTTATTAAAACCAAGTATAAATCTCATCAGGTTAGTGTTTTTAAGCATTTTTACATTTATTCCAAAATAATAACTAGAGGCAGTAACAATTTAAACAAGAGGAGGCAAGAGACACGGATTCCCGCTGTAACTTTATCTACTGGTGTCGCTGTTGGACAGTGTTACTTTAAAAAAAAACGAATGATTTATACACTTTTTAATGTCACATTTTGTAATATTTGCATTGTTTTATTTTTGTTATATGGCTTATTTTCTCATCCAGTTTTTTTGAGGCACCGCCTCCCTTGCCTGATACATACATAAAATGTATATGTATTTTTTTTAACTTTTTAAGTCTCTTCTTTGCTTACATTAGCCCACATTTGTTTTGTTTTTGTATTTATTTGATTTTCACACCGGAACATTCAGATCTATACAGCAATTTTCAAGTATAGGTATGAAACAGCTTCACAAACTCTTTTCAACCACATATTATCGTTATTTTTGCGTTACAAATATTCATATCATCACTAAAGTACTCCCAGTTGGGCCAAAAACACTGATGTCAATGGTAGCGATCGAAATAGAGCAAATCACCTTTTGAAAGTAATTTGTCGCTCCAAATAACGATTGTATCGATTACATCTTTACGCCAGTAGGTGGCGACAAGTGACAAAATGTATGCGTGTCATTAAATCATTCATTCAAGAGATTCGTTCAAAATTCATCCAGTTATGAAACAAGTGAAGTATTTATGAGTGAGTCAGTGAATCATGCAATCAAACTGATTAAACATTTTAAATAGACTGCAGCAATTAATACTGTCAAAACAGATGTAATTGAATTGTGATCTCTATTGTAAACAAACAAAACAAATTGTGATTCTTAATTTATCCAGAATCGTGCAGCTAGATGACAGATAGATAAGACAGACAGACAGATAGACAGATAGATAGAACAAAAAAAAGTGACAGCAAAACTCAATATCCACCTTGAAGACTGCGTTTCCACAAAAACAGAACACAGAGTACTTTAGCAAGCCAACATCCATGAAAGAGCTGCAATTGCCAAAACTGTAAAATCACAGACACCAATGCTAAAATGCAAAAAAGATGACATGGTGTCATGAAGAAAAATGGTGTCATGGTGTCATGATTGTGAATTTTCAACTTATAACAAAGTCCTAGTCCAGCACTTGCCACAAATGTGCTGACAAATACAAGACTTTTCATCTGCTGGCACACAATTCCAGTTTGATTCGTAAAAACAGCAGGCTGACAATCACAAACGGGCCATTTCTGGAGAAAGGCATTTGATCAGTTAAAACAGGAGGGAACACCCAGATGCCATTAGCCAAAACAGCCCATTTTTTCCCACTGTGAAACTGCAAAACAAGGATATTAAGATGACAAATGCTTCCCAAGTGACCACAAAGGCACAAATTACCTCTGAGACCGAAAACAAATATTTAGATGAAGTTAAAAGCTTCCGATAAACAGCTGTGTGCAGGGACATGGAAAGCAACACAGATCTGCAGGATTTTAGAGAGAACAGCAGCATTTATTTACGTACCGTCTGGCTCTCGGGAAAATCCATTTTTATCAACTTGTGGGCGCATTCTTCGAAGTCCAAGCTGTGAAGAAAAAACATGAAAACGTCACCTTCTGCATCTCATGCGCTAATGAAATTTAACACATTGAGTTTAACCAGATCCCATGACATGCATATAATTTTTATATATTACATGCATCTGCACCACATAATAAATCAAATGTAATATAGATTAAATATGAACCAGACCATTAAAATTAAGCAAAACTATCA
Organism: Coreius guichenoti; assembly: GCA_039654105.1. Lineage (NCBI taxonomy): Eukaryota > Metazoa > Chordata > Actinopteri > Cypriniformes > Gobionidae > Coreius > Coreius guichenoti. The sequence continues at coordinate 9,171,174 of CM077172.1, read as the reverse complement.
AAGCAAAGCATCTGTTGAAGGTTAACACCATGATCAGAATAATAATACAGCCCTAAAACCCGAAAGAAATTACAAAATATGTTCACTCTAAGGAGAAATGAGGCTTGCTATCTTAAGCAGGATGACCCTTTTGCCTGTCCTGGGATTGTGTTGGCTCTCCAGTGCTTCATTTAAGGTCAGCCCAAGATTCTTTCACTCTGAAGCATATTTTGGACATATTTTAGGCCAATGTTTACTGTGGAGCTGCTGGATCTGTAGCAGCATGGATAAAGACATATTATAGCTATGCTATGAATTTGCATTCTAAAATGTACCATGAAACAATATAAAAAAAAAAATAAATAAAAAAAAATCTATTGTGTTCAGCAGGATATTAGGGTTTTACACACAGAATTCTTTATAATGAACCAGTCAAGATGTGAAACAGGTCTCTGACATGTATGTGTGTGTGTGTGTGTGTGTGGTGCTACAAATGATTGCTTTCTCAATTTATGAACCGATATCAATCCCTAAATTCCAAGAATCCATCTTCAAGTCTATGCTGTTTTCAGTTTATGAAAGAACAGACCACTGTAGCACGCATCCCATCCAAAAAATAGCACTAAGCTGTGTGTTTTGTGACTTTTGATGTGAAACAAAGTCTCAGATTTGAAATTCTTTCCATTTTATTATGAAATTCAAACAATAAATACCATTTTGCCGCCCTTTAATGTGGTGTGACAGATTGCTGTCGCCGCCTCAGATCAAGCGAACCGGCATGTGAATGGATCAATTCTTCTGCTTTACTACTAGTTACAGCACGAAATATTTAAAAAAACGAATTGAAATAGAAAAATAATTATGCAATTATAAACTTAGTATAATAACTTTATTATTATAAAAACGTCCTTTAGTAGTAGTAGTAGTTTACAGCATTAGTTGTTTTCCTTGAGAAAATTTGCCATGTACTATACCTGATATATCTATAAATTAATCAATATAGAATAGAACTGAATCAGTATGAAATTGAAATCGAACAGAAACATATGTAACAGAAACGGCAGCTCTTACCAGTTGGGCAACGTGGTGGGCGCACCAGTGTGACCTAACAAAATGTAGTCGCACCAGCACGAAAAAAGGTCACAAAATACGACCATTTGGTCGCAGTCTGGAAACCTGTGACACAAGATGACTACACCCATTATGTTTAACTCAATACTGGAATTTTAATTAAATAGGGTTTGTTTAGATCGAAGTCTTTCAAGGCTGTCAGCGCAAAGCAAACTAAAGCAGTGGTCATGAGCCTCACATCTCTTTCAGACATTTCTGCCAGAATTCTGCATCTATCAGTTAGTTTCACAAACTGCTGACAAACACAGTCATGTGACGCCCACAGATACTAATCACTCCTGCACACAAACCAAAACAGCATGAGAAACCAACTCAGCTAAATGCTTTAGTTTACAGAGTGGGAGTGTGGTTAAGTCTGACCAAACTAGAATCTCCATGACTATTTTATTTCTGTTCTAAATAAAGTTCACTCTGCTCTACTTCTTTACTGTTTGAATGCTGTGCCATTACCACTTCAAAGGGCAAGGGCAGCCAAAAAGACAGACATGGTGGCTAGACTTAACACTACAGGTCCCATGGTGCACAGTTACCCCTAGGACAAAATCCATATAAATGTCACTCAACACAGTCCCAATTCACATTCGCAGTTCAGCAGTACACAGTGAGTATAGCACTATACACAGTGCACCATTGAATCAAACAACACTGTCAACAGTGTCACCCTCATGTCGTTCCAAAACTGTACGACTTTCTTCTGTGGATAATGGATATTTTGAGTTACATCTTTTTTTCTGTGCATACAATGGAAGTCAGTGGTAAGCAACACTTCATCTTCATATCTTTTGTGTTTTATTGAAGGAAGTCAGTCATTCAGGTTTGGAACGATATGAGGGTCAATAAATGATGACACAAATTTCATTTTTAGGTGAACTATAACTTTAAAAATTGACTATTTACTGTTCAAAAGCTTGGGATGAGTAAGATTTTTTTATTTTTTTGAAAGATTAATATTTTTATTCAGCAAAGATGTGTTAAATTGAATAAATTATGACAGAAATTTCATTTTTGTGTGACATATCCTTAAAAAAAAAAAAACTATTATTTACTTAATAAACGTTCCTGGTCATACACTATTGTTCCAAAAAGATTTTTTTAGGATTTTTTTTTTTTTTATTCAGCAAGGATGTAATAAATTCATCAAAAGTGACAGTAAAGAAATTTTTAATATTACGAAATATATTTTTATTTTTAAATAAATGCTGTTCGAGGACTTTGTATTCATCAAAACATCCTAAAAAATGCTGTTTTCAGCATTGATAATAATAAATGTTTCTTAAGCACCAAATATTTTGATCAATTTATTGCATCCATGCTAAATAAAAGTATTAATTTCTTAAAGAAAAAAAATATTGCAGACCTCTAATATGTGAACGGTAGATTATAATAATGTCAAAATGGACAAACTTACAGAAGTTGTTCTCTACTCTCTCCTCATAATTTCCTCTCTTCTCTATATAAAAAGAAAGAAACCCCACTACGGGAATCACAGGGTTGTGCCACAAAACGAACACACTTGATTTCAACAGAAAAATAGCTGGGCTAATCTAATTTCCTACTGGGTCATACTTTTTCCTGTCCATACACGAGCCTCGCCTCGCCTCCGGGCGAGGGATTTGTGGTCCAAATCAGTTTCATCCCGACCTCAAAGGCAGTTTGTAGAAAGGGAAAGTGAGAACCATTGTTGTGCCTCTCTCTTTTATCTCTGCCCTCTTTCTGCACTCAGGGCAGTTAAGAGAGAGAAGGCAGCACCAGGCGACCCCACAGTGAGCTGCAGTAGAGTGATGCAAAACACCAGGTTTTTAAGAGGTGAATCCAGCTGCCAGCAAGCAAGTTTAAAGACATTAAGAAAGCCAGTCGACTCCCAGCTGGTGAAATATTTAAAGACTTGTTACATATACAGAAACTGAATACATGAAGCCTCATCACAGACACATATTGTGTTTGACATGGTACCGTAGAGCTGTGATCAAATACAGAGTGCATTCACTTAACAAAAAACAGGTTAAATGAAGCTAGTATGCATGCAAAGCCTGTTTTTGAATGTTAAGTTCTAAATACAAAAACAGCCTCTGCTGCATCTTTGACGTGCGAGTGCTCGGCAGTCTCGAGGCGCTGAAAGTTTTAGTGCTTTCCACGATGGAAGCCTTTTTAAAGCTTCAGGTCAACAGAAGTGAAAAAGAGAAGCTGTGAGGCTGCCTGGGAGTCCAGAGCCATAAACACACTCACGGCTGGGCGATATGACGTTATTATTGTATATCGACGATGTCTGGCAGGTATCGTGATGTAGATTATAACAGTCACTTACCATATGATCATCAACAATATCAAGAAAAAAAAGACATTTTTCACATAGCCCCATAGTTACCATACACATTTATTCACATGCAATAGCATGAATTAAATATTTTCTATAAACTAGCAGTTAGTAGGGTTAGGAATAGAAAATCGATTCCAATTCTGGAATCGGATAGGCCTACTTAAGGTCAGGAACCAAATACTTGCTATAGAATTAAAATTTTGATTTTGCTTATCGATTCCTGTGTGCGCATTTTAATGTGATTTTAAACCACTCTTTAAGCACAAGACAACGCGAAAGGGATGCGCTTTAGAGATGCGTTCCCTGTCAAACATAATTTATCCTTCCTTTCGTAATTTTGTCAATTTTTTTTCTTGATTACACATCTTGATTTGGTACTTTTATTCCCAAGTTAACGTTGCTAATCATTTTTATGCAATTTATTTTGTTCTGCAGACAAAAAAATAAAACTGTATTCTATAAATTCGGAATAGAAGTGATATCTCCCATTTAAAAAAAATTATATTATCAAGTATTTTATTTTGGTCTGCAGTCTAATAAAAGTTAAACATCAAATAAAATGTTAGCAGCCTATGTAACTGCACCTGTTTCTGAATATTAATTTAAATAGTGTACATAACGATTTATGTACACTAAAAAAAAAAATTCACAAACATGACCACTGTAATTAAAATTATTTTATATATACACAATTTAGTTATATTGCAAACGGATGAAGAAATTGCAGTGCTTTGAATATCTCATGCACGTGTTCAGTTTCCAAAGTTGCCAGCTCCGTTACAGCTTATTGGGAGTGTTATACTTAGCAGTAGGTTAAAAAAATAAAATAAAAAAATAAATACACAAATATAATTTTTAATTACTTGTGTTTCTAAATAAACAAAGCATTATTTTTTTAATTCATTATAAGCGGCCTAAGGAAACCTCGAAAGTTTGAACTCTAACCAGAAAGAAAAAAAAACAAAAAACATTTTTGCTCATGCAGACTGAACCAATTCGTTCCCTGATTTTAGACAAATACATTATAGCATGAATACAAGTTTAAAAACAGCAATACACACGTTATAATTAAGGAAATTAAACTTATCACACAAATTCGATAAGAACAGTATGTAAATTATTAGCAACACTAACATAACAGCAAAGCTAATGTTTTAAGTTAGTTTAAGCTCAAACAAACCAAAGTAAAACCTTTATGCCCAGTTTCAAAGACAAGGCTTAAGGCTAGTCCAAGACTAAAATGCATGTTTGAGCTGTTTTAACTGAAAGCAACTTGCACTGACATATCTTAAAATATGTCAGTGCCATTGTTTTGTCTCAAGATGCACACCAGTAATGTTTTTTTCTAAGGCACGTTTATAAAAGCTACTTAAATGTACTAATTTAACTATGGCCTACTACAGGCTTAATCTACGCCTTGTCTGTGAAACGGAGCCTTAATGTTTTAATAATTAATTTAAACTGAATCGCAGGTTATCATTAGATAAAGTGCAGCCAAACTCAACATGATGCGTGTCTAGGGTGTATGTCAGCAGTGTTGTCTCTGGTGGGGTGGGGGTGGAGCGTGGAGGGGATAGGGCTCAGGTATACGATATAATTGGATATCGCAAATTTTAAGGCGATTATCAATAAAATATTTTTATACCGCCCAGCCCTACAGCGGTATATGACCTGGTACCTTCTAAAGATACATGAATATTCATGTTGAATTAAACTTTTTTCAATCATTAAAGTTTCCTTAAGGATCATTAGGCTATTTTCACAAACATTCCCCGTCTCAACACTCACCATTTAGAGAGAGTGTGAAGTCAGATGTTGTAAAAGCATCACTAATTTAAACTTCAGTAGCAAAAATAGCCCTCAGAGGTTAAGTTTGTAAGTTCAAATCATTTACATGAATCAGTTGAAACTGTCCATGAGTGAACTGCATCAAAAACTCTGATTCAACAATTTTCTTGTTTGTCATACATAAAATTTGTCATACATAAAAACGTATAATATAAACAAGACTCTGTGTTCATTAAAATGTTTTAGTAAAAATATAGTGAGATCATTTCTCTGATCCAAAAATTCACTCGCATCATACTTAAAAACGCATGATATAAACATGCAATTGTGCAATTTAATTATTAATGTTTAAGTAAAAATGTACAAAAGTAAAAAAATTTATTTACCTCTATTTATTAAAAAATGTAATATTCTTCCTTGTGCTCATTTGATGATTGCACCTATATTGCTACATTTATCTTATCTTATACATTTACCTATATTGCTTTTAATTATAAATGACCTATTAAAAGGCACAATATGTAAGATTTTTGGATTAAAATATCCAAAAACCACTAGAACAATGTTATATATTTTGTTGACTTGTGTACATTTTACATTTTCCCAAATGTTTCCAAGAATGTTTAAATTCAGAGAAATAAGCAATTTTAACCAGGACACGAAACGTCCGTGCGTCGCCTATCAATGACATCATACCAAAGATGCTTTAATATATTATGTGTTTTATTAGACAGGTGAGCAACTGTTTGGATACATTCATCAACAGAAAACTAATCCTTGTTATATAGCTCAATACAGTCAGTCTTATTGTTTAAATCTCGTTTTCTTGATTTACAGCGAGTACCATGTTTTACTACGCCTAATATCGATCTAGCTTACTGCAGTGTGCAACAAGTGTCTCATAGAAGCCGGCGAGCAAACGCACAGAGTAGCATTATAACATAACTTTCAACACACTCAAATAATGTATCTAATATGATAAAACAGCGCTGCGTACGCATGACCAGAAAAAGCGGTAGCAGTTATCTGTGGCATAATAAAAGCTCCACGAAATCAAGGCGTCGTCAAGCTACGCCTTTGTTTTGAATAAGAAGCAAAAAATTACATATTGTGGCTTTAATTGAGAGACTACATGGAATATTTGCACTTGTAAAAATTAATCTGTCACACCACAGAATTATTTAAACTAAAAGCAACCTAATAGCATCAACAACCCAAATACCAATATCAAGATATATATTAATTAAATATCGTCAAAAAGCTGAAAAACTCCCGCTCCATGCCCATGAGGAGGACAGTCATACTGCGAAACAGTCCTGTGATGTCAAGGGAAATAGACTCATGCTGCCTTCCTCCTACTCTCATCAATCAGCCCCTGAATTGTTGTTTAAACAGTTTTCAAACACTCTTGATATCAAAGGATAGCTAATTTTGAAGTCTTTCACCACAGCAATTTCTGATCTGTGATGGCACTTCTGCTGCTCTGTGCTGGCAAAATTCAATTAAAAACAACTAATCTGAAATGTTATTAATTTAATCTGCATGCTGGGGCCCTCAGGGGATCAGGAGTTGCGGTCTCAAAAAACAAGAAAAAACAGCCTCATCTCTTGCACATGGGATCTCAAATGTAGGTTGTTTTTCAATTCCAGCCAAAATAAGCCTTTGCACAGACTATTTCTGGTGGCTTATAGAGCTGCTCCCATTCTGCTGATAGAAGCAAGGAAGACGATAGAGTATCACCGGATCACATGACACACCGCACACACTCACCTTGACTGGATGGCGAGGTAAATCGTTCGACGGAACGCGACCAAGTTCACCTCTGTCTGGTCGAAAATGGTGACTTTCTCTTCTTCTAAATAAAGAGAAGAAAAACTTAGTACAGTTCAACAGGAAAAATAGCCAAAAAGATAAAACAGGCTGGCTGAAGTTTTTGTCATATGATATGTCTCCCTCCAGAGGTCAATAGTACTTGTTCTTTGCAGAGTCATTTTAATTCACAGGCTCACAGCCTTTTTTGATGAAGCAATTAACAGACCTAAGCTCATCTGATCACAGGAACAAAACTAAAGAACAGCAGAGAGAGACACAGCTTACACCCTCAATGACAAGGAGTACTTGAACCCTTACATTATAAATCAACGAGACATCCTACAGAAGTGACAAATTCAGGAACATCTAAAAACAGAAGAGCGGCAGATGATGTGTTTGGTGCAAAGGAGTCATCATTTTTTTAAAATCTTTTTTTTGGGGGGGAGGGGGACAACATGGAAAATGTAATACTAATTGAAATACTACACATCTCAAAGTAATAAATGTTGTTTTAAAATTGCAATTGTTAATACAATTTAATAAATTAAATATATACATAATACATATAATTAAATACATATAATTAAATACATATATATATATATATATATATATATATATATATTCCTTTTGATATTTTATTTAAAAAATTAGCAAAAATCTAACCTTTCATTGAAGTAAAAGAATTGAAAGTGGGGAAATTAAAAAATAAATAAAAATAAAATATTCACATTATGAAATAAATGCTTTTCTCCAAAACACGTTGGGAACAATTATTTGCCCCGTTTTAAATACTTTTTGCAACCTCCTTTTTCCAAGATAACAGCTCTGAGTCTTCTATAATGCCTGATGAGTTTGGAGAACACCCGACAAGAGATCAGAGACCATTCCTCCATTCAGAATCTCTCCAGATACTTCAGATTCCCAGATCCAAACGTGCCCCATTATAAGATTTCTAGCACAGGCTGTCAGGTTTTGATTTTTTATCTGTTGGTATTTGATCGAATCCATGATACCATGTATCTGAACAAGATGTCCAGGACCTCTGGCAGAAAATTAGGCCCACAGCATTAAAGATACATGGTCAGATGAAACAAAAAAGTAGCTTTTTTGGCAGCAAACACTTAATATGGGTATGGTGCACACAGGGATAAAAAAGTACCCCATGTGTAAAATGCCTAATTTTCTGCCAGAGGTCCTGGACATCTTGTTCAGATGCTAGAAATCTTATAATGGGCCATGTTTGGATCTTCCAACAGGACAGTGATCCAAAAACAAACATCAAAATCAAAACAAAAATGGGTCACTGAGCACAAAACCAAGCATCTGCAATGGCCATCCCAGTCCCTGACCTGAACCATATAGAAAATGAGTGGGGTGAACTGAAGAGAAGAAGCGCCAACATGGAGCTGGGAATCTGAAGGATCTGGAGAGATTCTGAATGGAGGAATGGTCTCTGATCTCTTGTCAGGTGTTCTCCAAACTCATCAGGCATTATAGGAGAAGACTCAGAGCTGTTATCTTGGAAAAAGGAGGTTGCAAAGTATTAAGTATTTAATAAAAGGGGGCAAATAATTGTTGCCAACATGTTTTGGAGAAAAACATTTATTTCATAACGTCATTCCCCCCCTACTTTCAATTCTTTTACTTCAATGAAAGGTTAGATTTTTGCTAATTTTTTTTAATAAAATATCAAAAGGATTAACAATGCAGATTTATTTTTTACAGCCATCTTTGATCATATTTAACAAGGGGGCAAACACTTTTTCACACCACTGTATGTGTATGTATGTGTATACATACATACACACACATCTCAGGGTTATTATCATTAACTAAAATAAAGAAACAAATAAACATTTTTGCCAAAGTTAACTGAAATGAAAAAAAATATTAAATACAAACTTTTATTTCAGCTATTTCAACATTTCACATTTTCGGTTAGTTTAAGTTGAAGTACTAAAATAACAAACTAATAAATAAATTATTTATAAATACTAAAACTAATACAAGACCAAAACAAACAAAATTACTAAAACAAAATAAAATATAATTTATTTCAAAATGTTCAAAAAAAACTATGATAGTATATCAATAGCCCTATTCGGATGGGACTAGTTTCCTAAACAATGTTTGAGTTACAATTCTTATCACCAAATGTCTGTGATTTTATGTACCGATTTGGACGTGACTAACATATCTGTGTTTATTACAGAGGTGGGAGGTTACAGAAGGTCATCTGCTGTGTTCACGTGTATTATGTATGATGTACATATATTATTGATATAACCTGACACTGACATTAAAATGGGCAGTTTTCGTGATTTGGCTCTATTCATTCATTTTATAATTTAATTTTTTTTTGTCGGGATATTGGCAAGCACAGACATTTGTGTTTCCGGACAGGATTAGATTTCTCAGAGGACCGTTGATTTTGCCGAATATTTTTTGTACTTAATTTTCTCTGGAATTATTACTGAGGTTGTGTGAGACAGACAAACACAGACATGGCAGATTCAGACAGGAAATTCAGTCTGTGAAACAAATTTCTCAAACATCCTCCCTGAAAACTAGTCCCGTCTGAATAGGGCTAATGATACTAAAATCACACAGATTTCTTTTTCTTTTACATCCCTAAAAGAAAAAAAAAAAGAAAGTTAGATGAAACTTTTTCTCTAATTTTAACATCTGAAAACATTTAAAATTGACCATTTTTGGGCAAAGATGAAGCAGTTATGTAAAGGGGTGCTATAGTGAGCATTAGCATAATGGCAAATAGCAAATGTGGGATATGCATATTGAATTTTATTATATAATTAATGGAGACATCTATCAAATATTAAAGGAGTAGGCTACTGAAATATAGGGAAACAGAAACTTTTCTTATAAGCTAGTTTTGTGCATTTGTATTTATACTAAATGTGTTGATAGACTAAATACCATAAAGCCATTCTAGATAGGCCTACCATAAAAAACATATTGTTAATTTTAAAGTGCCCCTATTATACTATTTTAACGTTTTCTAATTTAGTTTTGGAGGTCTCCAACAACAGGTTTACATGCAAAAAACAGTTTCATTTTCTCATAATATACATTGCACATCACCACATTGTTCAATGATTCTCAAACGACTCAATGGATAAATCAGTCTCTCTAAATCCCTCCTTTCTGCGAGCTACTCTGCTCTGATTGGCCAGATGACCCAGTCTGTTGTGATTGGTCTACCGCATACAGCGTATTTCGGAAGCTAAACGGCCATTACCATAACTGATCTTCAGCTCCGTCCGGAGGCTTCTAAAAGCTCAGTGATTGTACACACTGTAAAGACAGTAACGATGACATTGATTTTATATCAATCCCAGCACGAGCCCGAAAACATGATGAAATATCGGAAGAACTAGTTATTCAACCCGAACCTTGAGCAGGACGTTGCTCAGTGATGCTACTCAGTTTGAGGTACATTGTGAGATGTTTCAACTGTAATTCCTCACCATCAGCATTAACAAGTGTGCGTCCATCAACAAACCCGTGTGTGTGTGTGTGTGTGTGTTTCTAATTTATTGCGGTGCACATGCGGGAACTATCAATAACAGCACATACATTAGCCCAGCACTAACGTGAATGGCTGATGTAATATTTAAGTTTGCAAAACAAATCTTGCTCCATCCTTTATATTTACTCAAAGTAGTAAGAATGACAGAGACTCTGCATTAATAGACACAGTTTTAGGTAATACTGCAGCACCACAGCTGATTTACAGAAGTATTTCAGTAAGACAGTAATAACGTGAGTTAGCCAAAGACATACACAATACGAGAAACAATGCGCGCGCAATAAGTGGACGGGCAATATGCTAATGTTTCATCTTGACGTCACAACGAAATGGCTTGCGATTCGTTTAATTGACTCAGAGTCGACTCTTACTTTTGAGAGACAATAACTTTATATACGGTGCACTTTCAGATTTAAAACTTTGCAGGATGTTTTCATTCACTTAGAACTATGTTACACACTACATAAAAAAGGTAATTTTCAAAAATCCATAATAGGGGCACTTTAATAAGAGTAGAGTTCTAACTCAGTAAGAATATATAAATTTTACACTTTAAGAATGAGGTTTTAAAATTGTACAAATGTCATTGTGTTAATGAAATAATGTATTTATATATACATATACTTTATACACATACACACATATATATACACACACACACACACACACACACATACATACAGTGGGGAGAGCAAGTATTTGATACACTGCCGATTTTGCAGGTTTTCCTACTTACAAAGCATGTAGAGGTCTGTAATTTTTATCATAGGTACACTTCAACTGTGAGAGACGGAATCTAAAACAAAAGTCCAGAAAATCACATTGTATGATTTTTAAATAATTAATTTGCATTTTATTGCATGACATAAGTATTTGATCACCTACCAATCAGTAAGAATTCCGGCTCTCACAGACCTGTTAGTTTTTCTTTAAGAAGCCCTCCTGTTCTCCACTCATTACCTGTATTAAGTGCACCTGTTTGAACTCGTTACCTGTATAAAAGACACCTGTCCACACACTCAATCAAACAGACTCCAACCTCTCCACAATGGCCAAGACCAGAGAGCTGTGTAAGGACATCAGGGATAAAATTGTAGACCTGCACAAGGCTGGGATGGGCTACAGGACAATAGGCAAGCAGCTTGGTGAGAAGGCAACAACTGTTGGCGCAATTATTAGAAAATGGAAGAAGTTCAAGATGACGGTCAATCACCCTCGGTCTGGGGCACCATGCAAGATCTCACCTCGTGGGGCATCAATGATCATGAGGAAGGTGAGGGATCAGCCCACAACTACACGGCAGGACCTGGTCAATGACCTGAAGAGAGCTGGGACCACAGTCTCAAAGAAAACCATTAGTAACACACTATGCCGTCATGGATTAAAATCCTGCAGCGCACGCAAGGTCCCCCTGCTCAAGCCAGCGCATGTCCAGGCCTGTCTGAAGTTTGCCAATGACCATCTGGATGATCCAGAGGAGGAATGGGAGAAGGTCATGTGGTCTGATGAGACAAAAATAGAGCTTTTTGGTCTAAACTCCACTCGCCGTGTTTGGAGGAAGAAGGAGGATGAGTACAACCCCAAGAACACCATCCTAACCGTGAAGCATGGAGGTGGAAACATCATTCTTTGGGGATGCTTTTCTGCAATGGGGACAGGACGACTGCACCGTATTGAGGGGAGGATGGATGGGGCCATGTATTGCGAGATCTTGGCCAACAACCTCCTTCCCTCAGTAAGAGCATTGAAGATGGGTCGTGGCTGGGTCTTCCAGCATGACAACGACCTGAAACACACAGCCAGGGCAACTAAGGAGTGGCTCCATAAGAAGCATCTCAAGGTCCTGGAGTGGCCTAGCCAGTCTCCAGACCTGAACCCAATAGAAAATCTTTGGAGGGAGCTGAAAGTCCGTATTGCCCAGCGACAGCCCGAAACCTGATGGATCTGGAGAAGGTCTGTATGGAGGAGTGGGCCAAAATCCCTGCTGCAGTGTGTGCAAACCTGGTCAAGAACTACAGGAAACGTATGATCTCTGTAAATGCAAACAAAGGTTTCTGTACCAAATATTAAGTTCTGCTTTTCTGATGTATCAAATACTTATGTCATGCAATAAAATGCACATTAATTACTTAAAAATCATACAATGTGATTTTCTGGATTTTTGTTTTAGATTCCGTCTCTCACAGTTGAAGAGTACCTATGATAAAAATTACAGACCTCTACATGCTTTGTAAGTGGGCAAACCTGCAAAATCGGCAGTGTATCAAATACTTGTTCTCCCCACTCTGTGTGTGTGTGTGTGTGTGTAATATATATATATATATATATATATATATATATATATATATATATATATATATATATATATATATATATATATATATATATATATATATATATATATATATATATTTATTTATTTTACACACACATATACACACATTATATATATATATATATATATATATATAAAAATGAAGGAGAAGTATGTGGCCCCCATGCATGTCCATCACATCTGGCCCCCTTTAAAAAAAAGTTTGGACACCCCTGCCTTATATGGTCAGTATTCTCAGTCAGATCAGCTATTTTCATGACAGAGCTTGAAGAGAATCTTGTTGAAGTCTACATGTTTATAGCAGCTACCTGAATGAGACATTTAAAAGTAACCATCACCCATTTGCGTACTGAGGTTTGTTACTGGCACTCATTGCCCAAGCATCTGCATTTGCATTCTTCCGTAGAGTATGTTTCTGGCCTAAAACTAAATTACAACTGTTTTAAGTGCAAGAAACATTGTTAGTGGACCTTAGGGAGGGAAAAAAAGAAGATATTTTCCCTTCGATGCCTGAAACACAATGTGCTACACTCTGGAACAGGCTGTCTCCTGATGGCCATAGTGTTTTATGCAATTTTCCTCAACACAAGGACCCACGGGACCATATGAGCAGGATTATCTAGGGGAACTAATGCAAAGCATTGTCCCCAAACACCCACTCTCGCATAAGAACTCAAAACAAGAACAAGGCTCATGAATGAGAGAATAGCGCCACCACACTCAGTTATATAGTAACACTGAATTTTAATACAATTGCGCCCATTTTTCTCCAAGTATACAGTAAAGAATGTGACATGATGAATATTTAAAATAAATACCTTCTCCAGCTACCTCCTCTTCATCTTCCTCATCTTCATCTTCATCTCCACTGCCGCCAGCATCATCTCCAGAATCGGTGCTTCCTTCATCAAGAATTTCTGAGGTATGAAAACAAAACAGATCAATTACACTTTTTAACTTGTAATCTTTAAAGTAATTGAAATATTTTTGAATTATTAAACAACAAAAACACAACAAACTGTAGTTGGTAACTTCATATGTTGGTCAGACGCAGGGTTACTAGTTTCATTTTGCTTTGAAAATGTAAACCAAAATACAATTGAAAACTGTAAAGTGGACCAGACTTAATGCCCATAGTTGTCACAGTTTATTTGTCTTTAATAAAGAGCCAGACAAGTTGCATTACAGTAGAGAACTCCAGTGCTGTGAAAGTATCGATTAAAATTGCATCCTACTTGGGATTTATTTGCATCTGACTTCAGGAAAAAGTGACAAGCGTAACACAAACACACTCTTGTCTTTTCCCAGGTCTCCTGTTGGCGTCTATGTTCTGTCACTTTCTCCACTGCTGAAGGATTCCATTAGCTTTGCTTCTCAAGCCGTAAATGGAGTAATCATCTTCGCATCAGAGAACAAGCATCTCCAATTGTTGCAATCAAGGGCCACCATTTCAGCTTCCTGTACCATATGGCTGTCTCCAGTCCATTGTACAATTAGTAGACAATTAAAATTCAAATGCGCTAGCAGAGACGGTGCATCAGAGGGCATCTCTTTTAATAGGCGGTAATGAAAAGAACGGAATATGCGTATAGCAAACGAATCATTAACTCACCCCGTTTAATTGCTTTGTACTTCTCCTCATTCTCCAGGAAGTTGGGATCCAACTTGAAGACATCTGCAAAAGGAATATTGTTGATGTAAAGCAGACATTCATTTGCAATTACACGTTTCGCAGCAATTAAGTCAGTGCCAATGAGATGTAATCAGAGGCAATTACCCATAAAGAAAAATTTGCTGTGTATTAGTCGTATTACATAAAAAGAGCTTAATGTGATAATGGCTGTTCATGTTCCCCGAAGGCCTGCTTGTATGGATTTTCAATTAGCGCACTTTGTCTCAGAAGCCTCAGAAAAGATGCTTATCCGTAAACATCAGTACAGACAGTGGCTAAATATGAGAACTGAGAGAGCAAAACCCTCAATTATACACAGACAGAGCAGGGACTGCAGATTCTGGTTTGAGAGCATGCATTCCATCGTGGGTGGCTTTAGAAAGAAGGAAGTCATCCATTATGATCGTATCAAGGTAATTAGCAGGTTAGGTGACGGTTAGGTGAGTGAGGTAGTGAATCTTACTCAATGAGGCAATGATGAAAGCAAGAACTGTTTTTTTTTTTGTTTAAATAGTGGAAATAAAAAAAACAAAGCATTTGTTTCATCATGACTGACACAGGTAAGAATTAAAACTACAATACAGTTCAAAGGTTTGGGGTCAGTAAGAATTTTTTTTAAATAAAGGGTGCACTGAATTGATCGATAGTGACAGCAAAGACATTTATAATGTTATAAAGGATTTCCATTTCAAATTAATGCTGATCTTTCGAACTTTCTATTCAAAGAAAAAAATGTTTCATGGTTTCCAGAAAAATATTAAGTAGTACAACTGTTTTAACATGGATAATAATAAGAAATGTTTCTTGAGCAGCAAATCAGCATATTAGTATGATTTCTGAAGGATCATGTGACACTGAAGACTGGAGTAATGATGCTGAAGGAATAAAATACACTGAGTAAATTACACTTTGAATAAATTACACTGGAGTTATTTAAAATTTTAATATTTCACAATATTACTGTTTTTACTGTATTTTTGACCAAATAAATGCAGCCTTCGTGAACATAGGAGACTTATGAACATTAAAAAAAATCTTACCAACCCCAAACTTTTGAATGGCATTAACTGAATTCATATTCCTTTAACCTCAAATCGGTACTTATTGAAAAAAAAAGAATATTTATAAAATCATGATATTTAGCAAAAAAGACTGCTAAAAATGCCAAATATAAAATCAGTGGTATATAAAAATCTTAAATCAGTTTTTACTGAAATCTCAAATCAGTCATCCATTCATTCCCACTCCTTATATGAAGAAAGGGAAAAGGTTTAAACACTCTGAAATGGTGTGAATAAGTGCGGCTGATCTTACTTAAGATGTCCTCTGTGTTGTATTCGTCCTCCAGAGGAAGCATGTGCGTGAACTGGTCCTCCTCCTCCACTAGGTCAAGCCCGTCTGGGATGATTGGGTGGTCCTTAAAGCCATCCTTCCTGATGGCAAACATCACCTCAATCATGTACTGTACACGCTTATCTATCTCTGATTCATGTAAGATGTTCCTCAGACGTTCAAAGATGGCTGAAAAAAAAAATTACAGTGTAGATATATAATGTAAGATAAAATCATCCATTCAATAATGATAACTAGGAAAAATAGTTAAGAATGTACCATTGATGCCTCGGGGAGAGACCTCTGTCAATTTGAGACCACACTCTTTTAGAAAGCTGATGGCAACCTCCACACTGTCATCAGTGGGTCTTTCCAACAGCAGGGTTAACATCTCCAGGCAGAGGACTTCATGTGCCTTTGGGACAAAAAAAAAAAAAAAAAATACAATAATACAGTACATTTAAAAACCCCTTCTCTACAGTCTAAACAAAAATCTGTTAAAGCTCCAAAAGGACATACCACATTCTGGTTGATGAGATGACCCACGAACTTAGACGCTGTAAGACATTGTTGCTGAAAAGATACAAGAAAAATTAGAACATTATTTAAATCAGTGCTCCATTTAGAAACCCACAGCCAGCTTCATAAAGGCTTACTTTATCATTCCTCCTGTAACCTTTTCGGAAATTGAGGATAAGTCTCTTGAGGATAAGTTCTCCGATCTGAGGAAACTTGGAGTTGATGATGGCTAGCACAGCAGAGTACACATGGGTGAAGATGGGAGAGGCAGCCTGGGCCTGAAGTATAGACCTGGCCAGAAGACCCCTGGAGAGAGACACATCATCAATGTCAAACATATGCTCTGTTTAAAAACGCTGCCTTGCTCTTTCCTGCCTACACAGGGAGCCTCATAAGTGAATTAGGCATCTACATGGGCAACAACTCATTCACCATACAGATAGCGCTCCTCATGAGAAGCACACAAAACAATAACAATAACTGATTTCAATGGAGTTTGGTGTTAGTATGTTGCTAAGCTAACATACAGCATGCACATACACTACCTTTCAAAAGGTTGGGGGTCAGTGAGTTGTTTTTTTTTTTAAAAAGTAAACTTTTATTCAGACAAAGTGTTAAATTGATCAAAAGTGATAAAGGCATTTATAATGTTACAAAAGATTCTATTCCAAATAAATGCTGTTCTTTTGAACTTACTATATTCTTCAAAGAACTCTGAAAAAAATGTATCACGGTTTCCACAAAAAGTTAAGCAGAACAACTGTTTTCAACATTGATGATAATAAGAAATGTTTCTTAAAACTGGAGTAATGATGCTGATTTTAGCTTTGTAATCATAGGAATAAAATGACATTTTATAGAAATGAGTTATTTAAAAAAAAAAAAAAAAAAAAAGATTTCACAATATTACAGTTTTTCCTGTATTTTTGATCAAATGAGCATAAGAGACTTATTTCAAAAACATTTAAAAAATATTACCAACACCAACCTTTTGAAAAAAAGATTGCATGTTAAGTAAAACAATCCATTTTGAATTACATTGAATTGTTTTTATCAATATTATTCAACACTGAATGAGTTACACATACTGTATATAGAGTGTAAACAGTCAATAACAGTAATTAAATTGAGAAATTTGTATTTGATACTTTTCTGTATTTAATAATATTTATACCTATAATCGGAACTTTTCGTTCTTGGATGGGTTTTTGTCCACTGCACTTGACATGCATTATGGGATTGAGCATTTGGCCAAATTAAACTATCTTACGAGGTAGCATAATGCCGCCCACTTTCTGAAACAGACTTCAAACTGGGATTGTGCCTATGACGTCTTTAAATGGTGCCTATGTGGACAGCACACTAGGAACAAAGCCATAGATCAATAAAGCACAAGATCTGTAGTTTTTACCTGCCCCTCACAATATTCTCCTGCAGCAGCTCTTGAATAATGTTGGCAATGTTGGAAACGTTCACTTTGTTGATCAGACCATTGATGGACTTCTTAAGGGCTTCCCAGCTCATCCTCTGATACTCCAAACTGTGGAATTAAAAAGAAAAGAATGGATGAAAAAACAACTATACTGATCCCATGATGCTGTATCTCTTGAAGGAGACACTTTAAGCCTGTTAACACAGCAGTAATCTTGAATTTCTAATACTTGTCTTTAGTGCCCCATAATAGACCATTTTAAAGGTCACAGTTTGCACAACTGTAATAGCAGGACAAAACACTCAACGCTGTCTACTTTCCAG
Organism: Coreius guichenoti; assembly: GCA_039654105.1. Taxonomy (NCBI): domain Eukaryota; kingdom Metazoa; phylum Chordata; class Actinopteri; order Cypriniformes; family Gobionidae; genus Coreius; species Coreius guichenoti. The sequence continues at coordinate 9,152,981 of CM077172.1, read as the reverse complement.
TCGGTACTTAAGCACAAAACAGCCTGCATGGAAAATGCTGATGGTGAGGAGTTTTGGAGTCGTACGCGGATTCTTCGAGAACAGCTATCTCGCCCCCAACACTAATTTCCTGCCCTTAGCTGCTCTTGAGACTGATCTCTGATGTATTGTCTCTGTCACCTATCATCCAGTGTCTGGCCTCAAGCACCACTCCACTCCAGCTATAGATATCCCACATCCCTAAGGGACACCTCTATATTTCCTGGCTGGTGACCTCTATTCCTCTGCATAAGGAAATTTAATCGACCCCTTCATTGAATTCAGGTGGATACGTTTCCCACCATCAATAAATCACAATCTATTCTTATCACAATGTCTGAAAAGACTTCAAAATCAATATCATTCAAGATGGATCAACAAAGACCACCTATCTTACCCGATGATCACTCCTTATTAGAGCTGGGCAATAAATCTAAAAATTATATTTCTATATTTTTCAGCCTTTTGACAGTATTTAATAAACACTTCAGTATTTGCTCTAAAATGGCTTAAAGAGCTGATCATTATTAGGCATTAAATTAAAAAAAGAAAAGATGCAGAAATTAAACAGACCATTTTTTAAATAAATACATGTAGTCATATTCTCCCCACACTGCTTTTCACCAGGGAAATTGAACGCATAAATGTATTTATAAACACCAAAATTACAATACAAAGTAAAAAACGAGTTTTACCTACATACTACTGTTCAAAAGTTTGGGATCCATATGATTTGTTTAATGCTTTTGAAAGAAGTCTCTTATGCTCAATAAGACTACATTTATTTGAACAAAAATACAGTAAAACAGTCAAATTGGGGAATATTATTAAAATGCTAAATAAAGTTTTCTATTTTGATACATTTAATCAATGTCAATGTATCAAAGAGTTGCGCTGCTTAATATTTTTGTGGAAACCATGATACTTTTTTTCAGAATTCTTTGATAAATGGAAAGTTCAAGAACAGCATTTATTTGAAATAGAAATCTTTTGTAACATTATAAATGTCTTCTGTCACTTTTGATCAATTTAATGCATCCTTGCTGAATAAAAGTATTCATTTCTTTTAGAAAAATCGTACAGACCCCAAACTTTTGAACGATAGTGTATAATAGGAATAATTATGTGCAGAGACTTTCGCTATCACTTTTAAGTGATATAATTTCCATAAATTCATTGTATATCTCTTTAGAGTTTTGAATTGATTCATTGGAATGGACAGTTTGAAATTAATTTAATTTAATTTAAATCTACAAAATGTAGAACTGCAGAGTAAAGTGAAACCAACCTGCTCTTGTCAGTGATCTGAGCCTGCATCATACGCAGTTTGGCCGGTGGGATGTAGGCCCCACCGGTGCGGGTCAGGATGGGGTCCAGCGCTTCCTTCCTCTTCTTCACTGGAGGCTCCTCGGTGGGGGGTTTATCATTTTTGTCTGGGGAGGCTGACCTTCCCCTCCTCCTGTGTTCCCAATCCCTCTCTCTGCTGGAGCGCTGCTCGTAACGATCCCGATCACCATAGCGGTCTCGATCACGCTCACGCTCCCTGGATCTGATGCGAGGACAGCAGAGAAAATGTCAGATCTGAAAGGTGTGATTTTTTACATCAGGACGAAAAAGACAACAGCAAATCTGTCAAGAACATAAACACCCGTTTCCCTCACCTACGACCCCTTCCGTAACGTTCTTGAGGAGAGTGAGATCTGGAGCGAGATCTGGAGCGAGATCTAGAGCGGGATCTAGAGCGGGATCTTGACTGTGACCTCTTTCTATCCCTGAAATAGAGACAGACAGCTACGTTTTTAAGAAAGGTCTGAATTCTACATAGATTTTGTTAAATCAAGACTAACACAAGACTTACCTCTCAGGTGAGGAGCTTCTTTGTCTGTTTTTGTTCTCATCGTCAGAAGCACGCTGAAACAAACAGACATTTTTATTGGATAGCACTGTTTAAGGTACATATAAACTAAGAAAATTTCAGAATTGATCATTGAAATTAATGGCCAATCAATCATTTAATTAAAAAAGTAAAAAAGTAATAATTTAAATAATTAAATAAATTTAAATTACATGCAACACACCAGCTCCGGGTGATAGTGGGTTATTTTAGTATTTATTTACTATTATAGTATTTGTATTTTGAATTAGCTTTTATTTTTATATTTTTAATTTAAATTTAATTTTGTTATGCTGTTTTTGTAATTTGCATTAGTTTATTTTTACTATTTCTATTCAGCTTTAATTTATTTTTATTTCAGTTTTAGTAATTTTAGTCCAACTTATTTATTTCAGTTAGTTTCCAAGGCAGCATTTCTAACTTTCATTCAAAGTTTTTCATCTAATATTTATATTTAATTGGGGTTTTTTTTAATTAGTTTTAGTTTTACAATAACAACACTGCTGTACAGGCAGTGTTTTCTACTCACATGATTACATTTATGATGATATCGATTAATCAAAAATGGATCAGCTCAACATATTAAAGCTAGGGTAGGCAATTTGCTAAGCTAGCAATAGCAAGCTAGCTTTCAAAGCATAAGATCCCACCCTCCCTTCAAAGTGTCTCCAAAGCCACGCCTCCTTCAAAACACATGAGCCAGAGCAGAGTCTGCAAATCTTCACAACGACAGATGGGATTAAATTACCTCGTCTCAAAGCACATAACATTACAATAATAATGAACGTAAACAACTTATACCACCTGACTGCTACAGATTCATTTCTCTGTTGATAGTGTTGCATAAATCCGAGTCTGAGGATGTGAACCGCTCCAAGTTCACAGGTTGCCATGTCTTAATTATGGTAATTACGACAAGGTGTAAACGCAGCATAAGCTTGTTGTTTTGGTTCAGGAGGAACTGTAAAAGGCGGCTGCTGTTTGCGGCGCTCTGTGACTGTTGTCTACAACTCTGCATAGGCTTAAGGAATTGTATCATTGCATTCGGACTAAATGTATTGAATGGACGAACATTTTTGGTCCTGAGATTTCCACAGAAGATATACATCACTTCTATTATCGATTGCTACCAGGTTGTAAAGAGAGTTTCAACCAGTATAACAAAAAGTTTTTTAAAAAATATTGTCCACCTTACCTTAAAAAACAATCAATCATTGTTTAATTATGAATACCCCTAATATAACCAGCATATCCAGAATTTACAAGTACAGATTTAAGGAATTAACATTATGAAAATGCTATATAACTGTAATTCACCTTGATATGTGTGACACTACTCCTTATTTTGTGCCATACACCGTCATCACTGTCGTCCTCACTGCTGTCACTGTCTGAACCGCTGGCCCTGGATGATGCCCTCGCCACAGGACTGCCTGCTCGTGGACTCCCATCTCTGAAGCCAGAGCCCTTAGGTTGAGCTGAACCAGAGCGACCCTCCTGTCTACCTGCTTCAGGGTTACACTGGCCATCTGAAAAACGAAACATTAAAAGACAAGGTTTTCAGACAGCTGCCATCATTCAAAATAAACCACAGTGATGAATGAACAAAGATTATGTTGAGAGAAAAGAGGGTCTAACTTCTTTTTAAAAGAATGTCAGAGAGGAGTACAACACAATCAATTCTCGGCCACAAACACTTTTAGAGGACTGTCAGTACTCAATCAAGTATCCTGTTACTGCTGCACAGTACGCATGCCATCAAACCGCCCAGGGGTGCGTTTCCCATAAGCATCATTAGCCATCTATGGTCATTCAAGTTCCGTCGTTACCAGCTAGGGCTGGGTATCGTTCAAAAATTTTCGATATCGATACCGATACCTTGACTTTGATACCGGTTCCTGAACGATACTTTTTTCGAGACCAAATTTATTTTTCCTGTTTTAACAAGATTACATTACCTCAAAAAAAATCTTTGGTTTTATTTTTACAGTTTGTTTACTTTTTTTTTTTTTTTTTTTTTTTACAGACTCAAAGACTCATATATAGGGTAGTACTGGGGGGGCGGAATATATGCCTCGCCCTCAAGCGCACACACAAAGCTTGCCGCAAAGCACTGGCAAAAGTAGCCTAATGTTTATAAATGTAGAAATAGTAAGGATACATTAATTTTAATTGTTTATTAATAAACTAGTGTTTTCTAAATCCGTGTTGGGCTGCAAAGTTGACAATGCTGACTCGTCATCTCCGCAGTAGTGAACGCGCGCCTATAGAGGGAAATGCACCTTTCCTGTGGATTATATAAAGTATTTGTTTTCGATTTGAATTGGTTTGTTTAAACATAGATATTTCAAGCTTTCTATAGGCCTATTTCTCATGTATATGCTGAGTTTCGGTTCATTTACGTGACGCGCTGCAGTTCTTCTTGCAGTTGAATCTAGAGAAACTTTCTGCTCTTTAGTTTATTCCGTGCACTGTAAAGTGCTTCAGATTTGTCGTGTTGTCGGTCTTAGTAGCAATTATCTTGTCGTGAATATTGCATTGCGTGCTGCTGGCACCGAGCCTGGTGAAATGTAGCCACACTTTTGATCTTTTCCACATCTTTTACATCTATGTGGGTTGGGACGCATACCCCCTATTCGTGTTTCCAGAAACCATAGTTCCAACGAACTAGGTTTGGGTGCTGTTCTCATTTTAACCGGTACTGGTACCTGAAATTCGGCCCCGGTACCCAACGGTACCTTTTCTCTGTAATATTTACCTGTAAATAGTAGGCTACTAGCTACTTAATTGAATTCATTAAAACAACCATTCATTCATTCATTCATTCATTCATAATATATATATATATATATATATATATATAAAAATATAAAAATAAAATTAAAATTAAATCTGGTAATCAAATTAAGACAAAATTAATTTCATTTATCTTTTAATCATATGAATTTAAACAAACTTTGTCAAACAACCTACTGCACTACTGAGCTTTATACTGTTAAAATTACACCATTGAAGAAAAATTGTGATTACTAAATACTAACACTAATAATAATCTAAAATCTACTGTACAACAGTAATATATTTGTCAAGTTAAACCAAACTTTCTTTTGACGGGTTGCTGTGAAGACCTTTGAGTTTCTGTGTGTTTATGATATGACGATAGTTTCTCTCAAATTAAACTGTAAAATGCTGATGAAGTGACTCTCAGAGCAGCTCTGGAGATGAAGTTCATGTGTTCATGTCCTCATATAGTGAGGCGGCAGAGGCTGAAAACAGCGCGAGCGTCACGCGTGCTTCAGAGTGTGTGTGTGTGTGTGTGTGTGTGTGTGTGTGTGTGTGTGTGGGGTACATGAAACTGCGCATCTATGCCATTCATTCGCACAGAGACAAGCAGAACATGCAGGATTCATATTTAAAGTCTTTTTGCGGTTTAATATTCACAGACACTAATCTATATAGCCAGATGCATTCTCAGGTACCGAAATTTGGCACCGATTGATTTAATGTGAATCGGTACTCTGTAGTACTGACGTAATTCGGTACCCAACCCTACAACGAACATTCGTAAAAAGCATTGCAACGTTGTGTGGTTGGAACTACACCTTGCTAGTCTCTCCAATGATGCATCATACCATGGTGGTTAAGCAGCGAGTTATGGCGGTGTACAGGAAACACACCCCATCCTTGGAGTCAAATGCTGATTTACATTTCTATTTAAGAATGATTCAAAGGATGATTCTTTCAAACCTGAAGTGACATTCAAACCAACAGAAGCCAGAGCTCAATAACAGAGCATTGAATCAGTGCCGGGGAGCATAAAAGCCCATGAAATAATCATAAAGAGCAGATCATTCTGTCAAGCTCACGACTGGACCTGTGACTCAACACCTGCTGTTTTTCCTGCAGATCCCTTTGTCAGTTCAAACACAGGCACCAAATAAAGAGAACAAAAACAGTGAAGCTTTTATCAATGCAGTTTTCACACTTCCTTCGAAGACATTTACGATAATGACTTATCACAACACACACACAACAGTGCAGAGGTTTAAGAATGCACGATGGGATGATTATTGTTAAATGATCTTGAAATGCGTAATTGCTGCAGTCGCAGTGTGAAGAGGCTCCCAGACAGCTGGTATAATTCAATCTCTGCGGCAGCTTCAATCTTAATGTAGAGCACAAAAGGGTGTGATTAATCATGATCAAACAATTTAATATACAGCCCTGGGGCAGTGGTGGCCTAATGGTTAGAGTCGGACTTACAGTGGGGAGAACAAGTATTTGATACACTGCCAATTTTGCAGGTTTGCCCACTTAAGCATGTAGAGGTCTGTAATTTTTATCATAGGTACACTTCAACTGTGAGTGACGGAATCTAAAACAAAAATCCAGAAAATCACATTGTATGATTTTCAAGTAATTAATTTGCATTTTATTGCATGACATAAATATTTGATACATCAGAAAAGCAGAACTTAATATTTGGTACAAAAACCTTTGTTTGCAATTACAGAGATCATACGTTTCCTGTAGTTCTTGACCAGGTTTGCACACACTGCAGGAGGGATTTTGGCCCACTTCTCCATACAGACCTTCTCCAGATCCTTCAGGTTTCGGGGCTGTCGCTGGGCAATACAGACTTTCAGCTCCCTCCAAAGATTTTCTATTGGGTTCAGGTCTGGAGACTGGCTAGGCCACTCCTGGACCTTGAGATGCTTCTTACAGAGCCACTCCTTAGTTGCCCTGGCTGTGTGTTTCGGGTCGTTGTCATGCTGGAAGACCCAGCCACGACCCATCTTCAATGCTCTTACTGAGGGAAGGAGGTTGTTGGCAAAGATTTTGCGATACATGGCCCCATCCATCCTCCCCTCAATACGGTGCAGTCGTCCTGTCCCCATTGCAGAAAAGCATCCCCAAAGAATGATGTTTCCACCTCCATGCTTCACGGTTGGGATGGTGTTCTTGGGGTTGTACTCATCCTTCTTCCTCCAAACACGGCGAGTGGAGTTTAGACCAAAAAGCTCTATTTTTGTCTCATCAGACCACATGACCTTCTCCCATTCCTCCTCTGGATCATCCAGATGGTCATTGGCAAACTTCAGATGGGCCTGGACATGCGCTGGCTTGAGCAGGGGGACCTTGCGTGCGCTGCACGATTTTAATCCATGACGGCGTAGTGTGTTACTAATGGTTTTCTTTGAGACTGTGGTCCCAGCTCTCTTCAGGTCATTGACCAGGTCCTGCCGTGTAGTTCTGGGCTGATCCCTCACCTTCCTCATGATCGTTGATGCCCCACGAGGTGAGATCTTGCATGGTGCCCCAGACCGAGGGAGATTGACCGTCATCTTGAACTTCTTCCATTTTCGAATAATTGCGCCAACAGTTGTTGCCTTCTCACCAAGCTGCTTGCCTATTGTCCTGTAGCCCATCCCAGCCTTGTGCAGGTCTAAAATTTTATCCCTGATGTCCTTACACAGCTCTCTGGTCTTGGCCATTGTAGAGAGGTTGGAGTCTGTTTGATTGAGTGTGCGGACAGGTGTCTTTTATACAGGTAACGAGTTCAAACAGGTGCAGTTAATACAGATAATAAGTAGAGAACAGGAGGGCTTCTTAAAGAAAAACGAACAGGTCTGTGAGAGCCGGAATTCTTACTGATTGGTAGGTGATCAAATACTTATGTCATGCAATAAAATGCAAATTAATTATTCAAAAATCATACAACGTCACTTTCTGGATTTTTGTTTTAGATTCCGTCTCTCACAGTTGAAGTGTACCTATGATAAAAAATTACAGACTTCTACATGCTTTGTAAGTGGGCAAACCTGCAAAATCGGCAGTGTATCAAATACTTGTTCTCCCCACTATATAACCAAAAGGTTGCGGGTTCGATTCTCAATACCGGCAGGAAACGACTGAGGTGCCCTTGAGCAAGGCACCTGACCCCCAATCGGTCCCCAGGCGCTGCAGTGAATGGCTGCCCACTGCTCCGGGTGTGTGTGTTCACTGCTCCTGACGTGTGCGCACTAACTTGGATGGGTTAAATGCAGAGGACAAATTCTGAGTATGGGTTACCATACTTGGCCTTCACGTCACTTAACTTCACTAAACCTAATATATTTTAAAATATAATTTATTCCTGTGAATGCAAAGCTAAACTTTCAGCATCATTACTCCAGTCTTCAGTGTCACATGATCCTTCAGAAATCATTCTAATATGACGATCTAGTGCTCAAGAAACATTTTTTTATTATCAAAGCTTAAAACAGTTGATAACTGATACTTTTTTTCCAGAATCTGATGAATAGAAAGTTGAAGTTCAGTTTGAAATAGAAATGTTTTGTAACATTATAAATGCCTTTACTGCACTGACTTTTGATGTCATAACAAACTGTACAAGAAGAGATGAAAGTGAGAGATGCTGCGATCCTGTGGTCTCCCAGAAAACTGTTTTTCCTATTGGAGAGATAAGTCAGATGTGACATTCTTGCTGTTTTGTTTTTCAATATTATGTTGGATTAAAAAAAAATAAATTAATTAAAAAAAAAATAAAAAAACACTAGAGCTAGCTGTGCCTCAATTTCATGCCAAATGTGAAATGTGCTGTAGAGATATACATATTGACCACTGAACAACACAGCTTCCTAAATAGGTGACATGCGGCCCTGGGTTTTTTAGGGAAAGTTATAAAAATCAGACTCTTATGTGGGAAAGTGTCCTTGTGCAGGTGTCAGGAGGCTGGAGGAGACTTGTGTTGCTTTCGCCTGGGCAGATTTTGGATGTGCAACAGCTCAGCAGAAGGGATGATTGAAAGCATTTTATGGATGATAACGTGGACTATAAGAGCTAGTGAAGTGAGACTGTTAGTGATGAGCTCCAGAGACTAGGGAGCAATAGATCAGATAAACAGGCAGGAGCGGCGAGGTTACACGTGTCCGCAGCGCTACACTGAGGCCGGATGCAGATGAGCCCTGAGATAAAGAGACCTCTATGGGAAAACACTGATTATTGACTTGACATTGCTGTACAAGGATGATTTTAGAGCCACCCAAAGCAAATGGTAGCATAATATTAACCCATACACAACCGTTCAAAAGATTGGAGTCAGTAAGATTTTTTTTTTAAAGAAAGAAATTCATACTTTTATTCAGCAAGGATGCATTAAATTGATCAAAAGTGACAGAAATATTTTGTAACATTATGTCTTTATTTTTAAATAAATGCATCAAAAAAATGTATGACATAAGTATTAAAGGGCACCTATTATGCCCCTTTTTACAAGATGAGATGTGAGATAAGTCTCAGGTGTCCCCAGAGTGTCTGTGAAGTTTCAAATCAAAATTCCTAACAGTTCATTTAATATACCATTTTGAAAATGCCAATTGAAAAATGAGCTGTTTTGTGTGCGTCTCCTTTAAATGCAAATGAGCTGCTGCTCCACTGCAGAGGGTGGAGCCTTCACAGCTCGTGAACACGCGAATGAAAACTGAAACATGATACATCTGTTTGGCTTTGATTATCATCTCTATCGCTGACACGCTTGTAACAGTTCGGAAAAGCTGTTTCATGTCTCATGCTGTAATGCTTCTCCCCACCTCAATGGGGATCTAGGGAGGTTTCTAAAGGAAAGGCTATCCTTTTAAGAGAGACGAGTAAGACTGTTTAGTGGAGGTACTGGCATGGCTTTGAGTGTTTGCTCAATTTGGTGATGCATGAGACCCTATTATGAGGAACCTCTTTGGTTCTACAGCTCAGTGTAAGTTGTATATATTTTGTAATTCTATGTTTCTTCTATCTATTCTATGTTTCGTGTGTTTAATTGCATATTTTGATATATTTTTTTTAGAGGGTTTTCTTTCTGCCTCATTCGTCAAACAACAAGGACACTTCATCTGGACTATGATTTGATCTTTTTCTACACCTTTGATTATTTGGACTGACATTTGGTTATGGTTTGGGACACTGTATGTTGAACAACTTTTGTGGATTTCCATTGAACTGTCGGAATGTGGTAAGATACTCACTTCTTACCTGACTATTTGGGAGTGAGAAATAGACTTTAATTCTGATTGAACTCAACATGTTGTGGTTGGGCTGAAATGCTCTAACAAGATGTGAATTGTGAATTTTCTTTTCTTTGAATGTTATGTTTTGCTGATATTGTTGCTTTTTGGGGTATCTACTCTTTAAACCTTAAATATACACAGCTCTGCTCTTGGATGAATGGATCTCCATTTCTATGTGTGACCAAAATAAGAGTGTTACACGCTCATGTGACATTGCAGTTCTTCATCATCATGAAATATCATCTGCATGCGTTTTAAAGCCATATCACTCTCAAGCTTACAGTCTATGCTCTCAACTTGAGCGCACACACCCGACGCATGCGCACAGAGAGCTAGATGTCAGTGCGTCCGTGAGTAGGCTATTAAACTAGACTAGTTTTCTTTCATGTGTTATTGCGATTAAACTGTCAAATGGACACAAGGTTATGTCAGAAACACACAAAGTTCACATGAAAACAGCTGGTTATGTCTGTGCACGTATGCAGCAAGTACAGAAATCCCATGTTTATATTAGATCTGTGTATTAAAAGTGAAAGCAGTGTAATATACAGTACCTACTAATATATATGCTGTTAATATGAATCAAACAACAAAAGGTAAACAGAAAATCACTCACTGCTCTTGACTGGATGAACTTTAGTAGCTTTAATAAGAACACATTTCTTACTTGAATGCTGCTGTTAAATGCTCTGGCGAGGAGATAAACATGGCGGACTTTGTACAGCTCTCTGAGGGCGGGGTCTATGCTAATACGTCAGTGTCCATCAACACTCATGGGCGGGGCCTGTGAAATGTGATGTCACTTTGCCAGGAATCTGCAAACGGCTTGTTCTGAGACACTGCTTATGATTTATGGGGATTAAAAAAAAAAAAAAAAAGAGGAGTGGGTGGATTTTTACCATTATAGGGTGCTTGTGTACACACACTGCCAACACACATTTATGTTCAAACACCATGTAAAAGTGAATTTTGCATAATAGGTGCCCTTTAAGCAGCACAACTGCTTTCAACATTGATAAATGTTTATTGAGCAGAAAATCAGCATATTGGAATGATTTCTGAAGGATCATGTGACACTGAAGACTGGAGTAATGATGCTGAAAATTCTGCTTTGCCATCACAGGAATAAATTACATTTTAAAATATACTAAAATAGAACAAATATTTTATATTTAGTTATTATATATTTAGAACAGTTAGTTACATTATTTTAAATTGCAAAAATATCACAACCTAACTGTTTTTACTGTATGATTAAAAATGCAGCCTTAGTGAGCATAAGACTTTTTTTTTTTTTTTTAAATCGTACTGAGCCCAAACTTTTGAACGGTAGTTCAAAAGATCTAACATGAAGTCATTTAACAGTAGCATTGTAATGTAATAAATTTCATAACAATGAGCATAAATATATTTACAATTCTGAATCTTGATTCCATCATAAAAAGGAAAGGCTTGCATCTTAGACTAACGATTATGAAATTTTGGCTGGCATTGCATTGTTTTATTTCCTTTGACACTTAAAACTAATATTATACGGGGTAGATTGACATGAATAAAACACTATTTTCCTTGGAGATTTATTCATTTATTTTTTTCAAAAAATGTCCATTAATGTACTTTCTGAATAAAAACATTGCCTAATATAATTTAAAGCAGGACACTCCAATAAAATACTCTTTACAGTCAAGGAAGACTTACAAAAATCACATAAAGGCAATTCTTCCCCTTTCAATAAATATACACGGGTAAGTCTGGTGTGGCCAATTCAACATCTCATCTAGACAGTCAGCTCATTTCTATTTTCAAAATGAAAACAAAGGTTTGGTCTTTCATTTATAACAGGATTCAATTCATTTCATTTGTTGTGGATACATTTATCCCATTTCTTTGCCACCTTTTGGAAATATATAAACTCAGCATGGGTTTAACATCAGATTGGTATTTGACATTGTCTTCTCAGATGAAGGGCTTCCTTAGCATCTTTATCTGCCTGTTCATTACCTGCAAGACCCATGCAACCCACTATACAACAAAAAGCAATATTAAAATCCTGTTTCATTAAATAGTCCCCTTGAACTTGCATCATACTGAATCTAAATTTTAAGATTTTATTCCACATAGTTGGTATAAACAAGCCTTTTGTTTGAGGTCATTTTTCACATCAACTGAAACGTTCTAGCTACACAAACCTTGTGTTCACCCACAACAGGTGCGTCTACAGTGAAGCATTACTTTGTCACCATGTTTGTCCTTGTGCTGACTTAGGAAATGTTGGAAGTAGGTCTCAGCTGTGAGGAAACAAGCAGGCTTATGTGCCAATTTAGTGCTGAGGCAACAGTATTCCGGTTATCAGATGTACGGTTTGTTCTACTGGAGCTAAACTTTGGATTATTTTTAATCATAATATTCAGAGGATATAGGGTCAGTGGCACTATGATTTAAAGGGACAGTTCAGCGAACATTTATTCACCTTTATGTCATTCCAAACCTGTATGCCTTTCTTTTTTGTGCGTTTTTGTCTATATAATGAAAGTCAATGGGGTGTAATGTTGTTTTGGACCCCATTGGCTTTCATTGTAAGGACAAAAACAGTTAAAACATTGTGTTTTTTTCTTTTGTGTTCTACAGAATAATGGTAAATACATGGCAGAAATGTCAATTTTGGGTAAACTATCCCTTTAACAATGCATGGAAAAATTGATTCACAATCCACAAGCCAAAACACTATAAAGTGTAGTGTTGCAACGAATAGGGCCCTATCATACACCCGGCGCAATGCAACGGCAGGCACGACGCAAGTGTTTTTTGCTAGTTTCAGCCCGACGCAGTTATCATTTTCTCGTCCAGCGCCGCGTTGTTTAAATAGCAAATACACTCGCGCCCATCTGTTCGCCCATGGGCGTGTTGGTCTGAAAACGAGGTGTGTTCAGGTGCATTGTTGGCGCGTTGCTATTTTGAGGCAACTGGAAACGACTGTGCCATTGATCAACAAAAACCTGGTCTAAAGTCAATAGCACAATATTTTTTGTGTTATTTAAAGGGCGCGATAGTAATATGCGCATATAGCTGGGTGCACAACACGCGTACACTCTGCTTATTATACACAGGGATGTGCAGCACACAAACATTTTTAAAAATAAAGGGATTCCTCTCTGGTGAAGTGTTCAGTCTTTCCTCTCGCAAATTCCACCATGTAAAAGGCGAATCCGCCATGGTTTTAAAGGGAATGGGAGATGAGACTCTGATTGGTTTATTGCATGTTATGCCTAAAACACACCCATGAGTCATTAAGAGACTAGGTACAACCCTTTTGGACGACCATTTTTTCAGTCGTTAAACTAGCAAAAGTGGATTTGGACACGCCCTAAGTGCACCTGCGCTTCAGACCATGCGCTTAAATCGTTAAAATAGGGCCCTTAGTATGTGACTATTGCTTGAACGCTACAGAACCAAACAAGATCAAAAGGACAAGCTTACCAACAACCCTCCTGCGTTCAACATCACAATCTCCATCCTCAGATGAACTTGTGCTGGCCTTCCTCTGTCGCTGCTCCATTTCTCCTGGGCTGAGAGGCTGGAAGACAGAGAGAGGACATGGAGTAAGAACCAGTGCTGTAAAGTACAAGTACAGTAGGTCTAAGTGTACGTGGGTGTGCAGTAAGAGCAGTGTGCTAGAAAAGAAGGCCAATGGCAGAGGAATGGATTTCTAAATAAAGCCCAAAATCTGTGTGTCATTGTACAGCCCTGATTATCGTCTCAGGTGATCGGACAAGAAGTGAAAAATATTACTATTTACATCTTGTATTAACATGCATGTGTCTCCTGTGACCGCTTGTGTTTGAATTTTGAGTTGAGGGTCTCTGAATGTGTTTTAAGATATTGGGAAATCCTTTCGGACTCAATTTACACCTTTATTTAAGAATAATATCTACATAGTTATTGTACAAACGATTATTCTAACGATTATTAAATGGGACATTGTGGAAATTTGATTAATAATGGAAAAGGAAAATACAAATTTTTATAAAAAAAAAAAATGTAATTTTATAAACCAAAAAAATATTATTTTATTGTTATTGCTAACTAAAACTATTAAAAATAGTTTTTATGGATTGAATAAAGCTGACAAAAACATTTTATATTTTATATTAGATAGAAAACTTAAACTCGAAGACAACAGATATTAGAAATGTTGCCTTGGCAACTGACGGAAATAAAATAAGTTTAAGTTACTAAAATTAGAAAAACTGAAATACATAATAAATAATAAATTAAAAGCTAAAAAGAAATATGAAAAAAATGACAAAGGGACATACAATTATTAAAACCTAATTTTAAATTTAAATATGCATATTTTTTAAATATTGAAGAAATATATATTTAAAGGGATAGTTCACTCAAAAATAAATTCTGACATAATTTACTCACCTTCAGATCAATCCAAACCTTTATGACTTTCTTTCTTTCTTTTAAACATAAAAAGATATTTTGAGAAACTTTTTTTGTCCATACGATGGAAGTCTTCGGTGTTGTTCAAAATATCTTCTTTTGTGTTAACAGAAGAAAGAAATGCATACCGGATTGGACATGAGGGTGAGTATATGATGACAGAATTTTCTTTTTTGGTTGAACTATCCCTTTAAGAACTGTCCAGTTGTGACCAGAATAACTTAGATGTTAATATCATGCATAAACAAGCATTATTTATTTTACAAAATAACCAAGATCAAATGACAGCATTTACTGCAGAATTGGAGGTCATGCAAAACACTTCAGACAGTTATACAGCATTCTGCAGTAGAGAGGTACGCTTCAATTACAAGAAGCATCAAAGGCCTGATTCTCTCCCAGCAGCCGTAAAGCATGGCTCTCTCAATTCGATTTCCCTGAATATGCCACTCACAGCTGCCACTGCCACCGTTTCAATCAAAATTCAATTTGCTGTTTCAGCAGGACGGGCTGTGGGCAGAAAACAGATGTGTGTTTTCTGGGGTGCTGATAATGCACAACTCTCCATGCTGTTCCTGCATCGGCCACAGACGGATAACTTAATGGACACTTAAAAAATAGCCATGAACTTGCTTTCCTCCATTCCTCCAAAAAACCAGTCCCGCTCTCGGCATCCTATCTGTCCCCACTGAGCCTAATCCCAGGCCGTACGCAGTGGGCGACACGAGTGATTTCTGCAAGCTTATGGGAAACTGGTCTTTCAAACATGGATCTGCCATTCAGCAGGTAGGCTGGTACTTCAGAGTACACTGAGAATGCTGAGCGCACGAGGAATAAATCATTCAGAAACACAGTGCCTGTCTGAGGACAAAAAAAGGATAATAAGTGAGAGAGGGGAATGAGAGCCATATCAGCACTTCACATAAACCCAAAAAAGCAGGAGTATTATTGCAGGAGTAAATAAAAACATTAGCAAATAATCAATAGCTGGATCATGGTTTATGCCAGGGCTGTCTAATCCTGCTCCTGGAGGGCCACTAGAGCTGCATGATTAATCGTTAAAAGATTGCGATCTCGATTCAAACACCCATGCGATCTTATTTCTAAATGACAATGATACGGCTGTGTCTAAACCTTTAACAAAATCACACCAGAACATTCAAATCTGCATTGCCACTGCCGCTGACCCAGAGAAAGCATTTATCATGTGTAGGTATGAAACAGCTTCACAAACGTCTTTTCAACTACACAGTATCGTTATGTCTGTGTTACATATCCATATTATCACTGAAGTACTGGGATAAAAGTTTATATTTCGGATAAAATCACTGATGTCTACGGAAGAAATCAAAATAGAGCAGATCACCTTTTGAAAGTAACTGTGACAACGATTGTATCGATAACACCGTCACGCCAGCAGGTGGCAACATGTGACGTTTAAAAAATGTTTCTGTCATTGAACCATTAGCCTAACTCTTTCACCGCCAGCGTTTTTGATCGTTTTCAAAAAAATTTCATGGCCTTCAGAATATTTTGTTGTATAAATATCTGAACATGCAGTATATCAAAAGAAAGAATAGACCCTCTGCTTTTAAACATGTTTTACTCTAGCTTAATGCATACTTTTTTATCAACACTTGAATGTGGGTAAGTTTCATAAAAAAGCAACATTTTGAGCAAAAAGCAGAGAAATATCACATTTTTGTCAAAGACTACATCCAAATCGGATTCAGAACAATGATCACTAGCATGGGTCGACATTTCATTCAGTAACATTAGGCAGTTTTGATTTATATGCTGTTTAACATTGATGATCAAGTTATTATATAAATAATTTACAACGGATGCATCAAATATGCATCTGCTTACATATGATATTGCTTGTTTCTGCTTCTACACGTCTTTTGGTCTGGAGATTCCGTACTTTTTCAGAAGATGCCTAATAGTGCTACCTACCGTATAACCGCATATGACGCACCTCTGTGGGGAAATATAAAACGAATATTTTTTTAACTAATATTTAACTTTCTTATATTATTTATATTACCATTATTTACTGATATTTATTTAAATGTTTTACAGGCTGTAGTATGTTGTTTCACTTACGGAAGTACTAAAATAAACACGCATGCTTAAATGGATGTTTGAGCCTCATTTATATTTTTTATTTTCAAAATGTAGGCTACATTATATATATATATATATATATATATACACTCACCTAAAGGATTATTAGGAACACCATACTAATACTGTGTTTGACCCCCTTTCGCCTTCAGAACTGCCTTAATTCTACGTGGCATTGATTCAACAAGGTGCTGAAAGCATTCTTTAGAAATGTTGGCCCATAATGATAGGATAGCATCTTGCAGTTGATGGAGATTTGTGGGATGCACATCCAGGGCACGAAGCTCCCGTTCCACCACATCCCAAAGATGCTCTATTGGGTTGAGATCTGGTGACTGTGGGGGCCATTTTAGTACAGTGAACTCATTGTCATGTTCAAGAAACCAATCTGAAATGATTCGAGCTTTGTGACATGGTGCATTATCCTGCTGGAAGTAGCCATCAGAGGATGGGTACATGGTGGTCATAAAGGGATGGACATGGTCAGAAACAATGCTCAGGTAGGCCGTGGCATTTAAACGATGCCCAATTGGCACTAAGGGGCCTAAAGTGTGCCAAGAAAACATCCCCCACACCATTACACCACCACCACCAGCCTGCACAGTGGTAACAAGGCATGATGGATCCATGTTCTCATTCTGTTTACGCCAAATTCTGACTCTACCATCTGAATGTCTCAACAGAAATCGAGACTCATCAGACCAGGCAACATTTTTCCAGTCTTCAACTGTCCAATTTTGGTGAGCTCGTGCAAATTGTAGCCTCTTTTTCCTATTTGTAGTGGAGATGAGTGGTACCCGGTGGGGTCTTCTGCTGTTGTAGCCCATCCGCCTCAAGGTTGTGCGTGTTGTGGCTTCACAAATGCTTTGCTGCATACCTCGGTTGTAACGAGTGGTTATTTCAGTCAAAGTTGCTCTTCTATCAGCTTGAATCAGTCGGCCCATTCTCCTCTGACCTCTAGCATCAACAAGGCATTTTCGCCCACAGGACTGCCGCATACTGGATGTTTTTCCCTTTTCACACCATTCTTTGTAAACTCTAGAAATGGTTGTGCGTGAAAATCCCAGTAACTGAGCAGATTGTGAAATACTCAGACCGGCCCGTCTGGCACCAACAACCATGCCACGCTCAAAATTGCTTAAATCACCTTTCTTTCCCATTCTGACATTCAGTTTGGAGTTCAGGAGATTGTCTTGACCAGGACCACACCCCTAAATGCATTGAAGCAACTGCCATGTGATTGGTTGATTAGATAATTGCATTAATGAGAAATTGAACAGGTGTTCCTAATAATCCTTTAGGTGAGTGTATACATATATATATATATATATATATATATATACACACACGTGTGTGTGTGTGTGTGTGTGTGTGTGTGTGTGTGTGTGTGTGTGTGTGTGTGTACCCGCCCCCCAACCACCGCCGGTAGTTGGTCCATTACCAAAAAAAAAACTGCCACCGTCACAGCCCTAAAGTCTATTCACCCAAAACTCAGAGACTGTAAAAGAAATCTATTTGAATAAAGCAGTTGAAACCAAGTCCAAGGTCTTATGGGATGACAGAATTTTCATTTTTGAGTGAACTATCCCCTAAGGGTTGTAAAGCAACATTAGTTTCATCAAATTTACATCATATTATTAATTTTAATGTTTCAAGTAATTTTAGTATCATTTATTTATAAATAATCTCATCATTATGTTTACATCTAGTTACAAATACAAAGAGAATCTAAATAATGAGGTGAAGTAGTCAAGTCACCTTTATTTAAATAGCGCTTTATACAATACAGATTATTACAAAGCAGCTTTACAGTGATAGCAGGAAAACGATGCATTTCGGCAGTTGTTCAGCTGAAGTCAGTTTAGCATTGATTCAGTTTCGTTGTAAAAATTACCAATTATTAAATTAGTTCATTTCATCTATGAAGCAGTTCTGCAAAAAAATTATGTCATCCAGCACAGTTCAGTTCTCATACAACAGCATCAGTACTGTCTAATAATATTGTTGAATATTAAATGTAAAGCATCTTTTATTGGTCAAGTTTAAGTATTTAATTCACTGGATTAGACATTACCACATGAATATTTAAAATGTTCTTTCATTATAAATAACTATATCGTGATATGTACACCACCATTCAAAAGTTTGGGGTTAGTATGAGGTTTTTTATTTGAAAGAAAAATTCATATTTTTATTCAGCAAGTACACATTAAATTTATCAAAAGTGACAGTAAGGACACTTATGATACAAAAGATTTCTGTTTCAAATGTTTTTTATTTTCCATTCATCAAAATGCAATCATCAGTTTCCTAAAAAATAGGCTGTTTCTTGTGCAGCAAATCATCAAATTAGAGTGATTTCTGAAGGATCGTGTGACGCTGAAGACTGGAGTAATGATGCTGAAAATTCAGCTTTGCATCACAGGTATAAATTACATTTAAAAAATTTGAAGTTGTAATAATATTCAAAAATCTTAACCTTAAACTTTTGCACTGTAGCGTACCATTACTGTGGCAAAAACATAGTCATGATGTGACATAAGATGGTCTCACTGTGAATCCCTAGCTATCTTGATGTTTTTAAGAGCCCTGAAAGAATAGTGTACAAACAAGCAAAATCAAACAATAAAACACTTTAACATAGTTTGCGTGAAGCTAATAAATTAAGGGCATTCGGTAGTTTGTTAATCACATATAATAAGGACAATTTAGTCGACGTCTTTTATTATTCACATGCAAACAGTGAGTTTTGTCAAGTCAAGCCAACTTTGAAAAGACACGAACCTTCAATAAGTAAATGAAACACTGCATGGAGAAGTGCCAGGAAAATATAAGGACGTATGCATGCATAAATACAATACAATGCATAAATGGATCTTCTCATAATGAAATATAACAATAATTTAAAAAGACCAATTATTTCAACGAAACCTTCCATAATTTTCTACACTTGTAATCTGCTTTTTTTCAAATAGATGTCCACTATACATTATGAAATAATTAGACCTGCTCAATAAATAAGATGGCTATGCGTTGCTCTAAAAAACACAGAACATGTCTAATTGTTTTTGTGACTTGACCACGTTATTCTTTATAATCTTGTCCTTTTAATAAGTAGTCTAGAAAACTTAATTTCACTTTAGAGAGAATCAAGAGACTCATAAATGCCTGGTGTGTAGCTGTATGAAACAACATACGTGTTTATTATTGGTTTATGTCAGTGTTTATATCCATGCTACACACAACTGATCTCACACAGACTAAAGCAACGCCATCTGCTCCATGTGTACGGGCCTTCCTCGTAAAACCCAGCCAAACACATCCATAACCCGCTTTAAACTGTCCTGCGCAGTCAAACATAAAGACTACTGTTTAAACGCAGTACAATAATGATGTCCCTACCTCATTTCTGGATGTAGGACTTATATTCAATACCGTCTCGGACTTGTTTGATTCGGCTGCCATCTTTCCCGCCGTCTTCCGGAAGTGATGCTACGGATGCCCGCGAGGTTCCAAAGAAAAGCAAAACGCGTTTTCCGTCTACTGTCACACTGCATTACTGAGCATATGCTGGATGATTATCACTGATGGGGAACAAAACTACTAAGCTCCAGGAAACAGATGTCTTGAAACTATTTTACATTATATTAATGTCTTGAGGCTAATTTAATGTTTTGTCCAGGCCAGGGAAAAGTAACTAAAATGTAATGCTTAATGATAAAAAAGCCTTTTCTTTCTTTTTTCTTTTTTTTCCCTAATATTGCTAATATTGTTATTGTTTTCCCACATTGTTATCACTGGTGACTACTTCAACTGTGTTAATTCATTTATCACACATCTTAATTAGAACAGCCTTCAAAAAGACAATTTTTTTTGTTGTGCGTAATATGCAATTTGATGGTGTAGTGTGGTTTCTTAATCCAAATTCTCAAAAAAATAAATAAATAAATAAATAATAATAATAATAATAATAATAATAATAATAATAATAATAATTGAATGCCTAATAAACCGATTGTGAAGTGAATATTATTTCTAATCTTCAATCTGTCCCCCTGCTTTCCTGGCAAATAAAATAAAATAAAATAAAATAATCAAAATTACTTTTTATTTATTTTTTTTTACAATATGTGTCCATTTATTATGGGGGAGTTATAGCACAAGCCCAAAAACAAAAAGGCACAATAATTGACTATTATATCAAACCTTTTAAAATAAATTCTTTCCTTTAAAATCTAATTGACAAATCACATACATTATTTTTCATTATAAACTTATTATATTGGGAATGATTATGTTCCTTTTTTTGCTTTACAAAGAAAACATATTGTTATCCTTTTTAAATGAATAATAAATGCATCTGAAGCTTAAAGCCACTGTGCATACATTTTGTGAAGTATTTATCCTATAAAATGCCCTTTTCAATTTTATTTTTGTAGATCACCTTTGCAAATCACATCAGGAAGTGCTTTCTCACAGATGCATCAGTGACCTGGTTCATTTCCTTTCTCTCATACAATAACACATGAAAAAGTCCCTTGAGCAAAATACTGCAAAAAAAGTGTAATTTTACAGACCATGACACAATGCTCATATTTTTTACAGGCTCTGTACTTGTACTCTATATTTGTACTTGTACTCTGCACAATGACAATAATGTTGAATCTAATCTAATCTAATATCATTGTTTACATGAATAATTGAAAAGGTTGCATAATACAAATTCATGTGTTTATTGACACTAACCACACTCTCTGGCTCTGTAATCACAGCTTTTGCACAGACTCTGTTTTCTTAGAAGCATCATTCTGTTGATCCATCAGATATATGCTCACATACATGAGTCATGAATACAGTAGCTTGTGCTTTTAAAACACATGGTTTCAAACACTGTAAACATGCTGCATTTATAATGAGAAAGAAAAGATATTCATAAACAACTACATGTGAAGCATTCCTGACCCATCCAGCTATGGTGTAAAGGTGAAGACAGTGGTTTTGTTTAAATATTATTCCGTCCCGGAGGGGGTTTATTTTCCCTCCTTTTTTTTTGTTTAAGGGCTTATGTGACATTTTCTTTAACCGAAACGACACGTCTGTTGTGAAGTGACCTGAACTGCCTCCCCGCTGCAGTTGTTATTTCCACCTCTGACTCTCTCAAAGCACTTAGTCTGCAAAAGCGTGAATGTCAAGGGACATGAAATATCCGTGCCGGTCTTCAGGCTACTCAAGACATCGCTGAGCATTTCAGAATGAAATGTGGGAGAGGGCATATGATATAAGAGAGCTGTAGGGACTATAGTCACACTTTTTTTTTGTTTTGTTTTTTTGTCAAATGTACATTAGAACAATTATGAAGCACAAAATAATATATGACATAATAATAAAGGGTAATATGTAACAGGTAAAAATGTGCCAAAAATCTCAAACCATTCTTTTGGACAACAGATATAGCAATTCATGAACTATTTACACAATTTACTTAAGCCTTGCTTCCATTCAACAAATATTAACATTGCATTTGTTTAAAAAAAAAAAACAACAACAACAATAACTTGAGTAAAACTGAAAAAAGATGATTTGTTTTTTAATTATCATTTTCAATTACTTTCCACACATATTATTATGCTGATAATACAATTTGTTAACAGATAGGTAAAATGTACCAAAAAAAAATCTACAACCATTAATTTGGACAACAGATAAAGCAATTTACTATTTACATGGTTAAAAAATGTTTTGTCAGCAAAATAAACTGAAAAAATAACATGATTAACATTTTCAATTAACAACTTTTTACTCAAATTATTATGCTGGAAATACTGTAAAACATTGTTTGATCAATAAGTTATATCAACATACGTTTTTACATTGCTTTAACTCATCAAAATAAGTTAAGCAATTTTCAACTTTTTTTATAAGTTACACAAGATTCAACTATTTTTTTTAAGTCAGTTCAATGCAATTTAAGTTGAATTGACTTAAACATGCAAGTTGATTGTACTTAAAAATTTAAGGCAGGAATTTTTTTTTCTTTTTTTTTTTTTTTCCAGTGATAGCATTTGTTAACATAGGTACAAAAATATACCAAAAAAAATCTCAAACCATTATTTTGGACAACAGATAAATCAATTTATCAACAATTTACATTTGGTTAGATGGTCTTGCTTCCATTGAAGAAAAATACTGTTATTTTTAACTTCTGCACTCAAATTATTATGCTGATAATAACATTTGTTAAAGGGACAGTTCACCCAAAAATGAAAATTCTGTCATCATTTGCTCACCTTCAAGTTGTTCCAAACCTGTATATGTTTCTTTCTTCTGTTGAACACAAAATAATATATTTTAAAGAATGTCGGTAACCAAACAGTTGATGGACTTCATTGACTTCCATAGTATGGGAAAAAAAATTATGTGGAAGTCAATGGGGTCCATCAACTGTTTGGTTACCGACATTCTTCAAAATATCTTCTTTTGTGTTCAGCAGAACAGGTTTGGAACAACTTATGAGTGAGTAAATGATGACAGATTTTATTTTTATTATTTTTATTATGTTTATTTTTGGGTGAACTATGCCTTTAGGTAAAAATATACCAAAAACCTCAAACCATTATTTGGACAACAGATAAAGCAATTGATCAACTATTTACATGGTTATAAAGTCTTGCTTCCATCGAAAAACGGTAACATTAGTTAACATTTTCAATTAACTTTTCACTCAAATTATTATGCTGATAATACAATTTGTAAAGACATTTTTTTGTATTAAATTAGAAAAGAATGCAAAACAGAAGCAGTGAGGTCAAATGTTTTCCCTGTATTTCCATACACATGAATTGAATCTCTGATTAGTAAGACAACACTGCCATCTACTGGTACTTCAAACAATTAATTGACTCTACTTCATACATCTCATTCAAAATTAGAGAAGAAATAAAGTACACAATTCATTTAAACAAATAATTATTAAAATAACAGTATTCAAAACATTATGGACCACATAACTATCTTATAGCTGTATATTACTGCCATATGGGCATTAACCGAACACACTCATCTCTGGCTGACAACAGGATAGGCCTACTTTCTGATTTGTAACACTGAAACATGCATTTACTGTGATAAAACAATATATATTGTGAAAAGCGTAATACAAATAAACTTTGCATTGTTACTAAAGTTTTAAAATAAAATAAAATGTAAAATGGTGTGATGCAGTGTGATCCAGTCAGAGGGAGAAGTGATGAATAAAAATAAAGAATACATATTAATAATAAAAAAAATTAAATACATTTGTAAGTAATAATCAGCTTTTAATAGTAAGTAACAAAGTAACAATAAACCAGTCTGCAACAAAAATATATCTGAGTAAATCTGAGTAAAATAATATTGCCAGAAGATGCTAAACTCATGCGACATTTAATATTAAACCGGATCCCAGACTTTGAACATGTCTCAAAGAAGTGACAGCAGAAGACGTACATTCTCAGAGCAGAGGAGTCTGAATAGAGCATATTAATATGAGTATATAAACTACACTATATTAGCAAAAGTTTTGGGACGCCTGCCTTTACATGCACATGAATTTTAGTGACATCCCATTCTTAATCCGTACGGTTTAATGTGGAGTTGGCCCACCCTTTGCAGCTATAACAGCTTCAACTCTTCTGGGAAGGCTTTCCACAAGGTTTAGGAGTGTGTTTATGGGAATTTTAGACCATTCTTCTAGAAGTGCATTTGTGAGGTCAGGCACTGATGTTGGACGAGAAGTTTCCACAAAGTTGGGAGCATGAAATTGTCCAAAATGTCTTGGTATGCTGAAGCATTAAGAGTTCCTTTCACTGGAACTAAGGGGCCAAGCCCAACCCCTGAAAAACAACCCCACACCATAATCCCCCCTCCACCAAACTTTACACTTGGCACAATGCAGTCAGGCAAGTACAGTTCTCCTGGCAACCGCCAAACCCAGACTCGTCCTTCGGATTGCCAGACAGAGAAGCATGATTCGTCACTCCAGAGAACATGTCTCCACTGTGGCGGCGTGCTTTACACACTGTAAACCCTAATGTTGTCTTTACTTAATCAAGTAATCTTGACTAAATATTACTTGTTTAGTCCAGATACTCAAAGATATAAGTTTAACTTATCAACCTACAAAATACATAAACTTAAGATTTCAAATGTTATGAACTCAAAAATAAAAATAAAAATAAAATTATTTTTGAGATTTTTGGATTTGTTCATCCTCTTTCCTAAGCACCTATATTTTACCAACAGGTGTGCGATGGTAATTGTGTATTAATTAAGTGTTATGAACTCAAAATCATAATTAATTAAAATA
Source organism: Coreius guichenoti (assembly GCA_039654105.1). Classification (NCBI taxonomy): domain Eukaryota; kingdom Metazoa; phylum Chordata; class Actinopteri; order Cypriniformes; family Gobionidae; genus Coreius; species Coreius guichenoti. Next base: position 9,128,086 of record CM077172.1, on the reverse strand, counting down.
GCTCACTCTGGTCTTCCTTTGATGTGATTGGCCATGCAAGGAGTTCTGCATGGCAACAAGAGAACTAATGCACTGATTGGTGGATATTTCCAAAAAGCGTTCCTTTTAGCCTCGCCATCTGTTGCTGCTGATTCAAATCAAGACGGGACTTTTCCATCGTATGTAATCTTAAATTCGGTAAGTAAAAATATATTTAGTATAAATAAATATAGTTATTTTTGTGTGATTATTAATAGTGAAATGTTTGTTTGTTTAAATCACAACGCAGCCATGATTACAATTTTTTTCCTGGTGAAACTTTGCTAATGTAAGTTAGCCATAATTAGCGATATTTTTAGTGATGGGTTTGTGATGGTATAATTTATATATCAAATGATTATTTATTTGATCTGTAATATTGAAACATATTAGTTAATAACGTACACTTAACCATAGTTTAATCGTGCATTTCTGTGAGAAAGAACATGAAGAAAGATTGCAAGTTTTAATAGCTAAATCTAGTTTATCTACTTTCCAAGCATGTATGTCACTTTTTAGAGCCAGAGACCTTTATTTGTTGGTTTGGGTGTATTTTGAACAGCATTGCAAGATTATAATTTTAATTATAAATAATGCAATTTTCTTTAATATTTTTGCATCGACTTTGTTAACTTTAATATTTTAAATTGTTTTTCTGTTACAGGTAATTTGAGACAAGAACGTGGAAATGTAAGTATATTTTCATAAAAATACTACAAACATGCTGTTTGTTGTGGCATTAATGGAATTTCTTGTTTCCCATTCCCACTAAAGTCAGATGAGTTTGTTTCTTTATGGGAACAGATTTGGAATGAATTTGAAATTGAATTTAGCATTACATTACCAGAATGAGAGTTCAAATAGCTGATAAAAAAAAAAAAAATCACAATCCACACATCTCCAGTCCATCAATTAACGTCTTGTGAAGTGAAAAGTTGTGTTTGTAACAAACAAATCTGTCAAGCCATTTTAACTTTAAAACATTGCCATTATAATGCTATAATCATAATAATGCTTCCTCCAGTGGAAAAAAAAAAAAGTGGTGCTTGATCTGTGCTTATTTCTCTCCTGATTCATAAGAGATGAAACAGTTTAAAGTTAAAATGTTGATTACAAAAATTGAGCTTTTTCACAAGATGTTAATTGATGGACTGGAGTCATGTGGATTATTGTGATGTTTTTATTAGCTCTGTTTGGATTCTGACGGCACCCATTCACTGTAGAGGCTCCATTGGTGAGCAAGTGATGTAATGCTAAATTTATCCAAATCCGTTCAGATGAAGAAACAAATTCATCATAAAACTAACCTAATATAATTTTGCTTTGTACTAACTTTGGTAGTATGTATCTCATAATTTTTGTCATAATTTTGTAGTTTTTTTTTTGTCAATTAGTGATTTGTGTTTTTGATAAATTTAGTGAGCATTCTGAAAAACATGCATTTACAGTCAACCTCTGATGAATGATCAAAATACTCTATTTAGTATTTATACCCGTTTCTTCACTAGGTGTCTGATCATTGAAACTCTATCCTGGATGTGCCAGTGGGAATCTTATTCGAGGACACCGACCTTCAGCCCCCTAACTCCTTGCATTTGACTTCCTCTATTGGGATAATACTTGAAGGCCAAGTAGATGGACAACATGTAGGATCTCCCACAAGCAATGTGTCTTCATGTGTCTCATTTACTCATTAGATCTGAATTACTAGAAATGCCTTACAAACACCTTTGATTTCATACAGCATGTACTGATGTCAATGGGGCAGAATCCCCTCAAGCTGAAGGTACAGTCTTTGGCAAACCAGCTTTTTGGTTTAGAAAAATGTGTGTCTCATTGTGGCAGACTTGGTGTCAGCATTGTTAGTATTGTCAGCTCAGTACATATTAGTATCATTTTTTTTACTCCATTATCCATTAATGAAGGAGAAAAAGTATGTTTTAATTAAGTGCACAGAGTTCTACAATTGATGTAGTTAGTAGTTGTGGTTGTAACCCAGCCAGTCACATTTCCATTACAGTATAGTGTGTCTTGTATTTCATTAGTATTGTGAAAGTTTTGTCAAAGACATAGAATATGTTGTTCAGTATGTTTTACTTCAGCTCAGTATGATTGCCCAAAGCTTAAACAGTCAAATGTAATAAGAACTAAGTTATTGTTACATTTACATGCTCACTACATATGAACATAATTGTCAGATTAAAAATAGTGTAATGTTTAAATTAAGTGCAAAGAGTTCTACAATTTTTGTAGCACAGTAGTTGATGTAGGATATTGTTACTACTGTTACCGCCTTTACAGTGCTGTACAGTGTGGTTGTGTCCCAATTCTAGTTCCATTACAGCAGTGTGTACTGTAATTTGATTAATATCATGAAATTTTGGTCAATAAAGACATTCAATATGCTGTTCAGTATGTTTTTTTTCTTTTCAGTTTGGTATTGCGCAAAGCTTACAGTCAAAAATAAGAACTTTATAATTGAAATTTATAAATAATTTCTAATTTCAGTTTAATTTCCATGTTGAGTTAACTTAAATATGTAAGTACACTTAAAATTAACACCAAGTTAAGTGAACTTAATTGTTTAAGTACATTATACAAACACAAAGTTTGGTGAACTTAATTTTATGTACAGTCAACGTGAGCACCAAGTTAAGTGAACTTAAATATACAAGTTTTGGGAGACTCCATTACTCAATTGAATTGAGGGAACGAGTTTACTCAAATCAATTGAGTTCAATCAACTTATTAGGGTTTTCAGTGCACCACCGCATCTGACGCTTTACATTGCACTTGGTGATGTAAGGCTTGGGTGCAGCTGCTCGGCCATGGAAACCCATTCCATGAAGCTCTCTATACGCTGTTCTTGATGTCCCAATACTTTTGGCAATATAGTGTATGAGTATATGATATATTAAAAGATACAATTCCCTGTAAAAAAAAAAAGTTGCTGCCTTAAATTTTTAAGTACAGTCAACTTGGATGTTTAAGTCATTTCAACTTAAATTAAACTGACTTATGAGTTGAATCTTGTATAACTTATAAAAAAGTTGAAAATTGCTTAACTTATTTTGATGGACATATGTTGTCATAACTTATTGATCATATATTTTTTTACAGTATGTTTGAAAGGATTAATCATAGAAATAACCATTATGATAATTCTTTCTTTTCTTATACACCAGTAAAAGGTAATAAATGTTTTCTTTATTGAACACACAGAAGTCTACAGATCATTTTTATAAAAAGAAAGATTTTAGAAAGCTCAGCCTTTTAATAACACATTTTGCTTTCAAACATCTCCAAACTTCATTAAGACAAGTTTAATTCATCAATTGAAAACATGTTCATACTGAAAAGATGTATTCAAGTCATTGTCTTGTATTTTAATGTAATTTAAATAACTCAATAAGTCAAATGAGTGTGCTGTCATTGACCCTGAACACTTTGAGTCATATTATGTTTAACATGTGCTGCAAAGACTATTTATTCTATCCAGAGTCATCAGAAGCAGCAGGCATAGAGCTGCTCACATGCAGCCAGAAGATTAATGCTCAATACAACTTACGTCACATTTAATGTTCCTTAAGTGCTGTTGAATGTGAACTACAGGATAAACAAACTGCATAATGTAGGTTCCTTTAATGTATCTGCATAAAGAGCTGATCTGCTACATTTTACCATTGCATAAAATTGCAATGCGTAAAAATTTGAGAATATAATTGAATCTGTCGCTCTCGCATATACACTGAGCAATCAAAAGAAAAACAAGAAAATTACACTACAATTCAAAAGTGGTCAGTAAGATTTTCTTTTAAAAGAAAGTAATGCTTTTATTCTGCAAGGATGCATTAAGTTGATCAAATGTGACAGTGAAGACATTTATAATGTTACAAAATGAAATGGTGTTCTTTTGAATTTTCTGTTTATTAAGGAATCCTGAAAGAATTATCACTGTTTCCACAATAATATTAAGCAGCACAACATTGATAATAATAAGAAATGTTTCTTGAGCTGCAAATCAGCATATTAGAATGATTTCTGAAGGATCATGTGACACCGAAGACTGCAGTAATGATGCTGAAAATTCAGCTTTGCATCACAGGAATAAATTACATTTTAATATATATTAAAATAGTAAACAGTTATTTTAAATTGTAATAATATTTCACAATATTACCCTCTATTGTATTTTTGATCAAATAAATGCAGCCTTGGTGGAACAGACTTCTTTTAAAAAACATTTTTAAAAATCTTACCGTCCCAAAACTTTTGAAGAGTGGTGTATTTTGATTTACAGAATTAGGGTATATGTTTACACGACAACAATATACTAAAAACAGAAACGTTTTTCCTTTGCATTTTTCACGTACAGACGCAACATTGTCAAACGATCCCCATTTACACGGATCAGAGAAAATAACTAAAAACGCTGTATTATTCATGCCAGGCCAGTAGTTGGCAATGTCACTTTGTAAAGAAACACTATATGCACCTATAGACTATACAGTGGGAAGAACAAGTATTTGATACACTGCCGATTTTGCAGGTTTTCCTACTTACAAAGCATGTAGAGGTCTGTAATTTTTATCATAGGTACTCTTGAACTGTGAGAGATGGAATCTAAAACAAAAATCCAGAAAATCACATTGTATTATTTTTAAATAATTAATTTGCATTTTATTGCATGACATAAGTATTTGATCACCTACCAACTAGTAAGAATTCCGGCTCTCACAGACCTGTTAGTTTTTCTTTAAGAAGCCCTCCTGTTCTCCACTCATTACCTGTATTAACTGCACCTGTTTGAACTCGTTACCTGTATAAAAGACACCTGTCCACACACTCAATCAAACAGACTCCAACCTCTCCACAATGGCCAAGACCAGAGAGCTGTGTAAGGACATCAGGGATAAAATTGTAGACCTGCACAAGGCTGGGATGGGCTACAGGACAATAGGCAAGCAGCTTGGTGAGAAGGCAACAACTGTTGGCGCAATTATTAGAAAATGGAAGAAGTTCAAGATGACGATCAATCTCCCTCGGTCTGGGGCACCATGCAAGATCTCACCTCGTGGGGCATGAATGATCATGAGGAAGGAGAGGGATGAGCCCAGAACTACACGGCAGGACCTGGTCAATGACCTGAAGAGAGCTGGGACCACAGTCTCAAAGAAAACCATTAGTAACACACTACGCCGTCATGGATTAAAATCCTGCAGCGCACGCAAGGTCCCCCTGCTCAAGCCAGCGCATGTCCAGGCCCGTCTGAAGTTTGCCAGTGACCATCTGGATGATCCAGAGGAGGAATGGGAGAAGGTCATGTGGTCTGAGGAGACAAAAATAGAGCTTTTTGGTCTAAACTCCACTCGCCGTGATTGGAGGAAGAAGAAGGATGAGTACAACCCCAAGAACACCATCCCAACCGTGAAGCATGGAGGTGGAAACATCATTCTTTGGGGATGCTTTTCTGCAAAGGGGACAGGACGACTGCACTGTATTGAGGGAAGGATGGATGGGGCCATGTATCGCGAGATCTTGGCCAACAACCTCCTTCCCTCAGTAAGAGCATTGAAGTAGGGTCGTGGCTGGGTCTTCCAGCATGACAACGACCCGAAACACACAGCCAGGGCAACTAAGGAGTGGCTCCGTAAGAAGCATCTCAAGGTCCTGGAGTGGCCTAGCCAGTCTCCAGACCTGAACCCAATAGAAAGTCTTTGGAGGGAGCTGAAAGTCCGTATTGCCCAGCGACAGCCCCGAAACCTGAAGGATCTGGAGAAGGTCTGTATGGAGGAGTGGGCCAAAATCCCTGCTGCAGTGTGTGCAAACCTGGTCAAGAACTACAGGAAATGTATGATCTCTGTAATTGCAAACAAAGGTTTCTGTACCAAATATTAAGTTCTGCTTTTCTGATGTATCAAATACTTATGTCATGCAATAAAATGCAAATTAATTATTTAAAAATCATACAATGTGATTTTCTGGATTTTTGTTTTAGATTCTGTCTCTCACAGTTGAAGAGTACCTATGATAAAAATTACAAACTTCTACATGCTTTGTAAGTGGGCAAACCTGCAAAATCGGCAGTGTATCAAATACTTGTTCTCCCCACTGTATGTATGAACATGACATCACCGTTTTCACAAATTCATTTTTGTACTTTACATGGAGACGATAACGGTATCGGTTTCAAAAATTGCATTGAAAAAGTTTTTGTTTTCAGGCCCCAAAAACACTGTTGTAGAGACCTGCGGGGGACAGATTTTTCAGTCCCACTCCTGGCCGCTCCCGCAGGATTCTGTCCTGCTCCCGCAAAAATATACGTTACCATCTCCCGCTCCCGCCCACAACATTCATGTTTTGTCCCGCTCCTGCCCGCAAAATCCTGCATAAAAGTATAAATAGATTTTTTTTTTGTACGTCCATGAAATAGTTATTATTTGTTTTTAGATGTTTTATTTTTAGATATTTATATTTTGCGGGAGTCCTGCAAATCGTTTCATTCTCCCGCAACCTGCACACACACGAGTACCTTAATGTCTGCGCCAAATCTAGTCCTGCGCCGCACTCTATTGCGTTGGGTCCCGCGAGTCCCGCGGTAGTCCCGCGGGAGTGCAGGTCTCTACACTGTTGTCGTGTAAATGAGCGGCCAAAATGCATAAATAGTTTGACATTTTTAGTTGAAAATGGTGTCATGTAAATGGCCCCTTAAGCTACTATGAAATTATTTTGAAATTAATTTTAAGCACCTACTGGGAATTACAAAATAAAACAATCACACACATTAGAGTAATGAATTTGGAGGGAAAGTGCTCAATTGTCAATTTTCTGTGAAGAAATGCTGTAGCTTTAGGGGCCGTTTACATGACACCGTTTTCAACTAAAAACGGAAAACTTTTTATGCATTTTGGTTGTTCATTTATACGATAACAGTGTTTTGAGGGCCTGCTAATGTAATAAATCCTTTTAAAAAGCCAAAGAGGTTTGTTAGTATAAAAATAAAAATAGACAAAATAGCCAATCAAATACTTGCAGTCTAGATAAAGGCAGAAATGTTATGACACAGCCTTAACAGATTCAAAATTGTATATTCATGCCAATCCACGAGTGACTTAACAGTTTACAGCGCGCCACGTAGACACAATAGCTGAAGTCACAGAATGTGACCCAGAACAAATATCCAGAGGATGTTTGCAGAAATGCTTTCACAGCACTGCAAACACAGATTTCAGATGGATATTAAAAACAGAAAGGGTTCGGCTGCTTTCTAAATGCAATATCACATCGTCAAATCAAATAAAAAAAGAAGCTGGATTTTTTTTCACGTAGTCCATGGAGGATATGAATAAACGATTCCCCGTTTTATCTCCTTTCTGTTCCATTAAGTGTGACTAATAGGTTTAAGCTGACACAGGTTCAAGCCATTACCACAGTCCTGCCATGATGTTATGAGACACAATATTGTTTAGAGAGCAGGTTATCACAGCTCGGTTTTTTATATGTTTGAATGTAAAATCTCGTATTGGTTTCACCACAAGAGACAGGAAAGATAACAAGAGGATATCACAGTATAGAGAGAACAGCGAAGAGCTCTCTAAAACCTTGTGTGCTGCAAGTATTGTGTGTCAGACACAGTGACTGTTCCATATGTAATTATGCAGCCTTCTATACCCAAAATGCAGTGCAATGAGTGGGAAAAGCTCCATCTATAATATAGTGGACAAAGCAAGAATTTTTTTTTATTTTAAATATGCATATTGCAGCTAGGTCAGTTCTGACTATTTTTTTTTGTACCAAATACATGCAAACACTGCTTGAGGTTGTGTTTTTAGTTTAATTTAGCCTATTGCACATTGTGTTGTAATTGGTGTAACCCTGGATTATTTAATATATTCATTCAGCATATATTCACTCATAAACCATTCAATCAATCTTAGGTGCAGTAAGGGATTTCTGAGAAACGCGGTTTGCTAGATGTCTGTTCTGTGTGTGTGCTGAAAATAATATTGTGTTTGTATATAGTTCTGGCTGTGTAAATGATGGAAAAAAACAAAGTGAATCAGACCCATCCACAGAGCACCAAAACACTCTTGTAGCCAATCAGCAGTAGGGGGCGTATGTGGTCATTATGGGGGAGGAGAGAGAGTGAGCAAGAGGGAGATTTGAACTAAGACTGTACGTAGAAAGAGAGATGGCTGCCCTGTTGAAAAAAAAAACAGCATACTGGTTAGGTATGTTTTGAAGCATGGCAACTGGTTTGAGCTGGTCCTTAGCTGGTCATGAGCTGGTTTAAGCTGGTCAAGTGCTGGTCCTAAACTGGTCCTAAGAAACTAGCTCCAGCTTAGCACCAGTGTATGATTGAAAATAATCAAATGATTAAAATTGAACAAAGAAATTTGCTTTACTGTTTTCAACCCCCATCTTTCTTATCAGAAGGGCCATTTGGAATTCCTAAAGACAAAGAAATGCTGAAGTGCCTGTAGGCCAAATGTGTGTCACACCTTTACAGTGGGGGAAGTTGTAATTATCTGATTGGTCAGTTTGAATGTCTCACATTAGGGTTTTAGTCACATGGTCAAGGAAGAGATAAAAAGAAGATTGTAACTGTTGCTCTGTCTCTTTTACTCTCTGTCTCTCTTGATTCTCTGGCTCTCTCATCTTGGGGCCTGCGCTCTGGTTCTTCCTTTCGCTGGGGCTTCTTTGCTCTGGCTCTTTCCTCTCTCACACTTTCTATCCCTCAGGTAACATTCTATTCATGCTGGGTACGATTAATGGTATAAGTTTTTATCATCTCATACATCTATTTTGAAACTATTTTAAGTATAACCATAACCAGATTTTGTCATTAAATCCTTTCTATTACAAATGATGTGCTAACTAGTTTTGATTTGGTATTGACTTTGAAGTGCTACCTATTGCAATACAATATAGTCACATTATAGCAACGCTCTCCCACATATTTTGCTATTATAACTGCGCTTATTTCCGTCGTTGGTATAAGTTGCAGTGGGTGGTAAAAGATGAAAAATGTACAGTTTTCTGCAATCTTGCTGATAACGTTTCTTTAGTCATTCGGCAACCCTGCAGCCTGAACCACTGTACACCACCCTTACACCAGCTTATAACCAGCTTTTTCAACAGGGCGGAGAGACGTTAGAGAGCGGGAAGGCCTGAAATGGACGCCGAGGTTGCCTTGTTTCTGTTTCTACTTTTTCACAGAACCAAGATATGCTGTTGTTGTTGTTGAATCACAGCTGATTCATTTAATTGGTGAGCTGTCTGTTAAACCAGATGTGAATGCCTGTGTTTCGCTGTGTGTTCGTTATTTTGGGGGTGGAGCAATGAAGGGAGGGGTGTTTGTTTGGGTGTCAATTTCAAATATCAACAGTGTTTCTCAGAAATCGTTTACTGCTCCTTTGTCACCCCTTTTTTTTAGCATAAATCTGAACTTAAATGGTTTTAATTTATGAGTGCTTTGGAATACAAACCTAAGGTTGGTCTCTTTTTAAAGGCCCACTGAAGTGCCTTGAAACGAACAGCATTATTCAATGTGTTGACGTAATTTCCACTGAAACAGAAAAACAGGGCGGGACATATTGAACAGCTCCTCCCGTTTTAAAACAAATAGCCAATAGCGTTTATTTTATATCACAGCTCGGCCAAAGTTGTTGAGCTCAGTAAAGCTGCAGTTTCCTCTCTAATCTCTCTATCCTCTTAACCTCCTCTATATCGCTTTAAAATATAGCATTCTGTGCAGAATTCAAATGGGTCCGATATGTTTTGAGGTCTGTGCCGACTTGTGCATGTGATCCGCTCTGTGCTCTCTCTGGACCGGAGCAGACTGTGTGCGCTGCGGAGGTTCGCGTCACAACGGGAAACCAGACTTAATTCGCCCCAATGGAAAGCATATTTACACTGTCTGAATCGTTCCCTATCCCCTATATAGTGCACTATGTGCCATTCACCATGTAGAAAATGTGCGAACAAGTGACCGATTTTAGCCATAGCTTCAGTGCCTTTTTATAATGTAGGGGGCAGGATGCTTTAGCTTGAGACCATTTGATTGGACAGAAAATCTGATGAGAAGCTGAAGTGCAGAATGATATCATCAAAATCATTGATCCATATTGGCGGAATCAAAAAACTTCGATTTTGATTTGATGGGGACTTTAAAGAAGACACTCAGCAGATTATTGCAGAAGTGAGTACACTGTCCAGAAAAGTGAAAAAGTTATGGAAGTTCAAGTTTACTGTAAACCAAATGAAGTGAAAAAAACATTTTATATTTTTATAAAAAATGTATATTTTACAAAATAATTTGCTTGAAAATCAAAGCCATATGTCTTACTAAGTTGTGTTCCCAGTTTGAAGTTCATATCACAAAACTTGAGTACTGTTTCCATGGTGAAGCAATGTCAAATTTCAAAACTTGTTTCACAGGATGAATTTTGAATGTTTAAGCTTTCAAATGATGCCTAAGGTGTATATGACATTCTTCTTTCAGACGAATAAAATCGGAGTTAAATAAAAAATGTCCTGGCTCTTCAAAGCTTTATAATGGCAGTGGTGGTTTCTGTTTTGAAGTCCATAAAAGTGCATCTATCCATCATATAACTGCTCCACACGGCTCCTGGGGGTTAATAAAGGCCTTCTGAAGCATAGTTGGCACGTTTGTGTAAGAAAAATATTCATATTTAAAACTTTATAGACTAAAATAACTAGCTTCCGGCAGTCAGCGGTACGCAAGTCGACTTGCGCTAAAAGAGTAATCCCTGACGCGATGTAGGAGTAGTGTAAGCTTTGACGCCTCTCGCGGATAGGGCTGGGCAACAAACTCAAGCCCCTCTTCTCTTATATCGAAATCCTCTGCCATTTCTCTTGAAAAATTCTCATTTTAGTCTCTAATTCATGACCGGTGTTTTGTTTTGCTCTATCCTCTGCGCTTCTGCGTTCGTCAATACGCATGCGTCAAGGGTTCAAGGGTCAAGGGTTACTCTTTTAGCGCAAGTTGACCTGCGTACCGCTGACCGCCGGAAGCTTGTTATTTTAGTCTATAAAGTTTTAAATATGGATATTTTTCTTACACAAAAGCGCCACTTCGCTTCAGAAGGCCTTTATTAACCCCCCGGAGCCGTGTGGAACAGTTATATGAAGAATAGATGCACTTTTATGGACTTCAAAAACGACACAACCATTCACTGCCATTATAAAGCTTGGAAGAGCCAGGACATTTTTTAATATAACTCCGATTTTATTCGTCTGAAAGAAGAATGTCATATACACCTAGGATGGCTTGAGGGTGAGTAAATCATGGGATAATTTTCATTTTTGGGTGAACTATCCCTTTAAAATCATGGCCACCTTTACTTTCCAAATAAAGTTACATGAGCACATGTTTAGGACCACTGTAGTGCAACGGAATTCAATCAAAAATTTGTTTTGACCCAAATTTTATGCTTATTTCTATTGCAGGACACAGAGCCAGAAGACATTCTCAAGGGGAGAAGCTGAGGATCTTAACCATCGTTGAAGATGATGCCACCATCCACTCAAACCCAAATATAAGGTGCCTCTCTGTAGTACTAAGAGCAGATTGGGCCAGATAATGTGCAATACCTTTGCTGCAGTTGTTACTCCCCTCTTTGGCTTCATTTATACCCTCAATGTGAACTATCCTAAAGAATTTTTTATTGTTCTTGACCCCCAGTGCTCTGCAAGATGTTCATAAAATGTTCAAGTAGCTGCAATCTATATGGATAATCATAAGGTTGAGCATTTATTTATTTCAGTTTGTACTGTAATTTAGTGCATAATCTTTTTTTAATAAATATTGAAGAGTGGAGTAGAACTTCATCACCTTCTAATACATGTACCTCATGCAGACATAAAATGTGCTGTTTTGCAAAATTGTCAATAAATAATTTCTGTAATGGGTATTTTGTATTGTTGAGGGTATTTTGTATTGTGTTGTATTTACAGTATGGTTTGTACTACCTGCATTTGGATTCTTAATGTGAGGGCTATACAAGTATCTGGGTGAGATATTTGGAGAAAGTTGAATCAACTTGTAAAAAATAAAAAGTTGAGTTAACTTAAAAAAATAAAGCAACCAGCTGCAAAGCTTTTTTGGTTTGCTGAACTTCAGGACCTCTGTAGTTGTGCTTACTTGTTTCTTTGAGTTGGACTGGTAGTTAGATGAACTTACTGAGGAAGGTATAATTAACTTAATCAAATAAGTGAACTTTCAAAAATGATTTAGCACAACTTCAACCACTGAAGTTGAGTAAACTCAAAAACGCTTTGCAGCTGGTTGCTTTATTTTTTTAAGTTAACTCAACTTTTTATTTTTTACAGTGTATGATGCTTAGAAAAATATGTGATAGGGAGAAAAGGCAATAACAGCACACCGAGCGTCCCACTACCAGGCTATTATGATAAAGTTGAATAAAAATGTGGCTATTCTACTTATGTGTTCTATGCTTAGAGAGTGTTACATCATTAACTTAGCAACATGTTATTGAAATCAGTTGTGAGTTCAGCTTCCTGTGTCCTAATTGTACGTGTTGTTCCCTATTTAGAGCGCTCCAAATCAGTCACTTCTGAGGTTCTATTTAAGTCAGGATGTTCCCTTAAACAGCAGCTGTCTATATAGGCAGTAGATAGCAAGGCAGCTCAGTAGGTTTTGGAACAGAGCCATGGTGAGCCTTTGGGAGAGATGAGCTCTCAAAGCAAATAAATGGTGTGATACACAATGTGATTGTTGGTTTTCATCCCAGTGAACGTTCTCTGGGGTTCCCAGAGCCAACAGAGTAACTGATCAACATGCTCATGGTGTTCCATGAAAAGTACATATCAGCTCTGAATCAAAAGAGCCGCATAAAACATAGTCTCAGTTTGCTTAGTAACTGTCTGATGCATATTGCTCACAAAAGCACTTACTTTGAAATATTCCACTTTGTTTTCTAAATCGCATCTGTGAAATAATCTGTACTGTAAATTACTTTTAGATGCACTTTTTCCACTATTTTTCCTGGTGTTTTCTGTACAACCGTTAGTTGAGACTGCCAATCTATTATTTATTATAATTATATACACTCACCTAAAGGATTATTAGGAACACCATACTAATACTGTGTTTGACCCCCTTTCGCCTTCAGAACTGCCTTAATTCTACGTGGCATTGATTCAACAAGGTGCTGAAAGCATTCTTTAGAAATGTTGGCCCATATTGATAGGATAGCATCTTGCAGTTGATGGAGATTTGTGGGATGCACATCCAGGGCACGAAGCTCCCGTTCCACCACATCCCAAAGATGCTCTATTGGGTTGAGATCTGGTGACTGTGGGGGCCATTTTAGTACAGTGAACTCATTGTCATGTTCAAGAAACCAATTTGAAATGATTGGAGCTTTGTGACATGGTGCATTATCCTGCTGGAAGTAGCCATCAGAGGATGGGTACATGGTGGTCATAAAGGGATGGACATGGTCAGAAACAATGCTCAGGTAGGCCGTGGCATTTAAACGATGCCCAATTGGCACTAAGGGGCCTAAAGTGTGCCAAGAAAACATCCCCCACACCATTACACCACCACCACCAGCCTGCACAGTGGTAACAAGGCATGATGGATCCATGTTCTCATTCTGTTTACGCCAAATTCTGACTCTACCATCTGAATGTCTCAACAGAAATCGAGACTCATCAGACCAGGCAACATTTTTCCAGTCTTCAGCTGTCCAATTTTGGTGAGCTCGTGCAAATTGTAGCCTCTTTTTTCTATTTGTAGTGGAGATGAGTGGTACCCGGTGGGGTCTTCTGCTGTTGTAGCCCATCCGCCTCAAGGTTGTGCGTGTTGTGGCTTCACAAATGCTTTGCTGCATACCTCGGTTGTAACGAGTGGTTATTTCAGTCAAAGTTGCTCTTCTATCAGCTTGAATCAGTCGGCCCATTCTCCTCTGACCTCTAGCATCAACAAGGCATTTTCGCCCACAGGACTGCCGCATACTGGATGTTTTTCCCTTTTCACACCATTCTTTGTAAACTCTAGAAATGGTTGTGCGTGAAAATCCCAGTAACTGAGCAGATTGTGAAATACTCAGACCGGCCCGTCTGGCACCAACAACCATGCCACGCTCAAAATTGCTTAAATCACCTTTCTTTCCCATTCTGACATTCAGTTTGGAGTTCAGGAGATTGTCTTGACCAGGACCACACCCCTAAATGCATTGAAGCAACTGCCATGTGATTGGTTGATTAGATAATTGCATTAATGAGAAATTGAACAGGTGTTCCTAATAATCCTTTAGGTGAGTGTAGATCTACCATATTTTAAGAAATTGCATTGCTGAGAGGAAGAAAAAAACATAGATCTCACAAGAAAACTTAACTATTTTGGCAATTTCATATGAATTTGTACAATAAGATTTGTATGAAAACTATGAAAGCTTGTTTCCATCACTGAATAAAAAATAAAAAATGTAATTGTGACTTTTTAATTCTGACTTTTTTTCTCGCAATTGCGAGTTTATATCTCGCAACTCTGACTTTTTTTCACACGAATTCTGACTTTATAACTCACAATTGCGAGTTTATATCACGCAATTCTGACTTTATAACTCTGAATTGTGAGTTTATATCACATAATTCTGAGAAAAAATCAGAACTGCGAATTTATGTAACCCAATTCTGACTTTATGGGCCTAAGTCGCAATTGTGAGTTTATATCTCACAATTATGACTTTATAACTCACAATTGCAAGTTTATACACTATATTGCCAAAAGTTTTGGGATGCCTGCCTTTACATGCACATGAACTTTAATGACATCCCATTCTTAATCTATAGGGTTTAATATGGAGTTGGCCCACCTTTTGCAGCTATAACAGCTCCAACTCTTCTAGGAAGGCTTTCCACAAGGTTTAGGAGTGTGTTTATGGGAATTTTTGACCATTCTTCTAGAAGCGCATTTGTGAGGTCAGGCACTGATGTTGGACGAGAAGGCCTGGCTCACAGTCTCCACTCTAATTCATCCCAAAGGTGTTCTCTCGGGTTGAGGTCAGGACTCTGTGCAGGCCAGTCAAGTTCTTCCACACCAAACTCGCTTATCTATGTCTTTATGGACCTTGCTTTGTGCACTGGTGCGCAGTCATGTTGGAACAGGAACATGTTGGGCCATCCCCAAACTGTTCCCACAAATTTCTTGGTATGCTGAAGCATTAAGAATTCCTTTCACTGGAACTAAGGGGCACTGATAGCTCGCAGTCTCTGCTCTTATTCATCCCAAAGGTGTTCTATCGGGTTGAGGTTGCAGGCCAGTCAAGTTCCTCCACACCAAACTCACTCATCCATGTCTTTATGGACCTTGCTTTGTGCACTGATGTGCAGTCATGTTGGAACAGGAAGTGGCCATCCCTAAACTGTTCCCACAAAGTTGGGAGCATGAAATTGTCCAAAATGTCTTGGTATGCTGAAGCATTAAAAGTTCCTTTCACTGGAACTAAGGGGCCAAGCCCAACCCCTGAAAAACAACCCCACACCATAATCCCCCCTCCAACAAACTTTACACTTGGCACAATGCAGTCAGGCAAGTACCGTTCTCCTGACAACCGCCAAACCCAGACTCATCCATCGGATTGCCAGACAGAGAAGCGTGATTCGTCACTCCAGAGAACACGTCTTCACTGCTCTAGAGTCCAGTGGCGGCATGCTTTACACCACTGCATCCGACGCTTTGCATTGCACTTGATGATGTAAGGCTTGGATGCAGCTGCTCGGCCATGGAAACTTATTCAATGAAGCTCTCTACACACTGTTCATGAGCTAATCTGAAGGCCACACAAAGTTTGGAGGTCTGTAGCTATTGATTCTGCAGAAAGTTGGCGACTCAGCATGTACTGACCCCGGTCTGTGACTTTACGTGGCCTACCACTTTGTGGCTGAGTTGCTGTTGTTTCCAATTGCTTCCACTTTGTTATAATACCACTAACAGTTGACCGTGGAATATTTAGTAGTGAGGAAATTTCACAGGTGCCAACCTATCACGGTACCACGCTTGAATTCACTGAGCTCCTGAGAGCGACCCATTCTTTCACAAATGCTAAATAGAAGCAGTCTGCATGCCTAGGTGCTTGATTTTATACACCTTTGGCCATGGAAGTGATTGGAACACCTGAATTCAATGATTTGGAGGGGTGTCCCAATACTTTTGGCAATATAGTGTATCATGCAAATCTGAGAAAAGGTCAGAATTGCGAGTTTATATCACAATTCTGACTTAATAACTTAATAATTCTGACGTTTATATCACGTAGTTCTGAGAAAAAAAGTCTGAACTGCGAGATGTAAACTCGCAATAGCGAGAAAAATAAGTGAGAATTGTGAGATAAAAAGTCGCAATTACCTTTATTATTTTTTATCCTGTGGTGGAAACAAGCTTCCATAGAAAAAATAGCTATGATTTTTAGGTAAACGTAAACATGAAGGCCCACCCCTAAACCTACCCATCATGAAAAGGTATAAATGCGAATTCATACGAATTAACCACCAATTCACTAAAACATAAAATAGCTATGAATTAGAATGAGATTGTGTTGGCCGCATTGGTCACACATCACAATTTATTATTACATTCAAAAATACTGTTAAATCAAACAAAACTTTCACAAACATTATAAACACTATAAATGTGTACTTTAGTTCCCCTTACTCCACAACAAATTTTAACGGTATTTAGAACAGTAGAGGAATGAAAAATGATAGTGACATTCAACACCAAGCCTAAACTTTATTTATATAAAGCAAAACTAAAACTGGTTGGTCACTTTGCTTGTCAGTCAGATGTTCTCTTCCTGTCTAAGTGGGTGGTTTATGGCTAAGAGTCAGTGTGGACAAGACCACTTGCTATTTAGTCAATAATCCATGGCTGCATCCGAAATCGCACACTCTCGAGTAGGTGCTTATTTTGAATATGTAATTACTTCACAACCGCTAAAAAAGTATATTCTATATAGTATGAATGTGTGAAGTATGAATGTAATCCGGACGTACTGCATTCACCATGTTGTCATTATCATCTGACCTACCAGTTTCAGTTGCGTCGCTTCACTGCCATTCATAAATCCTCTCCCGTGGCCTCATGGGATAGTAAAGTGTCCATCGTATGTACACTTAAGAATCTCGCCGGAAGAAGTAGGTCATCCGGGGACTTTTTGCAGTACTATTATGAGTAATTTGGACATAATTCTTTTGTCACATACTGACTGTTTTTTTGCCTACTATATAATAGGGAAGTATGCGATTTCAAATGCAGCCCCTATCTAGCTCCGTCTATGTGAGATTAGACACCGCAAGATTTAGTTCACAATGCGTTTCTTTGAGCGACCTGTTGAAATGTTCTACACTCCATTAAACACAGCATCTGAAAGAGGTGCTGCTGGATACGTGATGCTGCGAGGCAGACATCTAATGCCGGTCTGTCATTTACATCTGACAAAGCTGTGCTTGAGAAGCGGGAGATCTGACCATTTTTGTAACCCCTGCAACCTTGTGTTTGTATAAATTGAATAGTGGGCGATTGGACCAGAGGGGATGCAGCTGCTATCTGAACTGAATACCAATGTTTATTTAGAAGTCTACCTCTACTCTGTGGGCAACCGCAGTGCTTCTATTCTTTCTAAATGAACAGAGGACATGATAAAGTGAAGCAGTAGGAGGTGAAACTGTGGGTGGAACAGGCCGACATTTAGCAGATATTTTAATTAAACTAAAAAAAATAGCAGCTTTTTGAACATTATTTTATAGTCAAGATCAGCTCATTCAAAACCAGGCCAAGATCAGAGTTGGCCGATTCCGAGGCAAGACTGTGACCAGAAGAGGATCGAGTCCGAAACAAGACACCATGTGGTCCATGTGGATCAAGTCATGTGCAAAAGAAAATAATCAATCATTGATTAATATTGGATGTGAATCAAATCAATTGCAAATAAATGTAGTGAAAGTAAGCAAATAATAATAATCATAATGATAATTAGTATGCCTAGGGCTGGTTTTGATGCAGATTTCACAATTCAACTCTGATTCACAAGCTCTCAATTCGAAGATGACTCATTTGTAAATATTTCATGAACATGTCATTTTTTTTTTTTTTCCCAAACTATTAAATTCAATTGCTATACTTCAGACATAATAATCAACACTCAAATGACTTGTATACAAACATTAAAATTGCGCAAAAGGTAGTTTTCCCAAAAATTTGTGAGAGATTTATTAAAAAAATACATAAATAATTTAGCAAAATGCTCCTCTCTAGATTTTTTTTTCTAACTAATGAACTATGACTCTTGGGTATTCCCCTGTGGTGAAAATCAAGTTTTTAATGTTGTTTATATGTCTATGTGGTGATTTTAATATGCTTAAAGACAAAACATGTGCAAATTCATGTTAACACCATTGCTGAGTATTTACTCCTTAAAACTGCAGTGAAAAAACCCTCGCGGTTTTGTAATCGCTGGTGTTTCTGATATCACAAACTACCTTGTAACCAATCACGTCAATGTGTGGGCGGGCTTTAGCATATCATTAACTATTCTCTGAAGCATGCCAGTCTCAAGAGAAGCCAGGTTATCACGGTATATTTTTCTGTTGATATGAAAAATCGGGTACATTTAGCAATATAGCAGGTGAATTATGTATATTACGATGTTATGATGAAATATATGCCTTTCTCCACTGACGTTCTAAGTTGTTCAAAGCATTTCTACGGATGCAAATTTTTAGAAGGCAGACTGAGATGGCGAACGGGAACATGAATTATGTAACATTAGCAACACGTTATTAGCTGTTTGATAACGTAGTCAAGCAAAAGGCTAATCATATTAATTACTGTTATGTGTCCAACGTTGTAGAGAGCGCGATACATAAAATGCAGTACCATTCTGATACATCGACTTGTAGACGAGCCTGTATGAGTGAGTGGAGGCGGGGCTCATTTGCATATTCATGAACCCAAGTATACTAAATGAAGCAAGGGTGTAAAGTTATATTCAAGCTATTTTAAGGCATGAATACACAGGAAAAAAAACTTTTAAATATGTAATTTTGGTGATCAAATATAGGTTTTAAGGGGGACTTTAACATACCTGCTAATGTTCATTCCTGTTTATTTTGTGCTATAACTAGTAGTAAAAAAGGAGATATGATCAGTTCACTGGCGCTCCGGTGGCTACAGCGATCAGTCATGTGACACTAAAGAATGTCAAAATGGCATTTATTGTTTCATGAGACATTTGTCAGAATTTGAAATCTGACACTCTGAGCCGCTTTTCCACTGTCGGGCCGAACGGTTCTAAGAACATTAAGGAAGGGTTACAGTTATATTTCCACTACAGCTTGGTTAGGCAGGGCACAATTACCAACTGTTCTCGCCACGGAATTCTCAGCACGGTTGGATAACTGTGAACTGTGCTGGTAGAATACATGTAGTGACGTCGCCACTCAGAATTGGTCACTTGTCTGTTACCTGGCTACCAGTTTCTGTAACTGGCTAAGCGCGCTATTTGAGCTAATAATAGAAATATCTGACCATCCTCCATAATGCGGTCGCTATTTACATCTCATAACGTCTGTAAACTCTTGTGTTACCAAGGCAAAGGCTGACGCATTTGTATTACATTCCAAAGAGCTCTGTTATCATTCCCATAGTGGAAAATTAGTAAACATACCGGCTTTAGAAAACGTACCGACTGGGCTGGATCAGCACGGAATGGAACGGTTAAGTAACAAGAATGGTTTGGCCTGATGGTGGAAAAGTGGCTTTTGTTTATTATCAAAAGTAACAAAGCTCATAGCGCATTACAATTATTGGATAGGAAGCACGCTACAAGTAATGAATTACAATTATTGGATAGGAAGCACGCTACAAATAATGCATAACATTGGTCATTGAACCTTTAAATACTCAGCATGTTTTGTGGCTTTCCTTGTATGAAAAGGAGCGGCACTGAAATTCGGTTTAACGTGTTTTGCAACAACATGAGGGTGAGTAAATAATTTTAATTTTTGTGAAAATTGTTCATTCCAGGACCAAAGAGGCAGTAGAAACACACACAACTATCAAAGAACACCTACGTCTTGCTGAAAAAAAGACTAATTATGTTATTATGACAGGCAAGTGTAAATTGTAAAAAACCTGAGCCGAGGAAAACCTGATGGGAGCAGTGGGCAATGGAAGAAAGAGCTTAATTTATTCCAATTCTAACTGGGATTACCCTCTGAGTAGTTGGACATGTCTATCATCAGCTCATTATGGGGTCTAAGCTGGTAGGTAAGCAGCAGGGAGGTTGATTTGAGAGCACCTGCCCACCTTTATGTTGCCAATTTCACAGGAGATTGGAAAGCTTGATCTAAAGGAGCGCTTTTAAAATAAAAGCCTTGATCTGCATTTCCTGTGAAATAGAGCATGAATATGCCTATAGGCATGCTTAGGTATGACAGGCACAGCACAATGTAATGTAATGTAAAACCGGAAGATTGCTGCTGAAATGGGCCAGTCTGAGTAGCCAGTTAAAGCGTTAGTTCACTTTGAAATGAAAATTACCCCATGATTTACTGTATATGACTTTTTTTATATTTACTGTGTATATGACTTTCTTCTTTCTGATGAACACAATTGGAGTTATATTAATAAATATCCTGATGTTTCCAAGCTTTATAATGGCAGTGAACGGGGACCACGAGTTTGAAGCTCAAAAAAGTGCATCCATCAATCATAAACGTACTCCACACGGCTCCGGTGGGTTAATAAAGGCCTTCTGAAGCGAAGCCATGCATTTGTGTGAGAAAAATATGTAAAACTTTATAAAGTAAAATATCTAGCTTCCGCCAGACCGCCTTCCGTATTCAACTTACGAAAAAAGCATAACTGACGTGACGTATGACGTCGGACGTAGCGTAAGCGTTTCGAACTGCGAGTTCAAAAGCTAGATATTTTACTTTATAAAGTTTTAAACATGTATATTGTTCTCACACAAACGCATGGCTTCACTTCAGAAGGCCTTTATTAACCATCCGGAGCCGTGTGGAGTACATTTATGATGGATGGATGCACTTTTTTGAGCTTCAAACTCAATGGACCCTGTCACTGCCATTTTAAAGCTTGGAAGCGTCAGGATATTTATTAATATAACACTGATTGTGTTCATCAGAAAGAAGAAAGTCATATACACCTATGATGGCTTGAGGGTGAGTAAATCATGGAGTAATTTTCATTTTAAAGTGAACTAATCCTTTAAAGCTGCAGTCCGTAACTTTTTTTGGTTAAAAATTATCCAAAATCAATTTTTGAACAAGTACATAACCAGCCAGTGTTCAAAACGATCTCCTTACCTTAGCTCGATTCACAACGGTAAGCTTGTAATAATGTGTTATAATTTGAGTGGTAAATATGAGCTTCCGCCATTCGTCTTTGCGTCATTACGTCACGTCTGTATACATAAAGGAGTCCGGGCTAGTAGGCTATATCGCATGTGTGGATGCTGCAGGTGGCGGATCGTTTGTGGCCTCTTCTTACAGCAGCTCGAATGTAAATAAACTTGTCATTTTGATGGCGGCTTGTAATTCGGAAAGTTCAAAATGACAATCATCGTTGACAACTAGTGCGTTGATAGACAACCCACACATACACCTCAAAACATTAGATTCTTCCGCCAATTCTGCCAATCCACAACCCACCTAAAGAAGATAACTCCGCAAATAACTGCAATTTCAAACAGAGATGACGACAAAGAAGTAAAACTTACAGACTGCAGCTTTAAAGTGACCAAAATGCGGGACAGTCCCGGAATTGGGAGCTTTGTCCCGCATCCCGCAAGAGGTAATCAGTGTCCTACATTTCAATTATGTCTGTATTATTTTATTTCTTCCCTGAAATTACAATACCACAATAAGAAATATAATACTAAAAATTGCGACTGGCGTTTATATATCCATTTGCGCAGCCGTCATGTTGTAGCTAGAGCGGGAAAATAACCAACCAATGCATTCGTAGAGAGGGATTTTTCTACTGACGATGACTGCATGGATGAAGCAAAGGAACCATGTGGACCTCATCAAAAGTCATTAAATATACACCAGCCAGGACAACAAAAACATACAAGTTCAAGATGCACTGAATCCGGTAAAATGCATTTAATGTTTGCATAATCTAATAAATGGAAACATTAAGAACATTTATTTTAGTGTAAAATGTTATTTTACCTATAGCCTGTTACTCAGTTCATTATATTTAGTAGACTGAATAGACCCAGTAGAGTAAATTACATTGTATCACTCGAACCTGGGCAAATTGAGTGGCATTCACAATGAACAAAGCTTATTGACGATTTAAAACGTTATTATCCATTGTGATGGCCAATAGGCTTTCCAACTAATGTAAATTAATATTTGCATAGTATAATAGTAGTAAATTTATCTCTCACACGTGTCCTGCAAAATCACATCTACTGTCCTGCAACAGAGCAATAAGATGGTCACCCTAGTTAAAGTTAAAACAAAAAGTAACATTCCTGATGCATTTTTTTTTCTTCATTTTCATATATTATAAAATGTAACGACAAAGCTGAATTTTCAGCAGCCATTACTTCATTCTTCAGTGTCACAGGATCCTTAATAAAATCAATCTAATATGCTGCTCAAGAAACATTTCTTTTTATTATCAATATTGAAAACAGTTGTGCGTTTTGTTATTTTTGTGGTAACCTACATTTTTCAGGATTCTTTGATGAATAGAAAGTTCAAAAGAAAAGCATTTATTTGAAATAGAATTTAAAAATTGAAATAGAAGTCTTTACTGTCACTTTTAATCATTTTAAAGCATCCTTATTGAATAAAAGTATTAATTTATCTCTTTTTTAAATTACTGACTCCAAACCTACGCTACACACCAGAATTGAGGGGCTGAAAAAGTCTTTTCAGTTTGTCATCAACAAAAAAAAAAAAGTTGTTGTTGTAGAGGCTGAAGCAATTACATTTAGATGAAAGATTGTGAAGATTTTTTTTTTTTTGAACCAACAAATTGCGCAAAATGAGACTGGAGACATTTATTAAGACAGTAAATAGGGTCAGTTTTGACTTCATGTTGATTATTAATGAAAATCTGCAAAGGCAAGAAAAGAAAAGCAATATTGAGAAAGGATGATAAATCATTGTTTGTTTTCTGGGCCTTTCATCCCCTGAGGTGTTTGTCTCCTGGTGTATGCCGTGTGTGTAGCCGCTGCTGTGCTGATGCCCTAGTTTCCTGTAATTATGTAATCTAACTTGACTGCCTTGCGGAGCTACCTTTTCATTAAACATGATTTAACACAATTTGTGGTGTCATCCAGCAAAGGTTTTTCTGGAGGGAGTATCATCTTTGCGGTTAAGCCCCTGAGACTACTCTTATCTGCATTGTGTGTTCAGATGCAGTTAGCTTTTTCATACAGATATAAATGTCTATTCATGTCTGTTCAGGCAGCATAGCCTTGCATGTCAAAATCAGGTTAGACGATAGCTCTGCTTTAATCCAGCAAGACACTCAGCTGCCTCCTATATTGCTTGTGACACTGAACACAATGTTAAATTCATCATAAATAATTTAAATGGTCTATTATGTTGATATCTAATTCATAATGTGTGCTCAGGAGATTCAAATGAAGAGAAATGTTACAGAATTAACAGCCACTTGAGGACCTGGGTTACAATGATTTTACCACAGTTAAAGTCAACATGACATCAAAATGAACAATTCTTTTTTTACAGGAATATTGCGATTTTTATTATAAATGATTTATTCGTGCACATAGTTATTTATTTAAAATGCACGTGCCCTTGCAATCTTTAATCAAGATAACGTCCCCTCCCTCTTCTAACTGCTTCTCTTCTCTGATGACATTTTTACTGTAACGAGGGCGGGACAACCTGTCACTCACATGAGATCGACCAATAGCAAACCACAATAATCCAATCATTTCCGATGGACAAACTCAAGTCCCGCCATACATTTTTTCTCGTTCAAGAAGCCGTTTCACTCAGATATAAGTCGCAACAGGGAAGAAAAGACTATCACAACTTCCATTTCATGCCGACTTTAACCCCTTTACGTACAAAGATCGCCGACTGCCCCAGATTATTGTTGTTCAACATTCACCGCACTTTAAAACATCACACTCTTACTTGTTCTGGACAAACTGAGTATCATTAGAAAGATTTAAGACTCCAGCACTGTTTATGATAAAACTAGGTTGCAGTGACATTCATTTCTTAATTTATGTCAGGAGTGCAAAATAATCAATCTGTAATTTTTTATATTTTGAATAGAATATCAACACGCATATGAATTCAGGCACATCTGCTCCGATTTATTTGTGTTCACATAGCTTCACTGAACAGCATCCGTTAGGTCTTAGTCCAAAAGTGTGCATATTTGGATAAATATTGATTTATTCTCACGTTTGCAAAATATTATACAGCGAGCTCTGTCTCTCCTGTTCCTGGTTTTCATCAGTTATGACTCATCAAGCTCTTATTTGATGAACAGCTGTCAATCATCTTGACCATATTCCCTGCCCTTCTGCATGACGGTGTCCTGTAAAGTTCCTCGTTCTGAGCTCCGTGAAAAACAAACCCAAAGAAACACTTCTAAATGTGAAACAAGAAGCTAATAAACACACGATTACGATAGTATGTTTGTGAGTGAATTTCATGCAATTTGGGGTATATTCATATGAATAACGAATGTTTACTTTATACATGCTAAGCAGGTGTAGCGATTAGCTGCATATAAAATGCTAAATATAACATATTTCAACATCATTACATGACTAAAATCCACATTAGATCGCAAAGTTAATACAAACATTCAGTGGTGGTTTAACCCTTAAAGACCGAGACAGCCGCCCGCAGCTAAAAATAACTATCGTTCTAAAATGTTTAATAACTTTTAAACCGCTAATCCAATCTGCTGTAAAATGCACCGTAAAGAGGAGAATCTCAGTTTTTCAGAAGTATCACATTTCTCGCAATTGATCATTCAGAGGCTCCGTAGAGAACGTGGATGCGTCATCAAAATCTGCAGCATTGAGTCGTCATGGAAACGCATGTGGGTTGTTCCCCTGAGCCAAACAGAAATGATTGTTGATCATTAGTCCCACCTCCCCGTGCCCAGATTCGTTGAAACTGTCATCAACTCAACCAATAAACATAGTGTTTGGTCTTTTGAACCACCAATCACGTTTCTCTGAAAAATTAACGTGAAAGTGGGTGTGTATTTGCGTGAATGAAAATAAACTGAAATAAACGCATGCAGAGCACTCTCTCACATAGCACAGCACACAAAAGTCAGTATATTTCTCTATTAGTATGTAGTTTGTGTTTTACACCATTTTCACTCAGTATATTTTCCTCAATTTGTATTTGAGAAGATTATTTGCACCATTTGTTCCTTTACACTCAGTATATTTTATTGCACGGTTTGTTGTCACAACTTGTTACATTGTTTGCATTTGTTGTTCATGTTCAAATGATAATATATTTCTCTGATGAAAAATGTTTGCTTCAGTGTTCTGTTATTATATAACAATCTTTCTATTTACTCCCTGAACTTTTTTGGACACATCTACATTGTCAGTAAATAAAACACACCTGTTTTCACTCAAAAACGCCTAGAATAATATTATAGTAAATGGCTATAACTTGCTGAGGGATTGTTACATGTAGACACAATTTCATCTGGAAGTCTAAAACAACCAAGTCTAACTTTCTAAAGGAAAAAATCCAAACTTCATGAAGTTCTGTTTGAGTTAAAACCTCAAAAAAAAAACTCAGTAAAAACACCACATTTTTGCAGCTGTTTTTCTTAAAATTCTATTATTTTAATCCATTCTCAGACTAAATAAATGTAAAATTGGGACTAGAATGAGCTAGATGGAAACTTCAGGTTCTCCTGTTTAAAATGATATATGGCACTTGATGCTAACTGCTAAAATGGGTGAGAAAAACAAAGAAAAGTAGAGGCAAGTCAGGCGCCCCAAAAATGTTCTAGGTCTTTAAGGGTTAAAGTGAGTTTTGAGTAAAAGTGTACTATTAATCTTGTTAACTATTAAAATTGTGTTATGCAGCTTGATGTAATCTAATTTTTTAAAAGAACTCACATAAGGTCCCAAAGATACTTTTTTTTCTAGAAAGATTATAGGTGGATTAATGTATAGTGGGATCAAGGTTGGGTAGATGGGAAAGCCATATAATGCCAGAATAAAGGCTAATAATGGCTGAATACAAACAAAAGAATAACGATAAAAGAATAATGAAGATTAAGTCTCATACCGGCAGAGGTGTAAAAGGTTCGTGGAGTGAGAACAATAGAACATGAATGGAGCAGTTCACCTCACCAGACATTAGACAATAGACTGCAAATGGGTGTTTACAGGGCAATAAAATATTTTATTAGCATCTCATCAGCCTTCTCTAAAAACTCACATGGTATGGTCTTAGGAAATGCTAAAATTCATAGTTTTAGAGATATAATCATCAGATTTGAAATGAAGCATGAGCAGACTGTGGCTTCACTTTAATTGTGGTTATACGATGTTATACCACATTCACATAATATTTTATACAATTAAAAAAAAAAAAAAAAAAAATATATATATATATATATATATATATATATATATATGTGTGTGTGTGTGTGTGTGTGTCTTCATATTAATAACAGTCTGAGTAATTCTGAGTCTTGAACTTTAAACTCTCAAGTGTTGGCTTTCTAAATATATGTGTCTATTCATAAAGACTTATGAACAGCAACCTTTTTATTTTTGGTAAGTCATTTATGCCCCACTTGCCAAAATGGGGGGTGTGCAGTAAGGGGTTAAAGGGGGAGTCTAATGCTATTTCATGCATTCTGACTTATTTACACTGTTAAAGAGTTGGATTCTCATGCTAAACATGGCCAAAATTTAAAAAAAATGAGTTGGATCCAAATGCACTCCTTCAGGATTCAAATAAGTTTCGGAAAGTTTTTTTTCGAGTATGGCCCTGTATGACGTCATAAAGGGTGGAATTCCTTGTATGGGCACTTCTCCCAGATGAGCGCGTGCACACATCGACCAGAGCGAGAGCACGTCCATCAACAAGCTTCGTTCGGGTTACAGAAGCCGTCAGTAACGCTGTCATTTTGTTTTTAGACCACAAAATCAACGTCACTAAAGAAGTGTGTTTTAAGTTATGAAGGAAAGATAGCCTTGTTCAGCTTCCCAAATAACCCAGCGTTAAGGAAACAGTGGAAACAGTGGATGCCGTTTGTTTTTCTGGAGCAGCAACGGAGTTCTGCAAGTGTGTTAGTTTGCTCCCGGCTATGAGTTGAAACCGCAGGTGGTGAGTGAAACTGCATCAAATGTCTGTTTTGTTGGCAATCGCCACGTAAGTGCATATAATGTCAACAACACAAACGTATAGTGAATCGAAAGTTATCCAGGGATAATGCCATGATGTATTGTGTGTGTGTCATAGGTGTGTGTGTGCTTGTGACTCTTTAGCTCCGCCCACTGCACTCCTCCACGAGTTCGGCTGTTTTCAGAAAGAATCAATACAGCGTATCTGTCTTTTATAAATATGATAAAACTAAAGACTCTTCAGAGATATGAAGGATGCAATACTACTCTATAGGTGTTATGTACCCTTTAAGAGAATATTTCCTGTCAAAATGAAAATTCTCTCATTATTTAGGCTACTCACCCTCATGTTGTTCCAAATCCATTTTCTGGATTTTTTTAATAACAGATATTGGCCTGATTAGCACAAAGGCTTCACTCCATCTTATGTCGGCCAAATAAATTAGTTCAATCTCATCAAATGGAACCAAAACCGTTTGTAATAAGGCCCTGAAGCTCTGTTCATCAGTGAAGGGCCCTGATCTTCAGCCTCTGGCATTCAACAGGCCCCTTGAGTGCCCTTCTGAATGCCTGAAGAACTTTACTGATTTTTGTCCATGATTGTGTAATGCTGAGTAATGGTTTGAGTGGAAATAATTCACTCTGTATCAATGACTCAGAGGTCATCGTGAACCATCAGGAAGAAGAACCGGGGTTAGAAGAGAGCAGGTTGTTGGAGGTCTCGTCATTCCAAACCCTGACACATGAGAAAGAGCAGGGTGCTGAAGAACGCAGATCTGTTTCTGAAGGATCACGCAAGGTTTCTTCAGTACCAAAACATATGCTGGCGTCCGTGAAAATGAATCAGCAAATAGAATGAGAAGCAAGTGAAACATTCTTTTGACATTTATGCACAAGAAAAGAGAAATGAAAGAAAGTGAAAAGTGAAAGTGACGTTAAGGCCAAGTATGGTAACCCATACTAGGAATTTGCCCTCTGCATCTAACCCATCCAAGTTAGTAGTGAGTAGTGAACACACACACACACACACACACACACAGCAAACCATGGACACACACACCCGGAGCAGTGGGCAGCCATCTTGCTGTGGTGCCTTGGGACCGATTGGGGATTAGATGCCTTGCTCAAGGGCACCTCAGTAATTTCCTGCCGGTATCGGCAACTTTTGGGTTATGCCTGGGACACACTAGACGATTTTCAAATCTTAACCGATTTTAAAACAGTGGGAGACCACAGACATAAGGGCAGTTCTCCTGAAGTGAGTTTTGTTTTACAGGAAGAAAAACAATGGAGAAAGCAGTTAAATAACTGTAATGACACCACACAATTGAGGATTTTTTGGACAAAAATCGGTTGTGAGAAGCCTTGAATCGGGCCACACCACCCAGATTGTTGGGGGTTGCCCAAAATCAGGCTTAAAATCTTCAAGTGCCTTACCAGTCTGACTCTATAACCATTAGGCCACGACTGCCCAGAAATTGTAGATAGTAAGCAGGCATTCAGCTTTTATCCAAAGCAACTTAATAATACAATAAAATGCACCATAATTTACCATAGCAAATGTGTTCACTTACACTCACTTTTGAATGAAGGTTTTCGTCTTTTCAGTTGTATGCGGAAGCACCTTTCTCAATTGCACTCTGCATGAGTTGTTAATCATGTTAATGCGTACTACGTTATTTAAATAAAAACAGCAGATTTGTACTTAATTCCAGCACACATAAGAATAATATCCATCTATTGTTACTATTTTATGAGCACATAAATGCCACTCGAGCTGACATGAAAATTGCGCCGCTCTCAGTCAGAAATCTCCAGTTCATTCCCATGGGCCGTTCTTTCATTTCAGCGTTAGCAACAGTAACCAAGACCTTAAAAGGTGCAAAGTTTTGCTGTAACGACAGCGGAACTCCATTTGAAAAGAACAAAATCTGACTATGTTATCCAGTATCATTTTTAAAATGCTAAAATTAGATTTTCAACCCTAGATTTCCAGCTATAGTACAATCTGTTAAAAGTGTCCGGCCAGTAATTATCCATGACAGAGGTAATTTAAGCATTGTCATGTACTCGCTGTAAGCATCCTCATCAATATCATCTTCATAAATAACCACAGAGTAATTGAAGGGGGCAATCTTAGTCTTAACCGACACACAACCACCCTCAAAGTGCATTACTATCCATCAGCATAATTAAGATGACAGACAGGGCTGCCGCGTTAGATTCCCGGCTCTGAGCGGTTGTGACAGGGGGTTTATTTCATGTCAGTAAATTCAGAAGCATTACAGTAATCTGGCTATAGATTTCATTAGTTTTGAATAATAGCGTTAATGACTTGGAACAGAATGTTTAATCCACTTATGACGACACAGGCTGATAGATGATTCTGCCTGATGAGCTGACTTGAAGGAAATCGCTGAGCAGGCTGAGGAGCTTTTTAATGCTGTTTTCACTGAAACCTCTCAATCATTCACACTCAGACATTCATTAATGCAACAACTATTATAAAACATGTTTGGTGTAATTTGAGATCCTGGAAAGCATATGATGTTTTGCAAATACGTCTTTAATAAAACCATGGATTTTAAATAGATGAATTCGATGTGCTGGAGGATGTTAACCTGGAAATTCGATTCGACGACAGTATGAAGTACCAGTATAAATTCAGTACATGACAATAGCTACAGAAAATCTGTGTAAATGAAAAAACTATTTATTTCCTTTTAAAGGAATCTTTTTTACAAACCCGATTCCAAAAAAGTTGGGACACTGTACAAATTGTGAATAAAAACAGAATGCAATGATGTGGAAGTTTCAAATTTCAATATTTTATTCAGAATACAACATAGATGACATATCAAATGTTTAAACTGAGAAAATGTATCATTTTAAGGGAAAAATAAGTTGATTTTAAATTTCATGACATCAACACATCTCAAAAAAGTTGGGACAAGGCCATGTTTACCACTGTGTGGCATCCCCTCTTCTTTTTATAACAGTCTGCAAACGTCTGGGGACTGAGGAGACAAGTTGCTCAAGTTTAGGAATAGGAATGTTGTCCCATTCTTGTCTAATACAGGCTTCTAGTTGCTCAACTGTCTTAGGTCTTCTTTGTCGCATCTTCCTCTTTATGATGCGCCAAATGTTTTCTATGGGTGAAAGATCTGGACTGCAGGCTGGTCATTTCAGTACCCGGATCCTTCTTCTACGCAGCCATGATGTGGTAATTGATGCAGTATGTGGTCTGGCATTGTCATGTTGGAAAATGCAAGGTCTTCCCTGAAAGAGACGACGTCTGGATGGGAGCATATGTTGTTCTAGAACTTGGATATACCTTTCAGCATTGATGGTGCCTTTCCAGATGTGTAAGCTGCCCATGCCACACGCACTCATGCAACCCCATACCATCAGAGATGCAGGCTTCTGAACTGAGCGCTGATGACAACTTGGGTTGTCCTTGTCCTCTTTAGTCCGGATGACATGGCGTCCCAGTTTTCCAAAAAGAACTTCAAATTTTGATTCGTCTGACCACAGAACAGTTTTCCACTTTGCCACAGTCCATTTTAAATGAGCCTTGGCCCAGAGAAAACACCTGCGCTTCTGGATCATGTTTAGATATGGCTTCTTTTTTGACCTATAGAGTTTTAGCCGGCAACGGCGAATGGCACGGTGGATTGTGTTCACCGACAATGTTTTCTGGAAGTATTCCTGAGCCCATGTTGTGATTTCCATTACAGTAGCATTCCTGTATGTGATGCAGTGGCGTCTAAGGGCCCGAAGATCACGGGCATCCAGTATAGTTTTCCGGCCTTGACCCTTACGCACAGAGATTGTTCCAGATTCTCTGAATCTTTGGATGATATTATGCACTGTAGATGATGATAACTTCAAACTCTTTGCAATTTTTCTCTGAGAAACTCCTTTCTGATATTGCTCCACTATTTTTCGCCGCAGCATTGGGGGAATTGGTGATCCTCTGCCCATCTTGACTTCTGAGAGACACTGCCACTCTGAGAGGCTCTTTTTATACCCAATCATGTTGCCAATTGACCTAATAAGTTGCAAATTGGTCCTCCAGCAGTTCCTTATATGTACATTTAACTTTTCCGGCCTCTTATTGCTACCTGTCCCAACTTTTTTGGAATGTGTAGCTCTCATGAAATCCAAAATGAGCCAATATTTGGCATGACATTTCAAAATGTCTCACTTTCAACATTTGATATGTTATCTATATTATATTGTGAATAAAATATAAGTTTATGAGATTTGTAAATTATTGCATTCCTTTTTTATTCACAATTTGTACAGTGTCCCAACCTTTTTGGAATCGGGTTTGTATATATTTACTCACCATGATTTTGTTCCAACCTTGTATTCTGTTATTTTCTTCGCAGAAGTAGTGGCGTTCCTGAGTTAATCAGTAGAGTAAACAATTCAGTGATTCACTCACAAAAGTCACTTGGCTGCGTTCGAAAGCTTAGGCAGCTGACTTGTTGCCTTGCTGCTCTATCAGGCAATGACTTTACAGGTAGCGTTTGTGCACGAAGGTACAACATGAAACTGATTTCGGACAGACTTCTGAGGCAGCGTAACGGTTTAATGATCCACAACAAAATAGAGAGCTTTGGTGAAAACAAGCAAATATTTAATTACTACAATAGTAATTTCTCACTAGAAATGACATCAAAAGTGGAAAACGGTTGTCAAAAACGTACATTTACACCTAAACTGACCCCCAACCGCAAATTTCAGTTGCCATATTTATTTTGTAGCTCAGGGACGGGCAACTTCGATAGTGACTAGGGCCAACATTTTTTCTCCTTCATACCAAGGGGCCAGATTACTAATCCACTGTAACGGGGTATGTAGATATGGGAAGAAGGAGGCGGGAACCAGCGAACTTTAACAAACTTTAATCCAAAATAAACACAAAATGAAAGTAATGCTGCGTTCCAGGCAGGTTTTTGAGCCCGTAAGTTACGACTTTAAACCACGACTCACGACTTTGTAGCGTTCCAGGCAAAGTCACGCCAAACTGCCTGAGCGCAAGGAATTGTGGTAGCTAGATGTAAACAAAGCATGGCGGACCGTACGGGGCTTATGCTCATTTACAATCATTTCTATCGCCAAAGGTGCTTACTCGCTTATTTGAGGGAAACGGAGGAGAAAAAACGGCGCATAAGGCAAGAGAAGCTGTTATACCTTTTATTTTACGTTATTTAGACACATAACATTGTAATACATAATCGTGTGTGTATTATTTATCATTATTATATTATTATTAATTTGATTCCAATGTTATATTGTCCTAAAGTTTATTTCTCACCGTGTACGACTTTAAAAGACACCGCATCCGTAGGGGCTGCCATTGTTGTTTCGCGGGCTATGTGACGTCAGAGCGCGTAACTGGGAGTACATCATCTAGTACGAGTTCACGGGTAGGAAGTCACGGGATTGACTGCCGTTCCAGTGCACTTTAACGGGTAGAAGGTTGGAAAAACACGGGTTGCCTGGAACGCGACATAAAACGGAAGCCTCCTCACGGACGACTGTCGCGCATATAAATAATAAACCGTAAACAAAACACAACATAAAGTCCAGGCCTGGTCCTCTCTCGCCCTTCACTGTTGTCGCTCCTCCTTTTATGCGTCCGAGCTCCTCCGTGAGACACGAGACCGGTGCAGCGTGCATCTGGCGCTCATTATCACTCACCACCGGCCTCGCTGTTTGCCACATCCACACTCACACCTTTTACACCGTCTTACTCAATTTACTTTTAAGGGAAATCAATGTATAATTAATGTAATTTGTTTTTAAAGATTTTATTAAATATAAAACTTATGCAATTATGCTAATACAAATGGGAAACGTTGTTGTCAGTTGACAAGCAATATTACCTCAAGCAAATATAAACATCAATTTCATTGTCTGTAAATTTGCAACAAACAAATGTCCTCCTATTTTTGATTACAAGCCTAGAGAATACTCAACTCCTCAGAGAACAGTTAAAAAGTGCGTATTCAAAAAAAGAGTTGTTCCAAATGGTATTACCATAAACCACATCCACATATTACCATGAATATAAATATATATATATTTTTTTATGTATAAGAACATAATTAAGTGCATATATTTCTGTCATGCATTTGGCAAAAAGGTTTTGCACTGTGGGGCTGATAACAGAGCTCTTTGGAATTTCATACAAATGAGTAAGTCGTTGCCTTGGTAACGCAAGAGTTTACACACGATATGCGATGTAAATCGCGACTGCGTTATGGAGGAAGATCAGATATTTCTTTAAATTGTATTATTAATGTGTTCACGTTGCTCAAATTAAATAGCACGTTTAGCAAGCTACGGAGAAACTGGCAGCCAGGCAACAGACAAGAGACCGAACCTGAGTGGCGGCGTCACTACGCGCATTCTAGCAGCACGGTTCGGCACAGTTGGCTAATTCCCGGCCGAAAACATTTTGTAATCGTGCCGTGCCGTAACTATGGAGCCGGATCAGCCTCAAAAATAATACATTCACAAAACAAAATTCATAAATGCACAGCACAATTCACATTTACAAAATCCGATTCGTAAATTCAAAACACAATTCATAAATGCACAAGTAAAAGCATAAATATTTCCCCAAATGCTCACACAAATGCATCTTACCTAAAAAAATTTAAAATCTTTACACAAATATGTATATATAAAGTTCTTGAATTAATTTCCATCACACATTTATGAAAGATGTTACATGTATTTATGGATCGTTGAATCTGCGTTTGCAAATCGTCACATGTGCGTGGACTGCTTTGCATTTGTGTGTGGTATTTTTGAGACCTTCCTGGCAGGTTAAGATTCGTAAATATGTTTTTTTTGGAGGATGTTCTGTTTAGCCAATCGCGGTGAGCTTTTAATCCACCAATCAAAACGCTCCTTACTGAACAGACCAAGAAGCTCAACGCTGGCTTGTGCTGTGCATTATTCCATGATCGGGTCTTTTATGTAAAGACATTTTAATGGGTACTCTTTTTCTGGCACCTAAATACAATTTCTACAAAATCACATTATGATTTATAATGTTCGCACAAAAAACAGCTACCCAGTTAGCCTGCACATAGCCCAAAGTTGCACATACCCTGTTTATTCAGATCAATCTGTATTAAATAAGTGTTAAATGTCCAGATGTTTCATTTAATAACAACAATTATGTAATGTGTTCTGTTGTTGTTATTAGTAGTACTATCAGGTTTGCATTAACTTTTGATCAGGCATTAAAAACAGCTACCACCACCTGAGGGAGATTTCCAACACACACAGTGGAGAGATTTCAGCATGGAGGATAAAAACCAGACATTAAGTAAAGTCGTTTTTTTATCTGTGGCATTTTCTTATGATTAAAGGTTGTTTTAGTTAATGAAGTGTGCAGTTTGCAGTGTTACAAAGTTATTAGTCCATGCCAGCTTTATGTTGGAGAATGTAATGCTTCAACAACTCCTAAGGAGTTAAGATAAAAAATGTTTAACACATCAGATGAATGTGCAAATGAACAAATGAATGTGTTAATACACTGCAGAATGACAAGCAGGTAGAACAGATCGTCATCACTCTGCCTGTCACTTTTGCAACACAAACAACTCAAAGCTGAAAGAAATTATGT
Organism: Coreius guichenoti; assembly: GCA_039654105.1. Taxonomy (NCBI): domain Eukaryota; kingdom Metazoa; phylum Chordata; class Actinopteri; order Cypriniformes; family Gobionidae; genus Coreius; species Coreius guichenoti. Next base: position 9,092,995 of record CM077172.1, on the reverse strand, counting down.
CCAAATAGAGCTAGATAGAACCTACATTTGAAAAAAGATGTAGAGATTGCATTTTTAATGAAATAACTGGTGCACCGGTACTTTTAAAGAATAAAACATAATAGCAGATAATCCATGGCATCCCTAGCTGGTCGCGGTGGTAACTTTAGAACCCACTGACTACAAACTGTTTTTAAAATTACTCGATAGTTTATCATCGAAATCGTTGTTTTATTGATCGTTTATCGCCCATTCATCCTGTGATTACTAAAGTGTTCCTACAAACACCAATTATAATATAAGAAAGCTGGCGTGGGCTAACAACTTTGTAACACTGCAAACTGCACACTTCATTAACTAAGAAATGGCATCATAAGATAATGCCATCAGATAAAAAAAAACGACTTTACTTAATTGTTGAGTCTGGTTTTTATCCTCCATGCTGAAATCTCTCCGCTGTGTTGGAAATCTCCCTCAGGTGGTGGTAGCTGTTTTTAATGCCTGGTCAAAAGTAACTGCGAACCTGATACTACTACTAATAACAACAACAACGAGAACACATTACATAATTGTTGTTAACAAATGAAATATCTGGACATTTAACACTTATTTAATAACATTACAGATTGATCTGAATAAACAGGGTGTGTGCAACTTTGATGTATAAGACAGCAGGCTAGGTAGCTGTATTTTGTGCGAACAATATAAACCATAATGTGATTTTGTAGAAATTGTAATCAGGTGCTAGAAAAAGAGTACCCATTAAAATGTCTTTACATAAAGGACCCGATCATGGAACAATGCACAGCACTAAGCTTCTTGGTCTGTTCAGTAAGGAGCGTTTTGATTGGTGGATTAAAAGCTCACTGCGATTGGCTAAACAGAACATCCTCCAAAAAAAGATATTCATGAATCTTAACCTGCCAGGAAGGTCTCAAAAATACCACACACAAATGCAAAGCAGTCCACGCACGTGTGACGATTTGCAAATGCAGATTCAACGATCCATAAATACATGTAACATCTTTCATAAATGTGTGATGGAAATTAATTCAAGAACTTGATATAAACATATTTGTGTAAAGATTTTAAATTTATTTAGGTAAGATGCATTTGTGTGAGCATTTGGGGAAATATTTATGCTTTTACTTGTGCATTTATGAATTGTGTTTTGAATTTTACGAATCGGATTTTGTAAATGTGAATTGTGCTGTGCATTTATGAATTTTGTTTTGTAAATGTATTATTTTTGAGGCTGATCCAGCTCCATAGTAACAGGCCCAAGTGAAAATACAACTGGAACCGTAATTACCATTCACTGTTAGGCCCAGCGGTGGAAAAGCGGCTTTTGTGAACAGTGCAGTGGTGTAATGGCAATTTACATTAAAACCTTTAATGAAATTATAGATTTCATTTCCAAACAAACCAAACATATGGGTGACCCCTTGAACATGGTAAAAAGATAATCCGTTTACCTTCTTGACTGGAAAACATTATTTAGTTTATTTTTGCTCATTTTAGTAAACTTTCACATTAGCGTGCACATCCTACTAAGCTGTAATTAATACGGGAATCGGCTGGAAATAGCGACCTCTCCTGGTTTGATTTACTATTAACATCATAATCTGAATGCAATCTTTCCATTACTTACTTATCAAATGGATCATCGAGTAGTCCAGCGGGCCGTATTTAAAGACACTGGCTGAATCCGAAATCGCCCCCTAAACCCTCAATCACTATTCCCTACTTTAGTCCACTAATACAGCTCACTTGAAGGAGTGAATGAAAACAAGTGAGCAAATTTGGACAGCCACTGTGTGTAGGCTACATCGGCTGTACACTCGTTATTGCGGTGCATTGTGGGACTGAATGAGTGCACTCAATAACGTCCACTATGGTTTCGGACACCACTACAAATGGCTGTCCCCTTAAATAGTGCCCTATTTAAGGCTATAGGGGGTGATTTCGGATTCAGCCACTGTCACAGAATGGAATGCATAGGATTGTGGGATATCAAAGGCAGTGAAGGATACATCTATCGATCAGATGAAGGTATCTCAGGAGACAGGAAGTGAAGCTAACATTGGATTCGGACGTGCATTTTAAGCTTTTGGATGCAGCCACTTGTTTTGTTCCCAAATGATGCATTGTTTTTTTTAACGCATCAGTTGAGCGAATAATTCAATGATTCATACAAGTCACTTGTTTTCATCGACCATGATTCAGTGACTCACATATAAAGACTTGTCACTTGTCGCCACCTACTGGTGGATCAGTGCAACTTTCATAAAGATTTGCATAAAAAAATTCAAATCAAAATCGAGAACCTGAAATGTCCTTATGACCCTGTCAGGGTTTATTTTGTTACAATGACCAGTGTATGTTATCCATTGCATACGGGTTTGGAAAGACATGGAAATAAGTAAATAATGACAATATTTGTATCTATGAGGGAAATATTTAATTTTCAATGTTCACAAAACGTAACATGCTACAGCTGTTTGCCAAAACTGTATATTTTTGTATATTTGTGCATTCTAATCATCCAACCCTTTATGAGGAAAGAAGCCTGAGGCTTTAATGCAGGTTGACACCTCTTTCAAACATCAGATCTCAGTACAGCTGCTAAACACAAACACTGTGTTGTCGGCCAGTGTCCAGGGCAGGAATTAATTGCCTCAGTACATGCAGTGAGCTTGGAATAATCATACAATGTGCTCAGCTTGAGTGAACTGTGCAGGTTCTCGTTGGAGCTTGCTCAGCACTCCACATGCTCCTAATTACGCTGATCAGGTTTCACTCACTTCCATTTCTGATAATTGTGCTGAGAGAGGGAGATATGAATGCCAAAATGGAAGAAAGAAAAATGTAATGCAGAGATATTAACTTACACCATATTAATTTTAGATGTGTACGAGACACTACACTTTTTGTTTTTAAATTATTCATTTGAGTTATCCACCATATAATTTATAGATTTATATATATAATTTAAATTTATATATACTTTATAGACTAAAATAACTAACTTCCGGCGGAAAGCCGTAAGCAAGTCGACTTACACAAAAGAGTAACCCCTGACGCGATGTATAGGCGCATCGCAGGCTTTGACGCCTCTCGCGGATAGTGCTGGCCAACAAACTCAAGCCCCTCTTCTCTTATATCGAAATCCTCCACAATTTCTCTTTAAAAATTCTCGTTTTAGACTTCTAATTCATGACCGGTGTTTTGTTTTGCTCTATCCTCTGCGCTTCTGCGTTCGTCAATACGCATGCGTCGAGGGTTCAAGGGTCAAGTGTTACTCTTTCGCCGCAAATCGATGCGTACGGCAATCTGCCGGAAGTTAGTTATTTTAGTCTATAAAGTTTTAAATATAGATATTTTTCTTACACAAACGCGCCACTTCACTTCAGAAGGCCTTTATTAACCCTGCGGAGCCGTGTGGAGCAGTTATATGATGGATAGATGCACTTTTATGGACTTCAAAAATGATTCAGCCATTCACTGCCATTATAAAGCTTGGAAGAGCCAGGACTTTTTTTAATATAACTCCGATTTTATTCGTCTGAAAGAAAAATGTCATATACACCTAGGATGACTTGAGGGTGAGTAAATCATGGGCTAATTTTCATTTTTGGGTGAACTAACCCTTTAAGCTAGTTTCCTGGTCTTGGAAGGTCAAATTAATCTGATGGCTGTTTGAGAGCAGTTTTGGGCACTTGATAAACTGATTTTTAGCTGGTCAGGCTGGTTTTTGTCCAACCGGGATAGAACGATAGATTCAACGATAAGGCATAACATTATGACCACCTTCCTAATTTGTGTTGGTCCCCCTTTTGCTGCCAAAACAGCCCTGACCTGTCGAGGCATGGACTCCACTAGACCCCTGAAGGTGTGCTGTGGTATCTGGCACCAAGATGTTAGCAGCAGATCCTTTAAGTCCTGTAAGTTGCGAGGTGGGGCCTCCATGGATTGGACTTCCCACACATCCCACAAATGCTCGATTGGATTGAGATCTGGGGAATTTGGAGGCCAAGTCAACACCTCAAACTCGTTGTTGTGCTCCTCAAACCATTCCTGAACCATTTTTGCTTTGTGGCAGGGCACATTATCCTGCTGAAAGAGGCCACAGCCACCAGGGAATACCGTTTCCATGAAAGGGTGTACATGGTCTGCAACAATTCTTAGGTAGGTGGTACGTGTCAAAGTAACATCCACATGGATGGCCTCTGCTGGCTTGCCTTCTTCCCATAGTGCATCCTGGTGCCATATGTTCCCCAGGTAAGCGACGCACACGCACCCGGCCATCCACGTGATGTAAAAAAAAAATGTGATTCATCAGACCAAGCCACCTTCTTCCATTGCTCCGTGGTCCAGTTCTGATGCTCAACCACTAACAGGTGCCGTGATGAAAAGATAATCAGTGTTATTCACTTCACCTGTCAGTGGTCATAATATTATGCCTGATCGGTGTATAGAACGACAGACAGATAGATAGATAGATAGATAGATAGATAGATAGATAGATAGATAGATGGATGATATAACAAATAAAAGAAAAACAAATAAAAATGTAAAACCATAAATATGATATTCTGATTTATGACATGACCACTGTCTCATCCATGAATAAAACGATCCAGTAAACAGAATCATGACTCTTATCTCTATTGAGATAAGGACAAAGACAGACACTTCAAGCTAAATCCTCATTGTTAAGCGACAGCACATTGTAATCTATCTTTAAGTGAAGTGCACTGCCCCAGGGTAGTCTGATCTGTTTAACCTAAGGTAAGCTTTATAATAGGCGTAGAGTATTAAACACCTCACTGTAGGCTGTCATAATGCATTCAAAGCAGAATTTGCACAATGACAGCCACCTGGCCTGAAATAAATGAGATGAGCTTTAAACAGCCTGGAGAAATAGCTCTTTGCCCACCAGTTGTGTCTCCTAAAAAATTGAATAAGAAAAATATTAAAGCAAGCAGACAACATAATTACAAGCGGGTTTGGTGTTTTATTGTTAAACAGTGAGAATGTTTTTTTTTTTTTTTTTTTAGCAGCTTTGGCTCCGGAAGTAATTTTTTCCCTATTAATTTTCTCTAGTGGGAATTCAAAAAAGTGTTCAGCACAGCCAATCAACCACTGAGATGAATCATACCATTACACTTGATTCAAAGCAAAAAAGTACTTGGATAAAAAAAAAGACTCAAATGAAGCATAATAATGATAAATCATCCAATGAAGCATAATGTATTTCTTTTTTAAAGAAATTAGGACTTTTATTCAGCAAGGATGCAATAAATTGGTCAAAAGTGATAGCAAAAACATTTATAATGTTACAAAAGATTTCTATTACAATTTTTTATTTTTTATTTATACATTATATTAATTCATTTATTAAATGCTGTTCTTTTGAACTTTCTATTCATCAAAGAATTCTGAAAAAAAGAATCACGTCACAACTGTGTTCAACATTGACAATAATAAGAAATGAAGACTGGAGTAATGATGATGAAAAATTCAGCTTTGCCATTACAGAATTAAATTATATTTGAAAATATATTAAGATAGAAAACAGTTCTTTTAAATTGCAATAATATCGCGCAAATGTACCATTTTACATCGATTAAATAAACGCAGCCTCGATGAGCAGCTAATATGTACCCATTTCCATCTATAAAAGGAGATTCATATATACTGTCAGTTGTACTCATTCATGTGTAGTACAAATAAATGTAAAACAGTGAACCGAGAGGGTGGAAAAGAAGTTCTCCGCAATGAGCACAACAGGAGGGCAGGACGAGTTCTGAATGCCAGAGATACCAGTGAATACCCAGAGTCACTGCTGCATATGTGTGTGTGTGGGAGGGACAGAGAAAGTGAGAAGGGTGCCGATGAAAAGCACCTGGCTCATGTTTTGCATGGCATGTCTGTTCACGCCAAAAACACAAAGGGGAATTTAGCACACCTTTCAGCTGAATAGTTTATCAATTAAGCTGGTGCATTCAAACATTTAGGAACAATGGACAGTGAGATGAATGATCTGCTATTGATAACCACAAAACACCTCTCAGGATAATTTCCCTTGCAGATGTATGTCATTTTTTGTAGATAAAGAGGTTAAGTGGCTTAGGAATAGTGCAGAATATTAAATTCTTAATTGAATATTAATATATATATATACACTATATTGCCAAAAGTATTGGGACACCCCTCCAAATCATTGAATTCAGATGTTCCAATCACTTCCATGGCCAAAGGTGTTTAAAATCAAGCACCTAGGCATGCAGACTGCTTCTACAAACATTTGTAAAAGAATGGGTCGCTCTCAGTATAGTGATAGGTTGCCACCTCTGTAATAAGTCCATTCATGAAATTTCCCCACTACTAAATATTCCACGGTCAACTGTTAGTGGTATTATAACAAAGTGGAAGCAATTGGGAACAACAGCAACTCAGCCACGAAGTGGTAGACCATGTAAAATCACAGAGCGGGGTCAGTGCATGCAGAAGTCACCAACTTTCTGCAGAGTCAATAGCTACAGATCTCCAAATTTCGTGAGGCCTTCAGATTAGCTCAAGAACAGTGCGTAGAGAGCTTCATGGAATGGGTTTCCATGGCCAAGCAGCTACATCCAAGCCGTACATCACCAAGTGCAATGCAAAGCGTCGGATGCAGTGGTGTAAAGCACGCCGCCATTGGACTCTAGAGCAGTAGAGCTGTGTTCTCTGGAGTGACCAATCACACTTCTCTGTCTGGCAATCCGATGGATGAGTCTGGGTTTGGCAGTTGCCAGGAGAACGGTACTTGCCTGACTGCATTGTGTCAAGTGTAAAGTTTGGTGGAGGGGGGATTATGGTGTGGGGTTGTTTATCAGGGGTTGGGCTTGGCCCCTTAGTTCCAGTGAAAGGAATTCTTAATGCTTCAGCATACCAAGACATTTTGGACAATTTCATGCTCCCAACTTTGTGGGAACAGTTTGGGGATGGCCCCTTCCTGTTCCAACATGACTGCGCACCAGTGTACAAAGCAAGGTCCATAAAGACATGGATGAGTGAGTTTGGTGTGGAGGAACTTGACTGGCCTGCACAGAGTCCTGACCTCAACCTGATAGAACACCTTTGGGATAAATTAGAGCGTAAACTGCGAGCCAGGCCTTCTCGTCCAACATCAGTGCCTGACCTCACAAATGCGCTTCTAGAAGAATGGTCAAAAATCCCCATAAACACACTCCTAAACCTTGTGGAAAGCCTTCCCAGAAGAGCTGAAGCTGTTATAGCTGCAAAGGTGGGCCAACTCCATATGAAACCCTACGGTCATATGCATGTAAAGGCCGACGTCCCAAAACTTATGGCAATATAGTGTATATATACAGTGCTGCTTGAAAGTTGGTGAACCCCTTGCAGAATATGAATATGTTTTTTTTTACATAAAAGATGTTTACATATAGTCCACAAGACAAAAGAATAGCTGAATTTATGAAAATGACCCCGTTCAAAGGTTTATGAACCCTTGATTCTTAATACTCTTTGTCAGTACATGGATGATTCACGGCTGTTTTTTTGTTTTGTGATGGTTGTTCTTGAGTCCCTTGTTTGTTCTGAGCAGTTAAACTGCCCAATGTTTTTCAGAAATATCCTCCAGGTCCTGCAAATTCTTCAGTTTTCCAACATCGTTTGTATATTTGAACCCTTTCCAGCAGTGACTGTATGATTTTGAGATCCATCTTTTCACACTGAGGACAATTGTGTTTGGACAAAAATGCATTGTGTTTCCTTCTGGAGCATCAGTGAATGTTTCAACCTTTTTTAATAGTTGTGTTTGAGTCCCTCAATTGTCCTCAGTGTGAAAAGATGGATCTCAAAACAGAAGAATTTTTGGGACCTGGAGGATTTTTCTGAAGAACGTTGGTCAGTTTAACTGCTCAGGACAAACAAGGGACTTCAACCAACAACTATCACAAAACAAAAAAACAGCCGTGGATCATCCAGGTAACGACACAGTATTAAGAATCAATGGTTCATAAACTTTTGAACATGGTCATTTTAATAAATTCAGCTATTTTTTATGTATAATATCTTATTCTGGACAGTACCAAATAAAAAATAACGCATTTTTTGTATGTTCCCTCTTATTTTGTTAAAATGATTCACATTTTCACAGATTCTGCAAGGGGTTCACAAACTTTCAAGCAGCACTGTATATATATATATACACATCACACAGTATCTTACATGATATTTGAACTGTATTTTCCAATTCATAGGGGATTGAGTGTGAAAGCAGCTTTCCTCGGCCTTCTGGCCTGCTGCAGGCAACGGTTGTGCCCGTGTGCCACACCAAACACTAGACGCATGCAACAGCCAGCACACTTTCCCCTTTCCAGGGGCACGGCGTATAATGCATCCATTGTTTCTTCAGCCAAATACATTACTGGGTGTAAAAAAGTACATCACTTTTGTTCCGTTGAGGCTTTCAAAGGGATTTCGCATGTAGAAGGATATTTCCTCAACTTATGAAATATTTATTCTGGAGCAGACAGAACAGGAGACTCTAGCACCAGAAAATGGAAAAACTCATTAAATTACTCATTAATTCATTTGGTAGATACTTTAAACACATTAAGATATACAGTTTATCAGTATGCTTGTCCTTGGGGATCAAACCCATGATCTTTGTGTTGCTAATGCCAAGCAATAACCTCTTAATGTACTTCTATGGTAAATTCAGGCCTTTCATTTTCATCATATATTTACATTGATTAAATAACACAAATAAATAATATCTAACAAACAACTTCCCTTAAAAAAAATATAGTGTTCTTCCAAATCCCTTTAGCAAACATTGCTGCCGCAAATCAACCACATATTAGTGGCAAATTGTTGCAAAGAAAGAGTTGTTGCAAAGGAAACCAATATCATGTCTCTATGGCTCTGGTTTAAAACCTAGTGAACAGCCATATGTTGCTTCTATGGCAACATCATGACTGAAATTAAATACCTATTTAGAACACTATTTTTGAGTGACCCTAAAAGCATAACTGGGAATTTCAGGTAAAAGCAAAACATAAATATCACCAGCAAAATGGTACATTGTCCACTGTCAATCCACAGAAGTCACTTTCAAAACGCAGCATTCTGTTGGTCATCACGGTGAATTTGCACAAAATGCTTGAGCAAAATCGGCATGGTGAAATGTTGCGCCCTCATGAAATTCCAGATTGCTTAGATTCCTATTGAAATGACTGGATTTAGCCCACAAAAGTTTGCAGAGCAACCATAACATAAGGATAACTCACAACTGATTTCAAAAGAGTTTTGTCATAGCATGCTGCTAAACTAAGAATAAAAATACAATACAGAAATAGAATAAAAATCTAATTTTAAATATGCTGAATACTTTTTAACAATTCTTTGTAGTACTGAATGAATTCTAAATATATTTAATAATAATAATAATAATAATAATAATAATTTGTTACATTTATATAGCACTTTCCTGGGTACTCAAAGAGCTTTACATATAGAAGGGGGGAATCTCCTCAACCACCACCAATGTGCAGCATCCACCTGGATGATGCGACGGCAGCCATATTGCGCCAGAACGCCCACCACACACCAGCTTATTGGTGGAGAGGCGATAGAGTGATTAAACCAATCAGTATATGGGGATGATTAGGAGGCCATGATGGGCAAATCTGCCCAGGATGCCGGGGTCACACCCCTACTGTTTTTCCAAAGGACATCCTGAGATTTTTAATGACCACAGAGAGTCAGCACCTCGGTTTAACATCTCATCCGAAGGGTGGTGCTTGTTACAGTATACACTCTAAAAAATGCTGGGTTAAAAACAACCCAAGTTAGGTTGAAAATGGATTGCTGGGTTTGTCCATTTTCAACCCAACTTGGGTTGTTTTTAACCCAGCATTTTTTAGAGTGTAGTGTCCCCATCACTACTGGGGCGTTAGGACCCACACAGACCACAGGGTGAGCACCCCCTGCTACCCTCACTAACACCTCTTCCAGCAGCAACCTAGTTTTCCCAGGAGGTCTCCCATCCAGGTACTGACCAGGCTCAACCCTGCTTAGTTTCAGTGGGCAACCAGTCTTGGGCTACAGGGTGATATGGCTGCTGGTTTATAATTGACATCCCTGCTTTGTCCACCACTTTAGGAGTTTTTACTGAGCTTGTTGCAGTGCATTATGGGATTGCCTTCTCTGCAAAAAATATATGCAACCCAGACTTCAAATCTAGCTAAAATAATGTATCTTAGAATTTTCAATGTCCTTAACTTTTGGAACACACTCTTAAAACACTCTTTTTTTTGTAGCAATGCAGAACCATTTTTAGTTTCCCATAAGAACCTTTCAGTCAACAGTTCTTAAAATAGCTACTGCATTCACTTCTAAAGGCCTGGGTGTACTTCATTTTCTGCATTCCGCTCCATCTCGTGTACATTGTGTGAGCTTTTCAAAGGCCCTGTCCCAAATGGCACACTTTCGGTGTTGTGGACTTACATGCCCAAAGTATATTTTGGCCATCTGCGTCCGCGCACTGTCCACATGACGTAATTATCGTCATCGTCAACATGCTTGAAACAGGAGGAGGAAAACAGCGAACTTGAGCATTTGTGCGAAGTTTGTGCATTGTTGTTTCTTTTGAACTACGTTGCAATGGTTGATCCACTACTTTTTTTCTTTAGTCCTGCCAAACGAATGTCCTGTTAATGACACGACTCAGTGCTGCCCTCCGATGTCTGGTACAGTATAAAAAAAATGTACTGCGCATGTCTCGAACTCGGCCATCCCTGGTTGAGTATACTTTGTAAGCTGTACGGACACGACTGTATGCGAGACACGTCCGGATGTGGAAATTAAAGTATACACGGGCTCACTTTAAGTCCATGAGACCGTAGGGTGTCCCATTTGTCATTTTAAGTTTCAGAAGGGTGCTCGCGAGTGCCCTCTTTGCGATCAATATGCGCCCTCTATGCGCACTTTTGCTGAGCCCGCACTGAAGTGAGCTCCAGAGCAGACTTCTTCCCGACAGTCAAAGCGGTGTAGCGTCTTGAAAGTGCGGACTCGTAGGAAGACCGCGAGTATTTAGGACGCAATTTGGGACAGGGCCAACGTTTACTCCATTTGGCCACATCTAGTAGATTTTGTTTTTCAAGCACTCAAGTCACTCACGCATGCACTGTTGTACGTGCAACGTCCGCGCTGTCACAAAAATTGTGCTGCACACGGATGAAAATTACGTCACACAGACGGTATGCGGACACAAACTGCTGAAGTATAGCCTACTTTAAGCTTAAAGGGTACATAACACACAGTTTCTGCCAGTCTCATGTTAATCTTGAGTACCTATAGAGTAGTATTGCATCCTTCATATCTCCGAAGAGTCTTTAGTTTTATCATATTTATAAAAGACAGATACGCTGTACCGATTCTTTCTGAAAACAGCCGAGCTCGTGAAGGCGTGCAGTGGGCGGAGCTAAAGAGTCACGAGCGCACACACACACGAAATACATCATGGCATTATCCTTGGATAACTTTCGATTCACTATACATTCGTGTTGTTTACATTATATGCACATACGCGCCGATTGCCAACATAACACAGACAGTTGATGCAGTTTCACTCACCGCCTGCGGTTTCGACTCATGACCGGGAACAAACAAACACACTTGCAGAACTCCGTTGCTGCTCCGGAAAAACAAACTGCATCCACTGTTTCCTTAACGCTGGGTTATTTGGGAAGCTGAACAAGGTTATCTATCCCTCACAACCAAAAACACACTTCTTTAGTGACATTATTGATTTCGTGGTCTAAAAACAAAATGACAGCACTACTGACGGCTTCAGTAACCCGAACGAAGCTCATTGATGTGCGTGCTCTTGCTCTCGCTCTGGCTGATGTGCGCACACGCTCATCCGGGATAAGTGTCCATACAAGCAATTCGCCCTTTATGCCATCATACAGCGCCATAATCGAAAAAAAACTTTCCAAAACTTATTAGAATCCTGAAGGAGTGTATTTGGCACAGAAATAATCTAAAAAACCTGTTGTGCAGTGGAAAAGTTCCATGGATCTTCATGGAACCATCAATACCAATAAAGAACCTATATTTGTAAGAGTGTATGATGGTATCTAATGATGCCATGTAAGGAGCTCACTAGATTTTAAAGCCAAAGTGTGCACTGTTGCAAATATCACATATTTGCTGCAAATTATTGCAAAGAAAGTGTTTTTGCATAGGGAACATGTTGAATGCTAGTTATATTTTTGTTATAGTTATACTGTGAGATGGTTTATGTGGTATTATTCTTTTACTGACTTATTGGTAAGGGAACAACAAGTCATTGTGTATATGTACGCACCATGAAGCCAAGACAGTTTCCCTTTGGGGACAATAAAGCATATTTTATTCATACATTTAAAATTAGTATACTGGCTAATTTGGCACTTATTTACTTTTGTCATTTATTTACTTTAAAAGAAAACATGTTTGATCTGATGCTTTACAGGCCATAGTGACCAGATTTCTCGTCTGATTTTTAGAACAGACCGGCATCTATGCTGGACACTCAGTGAGGCATGCCAGCCGCCCTCAGCGAGATCTAGTTTCTCAGCCCTCCAGAATTAATTCACACTTTAGTGTCTGCGATCCAGTCCACTTCCTCTTTATAAATATTTCATGCGACTGGTCTCTTTGGGAAATCTCTTTCTGCTCCTAAGCAAGAGCTGACAGAAGGTATCTTCAGGCTTACCGTCTTCCTCCAACATCAAATGAATACAGTCAGGCTCTTACGACTCGACTAGCCCCGTTAATAGCTGAGTCGCTCAAAACAATGGCGTGAAATGAACAAAAGAAATAATTGGTCAAACAAATGAGGCCTACTGGTCTAAAAACGTATCAGGCAAACTGTTAATTTCACTGCAGGATACTGACATCTCGATTTTCCTCCATGAAAGCACTTCACTTTTTATAGCATCTTTGGGTCATGGCAGCACTTTTCCTTAAAAGAGATTTGCGCTGGATCTGCCACACTCAATCAGAAAAGCAGGGATGCATAATTGAACAGATGGTAAATCACACAAGAGTAGGTGATTACATTTCATGAAGGTCTTTTAGCGGTAATGATGCTACATTACACTCATATTGTATTGTCTACAGGTCTGTTTGGTGAATCCGACTCTTATTGGTGATTTTATATCCTAGGGGTTTATTTTTCTTAAAATTTTAAAGTGCCCCTATTATGTTTTTTCGAATATTCCATTTAATGCAGTGTATAATAATATATAGCTGTTTGTGAATGTAAACGTTCTGTAAAGTCAAAAGTGGAAAGTGCATCATAAATAAAGTTAATGGCTCCCAAAAGAAAGAATCGACTCTGAACAGCCTTAACGAGTCGTTTGTGTTTCGAATCTTACTGCGTTACGGTTCCACATCACTAGATGAGACATTTGCCTAATGCCCGCCTATGTTGTCATTGTCTGTCTGCGAACAACTTGACCAGCCCTCAAACGTCATTTTACTGACTACTGCTTCTCAAATCTCAGAGTTCAACGTGGGATTTGCAAAACACTTGCTCTGAAAAGATGGGTCAGTACCCAGTTTATTTGGACCAGCTTGCTCCTCAGAATCACAATCTGTAAGTATGATTAATTACTGATGTAAATATTTTCTACCGGGTGTTCAAAATACATAGTTTTGTGTTTTATATTGTGTAAGTTTCCAGCTAACCGTCTAAAGCCCTATTCGGACGGTAATTGTTTCTCGTGGGGTCGTAAGGTAATTTCATCATTGACAGGGGCTAGTCAGTGATTTTATTGTCGTCCGAATCCAGAATGTCAATGTTTTTCTCCCACCACCCGAGTAAAAATCCCCGGCCGAATTACCTACTGTTTTTTGACAAACACCATGGACGTGTGGTAATTTAATTGCCGTCCGAATCCACATCTGAGTTTTCAAGAATATATCACTTCAAAATTCACTGTTTATATCCTTTTTGATCACTGCAGAGCACCGTACGGTTGCGCTTCTGTAATTTGGACGCATTTTAAAGATCTAGACTTTTATTACTGAAATGCTGGCAAGTATTTACAAGAGCAGTATATTTCATCACCGCTCGAACAATAAAAAGAAGAAAAGCACGGAAACATTTGAAATGGGCCGTTATTACGGCAGCAATTATATATGTTAAAATAACCAAGCAGCATTATGTTTACCTCATGTAAATAAGAGGCTATATTAACTTATTTCCATGTGGAATAAAATGACATCATTTATTCTGAGATAAAATACAAGACAGAAAACCATTTTAACTATAATGTGCGTATATATATATCTTCCTATTTTAAACAGATTTAAATAATTAAATAATAATTAGGATATTATTTTCCTATTATTAAATTAAATATGCATTTATTCTTATTATACCAAGCATATGACCTTTTATTTACCGCACACAATCATGTTATTGACCACGTGAGCATCGCGTTTCCAGGTACGCAGGATCACAAAACTGGCTCCTCCACTGTGAATAAATCACCATCCGAATGCACGAGTTTTATCACTGAGGTGAATCCGTGTATCATTCGTTCAGTCGTTTCTTTAATTAATATTGAAAGTAGAAAAATGAGAAAACAGCTCGTTTTTCGTTTTTTTTTAAATTTTTTCTGAAAAACGAAAAAACGAGATTTCGGCTTGATTTTTCGTTTTTCGTTCAGAGGTAGAAAAATGAATAAACAATTTGAATATTCGATTTCTACACGTGAGCGGGAATTATACGCCCCTTTCTGCTGATTGGTCAGCCGAAGATCAAACTATTCCGTCATCAGTTCTTCCTCAGTTCTGCACAGCAGAATAAAAGTCCTGCGCTGCTACTGCTGTGCGGATTCTTAACGCGTTTATTGCAACACATTCTCATCAAACAACCAGACTAACGAATGACTCGACACAACCCGTACCGGGGCAGAGCCTAGACAGGGCTTTCTTCTGTGTAGACCAGCGATTTTAGACCAGCAAAGTGCCAGGGGGTCCGCGAAATAATTTGCTATATCCTACCGTATTTTCCGGACTGTAAAGTCACGGATTTTTTTTGTATCATGATTTGTTCCAAAGTGACTTATATAATGCATTTAACGTCAAATAATCTAAATGTTTACTTTTTAAAGTAGGCGCGTCCAGTATTCGCTGTATTTAGTTCATGTTTGTGGAGTGCGCCAGAAAGATGTTCAAGGAGACCGAGACGCGCTAAAGCAGCGCATCCTGTTGTTTTCTTTATTTTTCAAAGGCATGACATTTTGTAGTAATTTTGAATGTACACACATAAAATAAACATTTTACTGTTTCGAATGAGGAAAAAATCCAAGTGATGGCGCCTCGCGCGCTCACATAGGCTAACATATCAGTTCTGGCATTGCTAACTTGACATCGCAGCCTGTTCATTATCAAAATAAAACCAAACATATAAAAAGTTATTCTGCTTAATTTAATTTGTCTATTGTACAATATTAAGGCTGTGCCAGTCAGTACTTGATGTTATTCCAAACTCATATATCTGCATGTGAAAATACCGATTTATCTTATATGCGTATGGGACTCGACTGAAGTATGAAGCCTTCTTTACATAAATAGTAGCCTATAATAGCATCCAAATGTTACATTGCAAATATGGAAACTTTGGACCGAATAAGAGATGCACGAGCCAAACGTCGATACAGTTTCAATTTAAATAAATTCATTTAGGCTTGGTGTTTAAATAAATGTTGTTTGTAATAAATGGCACAATATATTTTTATATAGGCTTCTATGTATATTTTTATTATATGGCTACTTATATTTTTCATTCTTGTTGTTTTCTGAATACCATTCATTTAAGGATTTGTCATACAGTGAGGGGAAGTAAAATACGCATAGCCTACATGTTAATAGTGTTTATAATGTTAATGTTGTATTTTATTTACCGGTGCATTACACTACTTCTGAATGTAGGCTAATAATAAAATGCAGTTACAATGCAACGTTCGCGTGTTTCTCTCTCATGTGACTTAGGCTACACTCCGTGCGACTTTTCTGGCAAATACGGTCAATTATAAAATGTGCTGTATTATTACAAAATGCATAGGATGCATTATAGCTATATATTGTGTTCATTACCCTCCACCCACATTAACTTTCATCACTGTTATAGCCTAATTATAAGGGTGTCATTGGACATTTATTTTGGTGTAGACAAATTCACTAATACTCATTATGAAATAAACACACACACACACACACACACACACACACACACACACAAATGTCCTGCTCGCATTTGGCTTTTTTTTTTTTTTTTTTTTTGCAAATATGCAAATATGTCGTAAAATAATCCATATATGCAACTCGTGCCATATATTCTAAGCGCTCTGGTGAGAAACAAACCGAAACGGCAAGTTATTACAGGCTTTGATGAAAATCTTGTGTTGCAGTCCTGTGTACGAGTATCCTCGTACACAGGACTGCAAGCATATCTCAAGCATCCTTTTGAGATATCAATTATAATCAATTTTAATAAAACACAAGGCACAAATCATAAAATAAAAGAGTATGTATTTTAATATCTCTGTTGTTCTCCGGTTGTCTAACTGCAACGCATTATTCTTTCCTTTTTGTATTAGTGTTTAAAATATTCATATATTTTATTTACTTAACCAAGATAGGCTATGACAGCCGTCGTATATCCTGCCAGCTGATGCAAAGAGGTGAATTTTTATCTACACAGAAGAAAGCCCTGTCTAGGCTCTGCCCCGGTACGGGTTGTTAGTCTGGTGTTTGATGAGAAAAATATGAAATGTAGTTGCAATAAACGCGTTAAGAATCCGCACAGCTGTAGCAGCGCAGGACTTTTATTCTGCTGTGCGGAACTGAGGAAGAACTGATGACGGAATAGTTTGATCTTCGGCTGACCAATCAGCAGAAAGAGGCGTATAATTCCCGCCCACGTGTAGAAATCGAATATTCAAACTGTTTATTCATTTTTCTACCTCTGAACGAAAAATCAAGCCGAAATCTCGTTTTTTCGTTTTTCTGAAAAAATGAAAAACGAGCTGTTTTCTAATTTTTCTACTTTAAATATTAAATCAAAAAACGACTGAACGAATGATACACGGATTGAGGTGGCATGCAAATGTATTTTTACGGACTTCCACGTGAGAAACAATTACCGTCCGAATAGGGCTTTACTCACATTATTACTGTTTTACTGAAATACTTCTGCTAAGCAGCTGTGGGCCACTGCAGACTGTCTGTCATTCTTACTACTTTGAGTAAATATAAAGGATGGAGCAAGATTTGTTTTACAAGAGTCTGTTACATCAGTCATTCACGTTAGTGCTGGGCTAAAGTATGTTGTTATTGATACAGTTTCCTTATGTGCACCGCAATAAATTCGAAATATACACATTGGTTTGTTGATTGGCTTGTTAAAGGGATAGTTCACCCAAAAATGAAAATTAGCCCATGATTTACTCACCCTCAAGTCAGCCTAGGTGTATATGACTTTCTTCTTTCAGACAAATACAATCTGAGTTATATTAAAAAATGTCCTGGCTCATCCAAGCTTTATAATGGCAGTGAATGGCTGTTTCTGTTTTGAAGTCCATAAAAGTGCATCTATCCATCATAAACATACTCCACACGGCTCCGGGGGGTTAATAAAGGCCTTCTGAAGTGAAGCGATGTGTTTGTGTAAGAAAAATATCCATATTTAAAACTTTACAAACTGTAATCTCTAACTTCCGCTAACTGTCGTAAATTCGTAAATTACATTTTTCTGTGATGGTTTATAACATGTTTTGCATGGATGTGTATCTATATTAGACATTGCTAGGACAAAAATTAAATATTGAGCTTTTTAAAACTCTTGTCACAAGAAAACAAAAAGTACTACAGGTTTTGGAATGACATGAGAGTGAGTAAATTATGACAGAACAAAACATATTTGGGAACTATCCTGAGAGTTTCATTCCTAAGTCCAAAAGTCTACAGTAAGAGTTGAAGAAACACACTTGTACGTTTAACACACAGCTCAGTTGATGGAGAGGGGCCGTTTTTATCCCAGATCTCGTTACACACCAGCTTTTATCATCTTGTCAAGTGATAAACCTGTGTCATGTTCTTCATTATCTCCCCCAGCGCTGGAATCACCATAATGAATCCACTATTATGTGTGAGCTTTGTAAAGAGCACAGCTCTTTTTCACAAGCTATAATGTGATCTTAAAGTCCACGGCCTTTCAGAGAGATTGCAGTTTAAAAGCTTCCATATTTATTTCATGTCAATTCATTCACAAGGCGAGACTGTGGTTATGGCGCTGTCTCAGTAAAATGAAAAAGGAAATGCAAGATTACATGTGCCTTTAAGGGACCTTTTCACTTGTTAGATCGATAACAGACATTACAGAGGACACATAAAGATCTGCACTAATAATTTGCACTAGATTACTAGTGTACAAATCCTAATGTTTAGTTACAAGAAGCTGAAACAGCTTTTTTTCTGTTTATTGGTATACTGATAAACAATTGAATTAAAATCGATAAAAAAAATATTAATGATTAATTCATTAAATTGGTTGCATCTATTAATATTTTCTGAGAAAAAACTCCAAATGAAGATAATTCAAAGACTTTACATCACTGATGTATAAAGCATTGAATATGCAAAAAAGTGATCTGAATATGTCTTTGACCTCTGTGTTGCGCGTTATCATTTTTTTTTTTTTTACACATTATTTATAATGAATTCTACTAAAAGAACACATAAAACTGGCAGTATATAACCTAACTGCCATTATTTCATGTGTAGGCATTTCAGTTGCTCATTAAGGAAGCATTAATGATCAACAAACGGCAGATTTCAGCAATGTAAGAAGATGCAAAGATTTGACCAGAGAAACGAGACAAAGACAATAAAGAAACAAAATGCAGAGACAGAAACAGACGCACAGGTTTTCACACAAGGCTTCATTATGGCCGTTTACACATGGTATTAAGATGCATTTTGGTTGATTGGATCACAAGTGGACGACGCTAAATACAGGTGTAAACAGGGTCTAAAACGCTTTGAGCGTGTCAACTTTAGACCACTTCCAGAGGTAGTCGAAAACGCATTCGACCGGATTGCTTTCGTAGTGTAAACACTCATGTGGTGAATGTGTTCGACCAGCCACAAAAGACCACCTTCTCTCCACCTACTGACCTAGGGCCCTATCATACACCCGGCGCAATGCGACGGCAGGCACGACGCAAGTGTTTTTTGCTAGTTTCAGCCCGACGCAGTTATCATTTTCACATCCAGCATTTGCTATTTAATCATTTTTGATTAAATAGCAAATGCACTCGCGCCCATCTGTTCGCCCATGGGCGTGCTGGTCTGAAAACGAGGTGTGTTCAGGTGCATTGTTGGCGCGTTGCTATTTTGAGGCAACTGAAAACGACTGAGCCATTGACCAACAAAAACCTGGTCTAAAGTCAACGTGGTATTTTTTGTGTTATTTAAAGGGCGCATTAGTAATATGCGCCTTTAGGCGGGTGCACAACGCACGTACACTCTACTTATTATACACACGGACGCGCAGCAGCACACAAACATTTTTAAATAATATAATAAAGGATAATAATAAAAGGATTCCTCTCTGGAGAAGCGTTCAGTCTTTCTGCTCACAAATTCCGCCATGTAAATAACTGGCTTTTAAAGGGAATGGGAGACTCTGATTGGTTTATTGCACGTTACGCCCAAAACACACCTATTACTCATTAAGAGACTAGGTACAACCCTTTTGGACCATGTGCCTGGCGTGCTGACCATTTTTTATGTCGTTAAACTAGCAAAAGTGGATACAGACACGCCCTAAGTGCACCTGCGCTTCAGACCATGCGCTCAGATTGTTAAAATAGGGCCCCTAATGTGTAAATATAATATAATATTTATATAACATATAATATTATATGGGAAGAGCGCTTGCCAGATGGGATTTAAACTTTGTCGGCTGGAGACCCAAGTTTGGTTTGAAGACACAAAAACGTACCAAGCACAATGTTCTCTCACCATTCCTGATTTCTAACACACACTCACCATGTTCGGTTGATATTGCTGCTATCAGAGCAGAAACTAAAGCTGATGCTCTCTGTATGTTTTTCCGTCTCCTTTCGTGTTCATATGTAAATTGCATAAGCTAATTTTGTCGATTAGATCGAAAGATCTGAAAAAACATTCACCCGCCCATAGACCCTCCCCTCGAAGAAATCAGGACAGAAGTGGTTGAAATTGGACAAAAGATTGATTACAACACCAGTTGTAAACGGGAATGTGTCTCCCTCGTCTACTTGTGATCGGATTGACCAAAACGCATCTTAATACCGGGTGTAAACAGGGCCCAAGAGCATATGACAAATTGAGATCATGTCCACGTTTTTAGACTGAGGACAAACGTACTTAACATGTATATTTAAACAGACCATTGACTGCAGCAAACAGAATGAGTCTAGTCTTGCACAAACAGACATGAACTAGCTACTAGTGTCACATGTCTGTCTTGTCTTGTGTAAGCACATGTTTTGTATTTGTCATTTCTGGCCATGTGCTTGTGTTTGTCATGTTTGGTATGTCATGTCTCCAGTCTTTTGTCAACCCCGCCCATCTTGTTATCTGATTATTGGTTAATTTGCCCCACCTGTTCTCCCTCATTACCTGCCTTGTTTGTTCCCTTTATATATCTCCTTGTGTTTGCAGTCCCTGGCTGGTTCGTTATCATTTGCTATGTCTTTTGTTCCTGATTCCTTGTATGTATTTCAGTTTGTTTAGTGTTCCCCTTCGTGGGCATTTTGTTTGTGTTTGTTTTATTTTATCATTTAATAAAAACCACCCTTTTTTCTAGAAAGAATGCGGCTTGAATAGCATGTAAAGTGACCAACCACAGTTTGTTTTGATTTTTACGGCCATTTAGGAAAGTATAAAAGTATAAATCTGAAAATCAACAATAATAGACCTAGTGGAAAAACCTCTGTTGAGCCAAACTGGTACAACATGACGCAAGCAACACCAAGGTCATAGGTTTGATTCAAAGGGAATGCATGAACTGAATCCACTGAATGTTGCTTTGGATGCAGATGAAGCCTTAAAGTAAATATCAGAGAACAAAAAGTGTAAAGAAAAATGCACTACCGGTCAAAAGTTTACATTTTATTTGATCAAAAATACAGTAAAAATAGTAATATTGTGAATTATTATTATTATTACAATTTAAAAGAACTGCTTTCTATTTTGATATACTTTAAAATGTAATTTATTCCTATGATGTAAAGCTGAGTTTTCAGCATTATTATTCCAGTCTTCAGTGTCACGTGATCCTTCAAAAATCATTCTAATATGATGATTTGATGCTCAAGAAACATTTATTATTATCAATGTTGAAAACAGTTGTGCTGCTTAATATTTTGGTGGAAACCATGATACTATTCAAACGTTTGGGGTAAGAAATATATATAAAAAAAAAGAAAAGAAATGAATACTTTTATTAAGCAAGGACACATTAAACTATGGAAGCTTGTTTCCGCCACGGAATAAAAAAATGTAAAAGATAATTGACACTTTATCTCACAATTCACTTTTTTCATTGCGAGTTTACATCTTGCAATTCTGACTTTTTTTCTCAGAATTGGGTGATACAATCTCTGAGGAAAAAAGTCATTGTTTTTTGTCAGTCTTTTTTTCTTTAGAATTGGACTTTATATCTCACAATTTCGAGTTTATATCTCACAATTCTGAGAAAAGACATTTATAATGTTAAAGGATTTCTATTTTATATAAATACTTTTCCATTCATCAAAGAATCCTGAAAAAGCTATCATGATTTGTACAAAAACATCAAGCAGCAAAAACTAGCATAAGAGTCTTCTTTCAAAACCATTAATCAAATCTTAATTATTTCAAACATTTGACTGGTAGTGTATTAAAAATAAAAATTAAAAGTTAACATTTTCAATTTTTTCTTTCTAAAGACTAGAGAAATCATTAATTGTGATTAATGTATTTTATTGACAGACATATGTTTTAATAGTAACAAATCTGCATATTTTAGTAAAAGAAACCCATTTATTTCTAAGTCTTAAAACAGTATTTGTTTGTTTCTCAACACTATTGCTTTGCTCACTGTGAGTTTTAAGGCAATATTCTGTGTAAAACTGCTTTGGAATTATATTGTGCTATACAAATAAAACAAATTTGAAAATGTTTCTCTCTTTCCAGGTTTATACATCTGACATCACTCTAATAGTAGCTGGAAAAAATATGCTGTCAACTTAATACAAAGTAAATATTTTCCAGACAATATTTTCCGTTGAACTTGGGAGCAGACGAGCGACAGCTTGCTCCCTGTGACTGTAAAGACTTCATTAAACTTTACTGAAATGATGAGCCTTCAAGGACACGAGCGCTTGTGAAACATGGCAGGATTCTGCATCTACCTCCCGGAGAGTCCTCTGAGACATTTGAGACGGAGAATAAAGAGTCACACTCTCTAGATCTAAAACTGGCTTGAGAGAGAAGAAACCTCAGAAATGTTGGATAAGATCTTGTCATCTATAAACAAATGAATAAAGCTCAGATTTTGGTTACTCGCATTCAGTTAGATATCAGTGTAAATGTGATAAGTGCTCAAACCCAAGAGGGTTCTGCTTGGTCTTGAGAAATCCTGTTTTGGCTGTATATTCATTAGTGTTCTTCCCACTTACAGCCATGACGAACCCCAGAGGACAACACAGGGAGTGTGTTGTCGCCCGTCTGCTCCTTAGGTGGAAAAATAGAAACAAACTGTTGACATACAGCAGAGCTATAAAATTAATTTGGATAAGATAGCTCAGATTATAGTTTGGGAAAATCTGATGCAAGATGTTTGAGTTCACACTGAAATCTCTGACTTTTAATTACAGACTTTGGCAATCCTAAGCACAATTTTATCCCTTTTCCACCGATATGGTGCCATGCATATCATCATTAATTCTGGTTAAGAAAAGGTGGTTCTGAGTCGGAAAAATCAGCTCTTAAACCTGCTCACCTCATCTCTTCGCCAAGTCGCCAAGAAATCAAAACGTTTTTTGGCTTTTAGAATGAATATGTTAGCCTTACTGTTATCTATAAGCTAGTGTGCTCCAAAACAATGACAAAATTCATATTTAGAAGATATAAGCGTTCAAAACTTACAGGGCCCTATTTTAACGATCTGAGCGCATGGTCTGAAGCACATGGCGCAGGTGCACTTAGGCCATGTCTGTATCTACTTTTGCTAGTTTAAAGACATAATAAACAGTCGGCGTGCCAGGCGCATGGTCCAAAAGGGTTGTCCCTAGTCTCTTAATGAGCCATATGTGTGTTTTGGGCGTAACGTGCAATACACCAATCAGAGTCTCATCTCCCATTCAGAGTCTCATCTCCCAAGCCAGTTGCGCTATTTACATGGCGGAATTTGCAAACGGTAAGACTGAACGCTTCTCCAGAGAGGAATCCTTTTATTTTTAATATTTAACAATGTTTGTGTGCTGCTGCGCGTCCCTGTGTGTGTAATAAGCAGAGTGTACACGCGTTGTGCACCCGCCTATAGGCGCATATTACTAACGCGGTCTTTAAATAACACAAAAAATACTGCACTATTGACTTTAGACCAGGTTTTTGTTGGTCAATGGCGCAGTCGTTTTCCGTTGCCTCAAAATAGCAACGCGCCAACAATGCACCTGAACACACCTCGTTTTCAGACCAGCACACCCATGGGCGAACAGATGGCCGTGAGTGCATTTGCTATTTAATCAACGTGGCGCTGGACGTGAAAATGATAACTGCGTAGGGCTGAAACTAGCAAAAAACACTTGCGTCGCGCCGGGTGTATGATAGGGCCCACAGTCTCTCACTTCCGCCAATATGGATCAATGATTTTGATGACATCACTCTGCACTTCAGCTTCTCATCAGATTTTCTGTCCAATCAAAGGCTCTCTAGAATCTGAAGCGTCCTGCCCCCAAATTATAAATAGGCGCTGAAGTTGCGGCTGAAATCGGTCACTTGTTCGCACATTTACTATTTTCTACATGGTAAATGGTACATAGTGCACTATATAGGGGATAGGGAACAATTAGGACAGTGTAAATATACTTTCCATTGGGGCGAATGAAGTCTGGTTACGCATTAATGTCGCGCGAACCGCTGCAGCGCACACAGTCTGCTCCGGTCCAGAGAGAGCACAGAGCGGATCACATGCGCAGGTCGGCGCAGACCACAAAACATACCGGACCCATTTGAATTCTACACAAAATGCTATATTTTAAAGCGATAATGGAGGATATTAGGAGGAGAAATTATTAGAGATTAGGAAGAAAACTGCCACTTACTTGGCTGTGGCCGAGCTATGATATAACTAAAAGCTATTGACTATTTTAAAAAAGGAGAGTAGCTGATCGCCCTGTCATCCTGTTTCAGTGGAAATTACGTCAACACATTGAATAATGCTACGCGTTTCAAGGCACTTCAGTGGGCCTTTAAAGACTGCATAAAACAAGACTTGATTATATGTTGCATAAAGAAAATTATGTATAAAAAATAAATAAATAATAAAATCATATAATATATAAATAGATCCTTCAGAAATCATTCTAATATGCTGATCCGCTGCTCAAGAATCATTTCCTATTATTATCAATGTTGAAAACAGTTATTTTTAGTATAGTATTTTAGTACAGTATAGTATTTTTGTAAAAACTGACTACCATTCTGAAGGATCATGTGACACTGAAGACTGGAGTAATTATGCTGAAAATTTAGCTTTGCATCACAGGAATAAATTACATTTAAAATGCATTCAATTAGAAAATTGTTATTTTAAATTCTAATAATATTTAGCTGTTTTTACTGTGTATTTGATCAAATAAATGCAGCCTTGGTGAGCATAAGAGAGTACATAAAAAAAAAATCGTAATTATTCCAAACCTTTGACCAGTATAGCGTACGGAGCCCCAAAAGGGACATCGTGATGAAAACAAATGAGATGGGAGGAAAAATTATACGCCAATGCTTTTGCATTCTCTCGCAAATGTTTTGCATTCCCCCGAGAAACTTTCCAGTTGCTCGCAAAGAGCAACATTTTTGCGAGCGGACGCAAAGTTTCTCAGGGAACGAAAGCTTTTGTGAGTAAATGCAAATTCATTGAAACATATCTTTTTCCTCCCATCTCATTTGTTTTCCATCACCAAAATTATGAACTGACTTATTGACCTAAATAAAAAATAGAATCAAGGACACATTTTGCCATTGTTAAGTGACATCTGTGTTTCCCCACTCTTGAGACGCACCAGCTGCCACTGTATTCAAAAGTCCAGAGATGTGGTTCCACTATACTGTCTTCAAGGGGGGAAGGAGAGTCAACATTTAATTTGAATCATCTGGTGGAGGGAAAGAGCGGAGCTTAAGGGCGGGACTCTTTTGCAACAAGGAAGGATTTTGAATGCAATCATGCAATCAGTACTTTCTTCCTTGGGGTGCACTTCTTTAAGTGGTTCTTTAACACACATACACACACACACACACACACATGCAATAGTCACTGAGAAGCAGCAGCTTTCTAAGCATATGCTTTTTTCCCAAGGCCCCTATGCAGAAGATGTCGAGATCTACAGCAGTGTCAGAAATGATGTTGCATTAAAAACTCAAGCATCTTTCTATTGCATGTTTTTTGTAATGTCTCTCTAATGATGCTGTATTGCAGATCAAACATCTGTTACAGCAAACACAGCGATGAGCTTTTGCTGGAACAGCACTCAGCACTAAACATGCTCAGTTGTCAAATTGGATCCATTTTCAAGATCTGACTGCTATAGATGCTTGGAAAGATGTCCTACTTTACCTTAAGCTCTGTTTGACTGCAAAGGTGCGTGTTCATGCTGCGAAGAGCTCAGTAAATCACATGCCGGAGTGAAGAGGAACATCCATATTTTATGATGGAATAAGGTGGAAACCTACAGCAATTCCAAACACATTTTCGTACATGAGTGGGAGGTCACGGCCCGTTTTACAAACAGTCAATCAGGTGGATGAACCATTGATTTATGTCCCATCGCTGCCTTAAAACAACCATATGAATCACATTTCATTAGGTAAAGTATCAGTGAATTAATTCACTCCATTCATAATTGGAGTCGGTCTAAATGAGCCAGGGTCATATTTGATTTGAGCGGGAGCCTTGCAGACCAATCTATCAACCTCTGTGATGTGTAACATTAGTTTAAACCTCTAATGGCCTCAAGAAGCTGAAAGCTGGGTGTGAGGGATTAAAGATGCCTCTTATTAAAGGCTCATATTCAAAAGAGGCCATTCAAGCACTGGACCCATAAGCACAGGATAGATCTAATGAATGCTGTCAACAAATGAACAAGTAAATATACAAGTAAAAAAGTGAAATAGAGCATGCCAGCACTGGCAGGGCAAACAGACATTTCAACAATATTTATTTCTGGCCATAGAACAAAGAGTCCATTTTACTAACACAACGCAATGCAACGTAACGTGACGTAACACAACATAGCAACACAACATGTTAAATTTGACAAAAAATAACATAACAACATAACACAACACGTTACATTTTACTAACAACACAAAACATAAAACAACATAACGTTACATTTTACTAACATAACACAACACAACATGTTACATTTTGCTAACATAACACGTTACATTTTACTAACATAAAATAATGTTACATTTTACTAACATAACATTTTACTAACACAACACGTTACATTTTGCTAACATAACATAACGTTACATTTTGCTAACATAACATAACGTTACATTTTACTAACATAACATTTTACTAACACAACACGTTACATTTTACTAACATAACATAACGTTACATTTTGCTAACATAACATTTTACTAACACAACACGTTACATTTTGCTAACATAACATTTTACTAACACAACACGTTACATTTTGCTAACATAACATAACGTTACATTTTGCTAACATAACATTTTACTAACAACACGTTACATTTTGCTAACATAACATAACGTTACATTTTACTAACATAACATTTTACTAACACAACACGTTACATTTTACTAACATAACATAACGTTACATTTTGCTAACATAACATTTTACTAACACAACACGTTACATTTTGCTAACATAACATTTTACTAACACAACACGTTACATTTTGCTAACATAACATAACGTTACATTTTGCTAACATAACATTTTACTAACACAACAGTTACATTTTACTAACATAACACAACACGTTACATTTTATTAACATAACATTTTACTAACATAACACAACACGTTACATTTTACTAACATAACACAACACGTTACATTTTACTAACATAACACAACACGTTACATTTTACTAACATAACATTTTACTAACAACACGTTACATTTAACTAACATAACATAACGTTACATTTTGCTAACATAACATTTTACTAACACAACACGTTACATTTTGCTAACATAACATTTTACTACACAACACGTTACATTTTGCTAACATAACATAACGTTACATTTTGCTAACAACATTTTACTAACACGTTACATTTTGCTAACATAACATAACGTTACATTTTGCTAACATAACATTTTACTAACACAACACGTTACATTTTGCTAACATAACATTTTACTAACAAAACACGTTACATTTTGCTAACATAACATAACGTTACATTTTGCTAACATAACATTTTACTAACACAACAGTTACATTTTACTAACATAACACAACACGTTACATTTAACTAACATAACATAACGTTACATTTTGCTAACATAACATTTTACTACACAACACGTTACATTTTGCTAACATAACATAACGTTACATTTTGCTAACATAACATTTTACTAACAACACGTTACATTTTGCTAACATAACATAACGTTACATTTTGCTAACATAACATTTTACTAACACAACACGTTACATTTTACTAACATAACATAACGTTACATTTTGCTAACATAACATTTTACTAACAACACGTTACATTTTGCTAACATAACATAACGTTACATTTTACTAACATAACATTTTACTAACACAACACGTTACATTTTACTAACATAACATAACGTTACATTTTGCTAACATAACATTTTACTAACACAAGTTACATTTTGCTAACATAACATTTTACTAACACAACACGTTACATTTTGCTAACATAACATAACGTTACATTTTGCTAACATAACATTTTACTAACACAACAGTTACATTTTACTAACATAACACAACACGTTACATTTTATTAACATAACATTTTACTAACATAACACAACACGTTACATTTTACTAACATAACACAACACGTTACATTTTACTAACATAACACAACACGTTACATTTTACTAACATAACATTTTACTAACAACACGTTACATTTAACTAACATAACATAACGTTACATTTTGCTAACAACATTTTACTAACACGTTACATTTTGCTAACATAACATAACGTTACATTTTGCTAACATAACATTTTACTAACACAACACGTTACATTTTGCTAACATAACATTTTACTACACAACACGTTACATTTTGCTAACATAACATAACGTTACATTTTGCTAACAACATTTTACTAACACGTTACATTTTGCTAACATAACATAACGTTACATTTTGCTAACATAACATTTTACTAACACAACACGTTACATTTTGCTAACATAACATTTTACTAACAAAACACGTTACATTTTGCTAACATAACATAACGTTACATTTTGCTAACATAACATTTTACTAACACAACAGTTACATTTTACTAACATAACACAACACGTTACATTTAACTAACATAACATAACGTTACATTTTGCTAACATAACATTTTACTACACAACACGTTACATTTTGCTAACATAACATAACGTTACATTTTGCTAACATAACATTTTACTAACAACACGTTACATTTTGCTAACATAACATAACGTTACATTTTGCTAACATAACATTTTACTAACACAACACGTTACATTTTGCTAACATAACATAACGTTACATTTTGCTAACATAACATTTTACTAACAACACGTTACATTTTGCTAACATAACATAACGTTACATTTTACTAACATAACATTTTACTAACACAACACGTTACATTTTACTAACATAACATAACGTTACATTTTGCTAACATAACATTTTACTAACACAAGTTACATTTTGCTAACATAACATTTTACTAACACAACACGTTACATTTTGCTAACATAACATAACGTTACATTTTGCTAACATAACATTTTACTAACACAACAGTTACATTTTACTAACATAACACAACACGTTACATTTTATTAACATAACATTTTACTAACATAACACAACACGTTACATTTTACTAACATAACACAACACGTTACATTTTACTAACATAACATTTTACTAACAACACGTTACATTTAACTAACATAACATAACGTTACATTTTGCTAACATAACATTTTACTAACACAACACGTTACATTTTGCTAACATAACATTTTACTACACAACACGTTACATTTTGCTAACATAACATAACGTTACATTTTGCTAACATAACATTTTACTAACACAACACGTTACATTTTGCTAACATAACATTTTACTAACAACACGTTACATTTTGCTAACATAACATAACGTTACATTTTGCTAACATAACATTTTACTAACACAACACGTTACATTTTGCTAACATAACATTTTACTAACAAAACACGTTACATTTTGCTAACATAACATAACGTTACATTTTGCTAACATAACATTTTACCAACACAACAAGTTACATTTTGCTAACATAACATTTTACTAACACAACACGTTACATTTTGCTAACATAACATAACGTTACATTTTGCTAACATAACATTTTACTAACACAACAGTTACATTTTACTAACATAACACAACACGTTACATTTTACTAACATAACACAACACGTTACATTTTACTAACATAACACAACACGTTACATTTTACTAACATAACATTTTACTAACAACACGTTACATTTAACTAACATAACATAACGTTACATTTTGCTAACATAACATTTTACTAACACAACACGTTACATTTTGCTAACATAACATAACGTTACATTTTGCTAACATAACATTTTACTAACACAACACGTTACATTTTGCTAACATAACATTTTACTACACAACACGTTACATTTTGCTAACATAACATAACGTTACATTTTGCTAACAACATTTTACTAACACGTTACATTTTGCTAACATAACATAACGTTACATTTTGCTAACATAACATTTTACTAACACAACACGTTACATTTTGCTAACATAACATTTTACTAACAAAACACGTTACATTTTGCTAACATAACATAACGTTACATTTTGCTAACATAACATTTTACTAACACAACAGTTACATTTTACTAACATAACACAACACGTTACATTTAACTAACATAACATAACGTTACATTTTGCTAACATAACATTTTACTACACAACACGTTACATTTTGCTAACATAACATAACGTTACATTTTGCTAACATAACATTTTACTAACAACACGTTACATTTTGCTAACATAACATAACGTTACATTTTGCTAACATAACATTTTACTAACACAACACGTTACATTTTGCTAACATAACATAACGTTACATTTTGCTAACATAACATTTTACTAACAACACGTTACATTTTGCTAACATAACATAACGTTACATTTTACTAACATAACATTTTACTAACACAACACGTTACATTTTACTAACATAACATAACGTTACATTTTGCTAACATAACATTTTACTAACACAACAAGTTACATTTTGCTAACATAACATTTTACTAACACAACACGTTACATTTTGCTAACATAACATAACGTTACATTTTGCTAACATAACATTTTACTAACACAACAGTTACATTTTACTAACATAACACAACACGTTACATTTTATTAACATAACATTTTACTAACATAACACAACACGTTACATTTTACTAACATAACACAACACGTTACATTTTACTAACATAACATTTTACTAACAACACGTTACATTTAACTAACATAACATAACGTTACATTTTGCTAACATAACATTTTACTAACACAACACGTTACATTTTGCTAACATAACATTTTACTACACAACACGTTACATTTTGCTAACATAACATAACGTTACATTTTGCTAACATAACATTTTACTAACACAACACGTTACATTTTGCTAACATAACATTTTACTAACAAAACACGTTACATTTTGCTAACATAACATAACGTTACATTTTGCTAACATAACATTTTACTAACACAACAGTTACATTTTACTAACATAACACAACACGTTACATTTTATTAACATAACATAACAAACATAACATTTTACTAACATAACACAACACATTGCATTTTACTAACATAACATTTTACTAACACAACAACACGTTACATTTTACTAACATAACATTTTACTAACATTTTACTAACACATAATATAACATTACATTTTACTAACATAACGTTACATTTTGCTAACATAACACAACATAACGTTACATTTCACTACCATAACATGTTACATTTTACTAACATAACAACATAACATAACGTTACATTTTACTAACATAACATAAAACAAAACATAAAACATTACATTTTACTAACATAACATAACTAACATAACGTTACATTCTAACATAATATTTTACTAACACAACACACAAAACATAACAACATACAAAACATAACATGTTACATTTTACTAACATAACATAAAACATAACATACATTGCACAACAAACACTCTGATAAGGTGATTATGATTTTTGCTAATAACAGTCTGCAGTCTATCCTGGTTTCTTTTCCCCCTCTCTCTTTCTATACCATAATTTCTTTCCTTTTCTCTGCTGTTTTACCATGAAGAAGAGGCAAACTGCCCCAAAATACAATAAAAAAGACAAATGTTTAGAGGAAGTTCAGCTGAAACATAACTTTTAATCAGCCATAAAAGTAAAAGGCCCCTGAAGGGCACACAAATACCCTGAAAGTGTCTCCTTAATCAAAAGAAGTCTATTAACCGACAGCAAATCTCTCAAGCTACGCTGTGGAATCTGCACACAATTCAACACCATGACAACAGATGGAGAAGTGCTATTCTTCTGCACACCCCACCCCACATCATCACGTCCCCCAGCTCAGCACAAAGATAATCTCAAAAGGCTCTGGCCCTGTGGAAACCACAGCAACATTACAGATGACCACAGTGCACTATACGTGACTATCTACTCCCAAACTGAATCCAGCTGAGAACTGTGGCAAACAGTAGCAAGCAGAGAGAGAGAGAGAGAGAGAGAGAGAGAGAGAGAGAGAGAGAGAGAGAGAGAGTATGTGAGAATAAAGACGCCTCAGACTTAAGACTGAGCTGTGCATCTCTTTCCCCCAGCGGGACAGAGGGTCTTTTCTCCTCCCCAAAGGGGGTTGAGCGTGACATCGAGGCTGAGCCATCCTCTGGCGGAGAAGTTCCAATGCAGGGGACAGATGTTCCAGCTGGGCTCAGCCGCCATGACATCTCGGCCTCCAGCTGCTGACCGCCCACTTTCCCATTTCTCAGCACAGCCTTGTTAGGGACTTTCTCTTTTGCTTTCAAAAAGGAGAAGTGGAATGGAAGGAGACTAAATAAATCAGTGTAAGAACCACAGCCTCAGCTTGAGACTAGATACTGTTAGACAACCAGCAGTATCGCATAAAGACAGATCCACACTGCACAGTATTCAGACCAGGAACATAACGGAACACACCGATCAGGCATAACATTATGACCTAATTATGTCCTAATATTGTGTTGGTCCCCCTTTTGCTGCCAAAATAGCCCTGACCCGTCGAGGCATGGACTCCACTAGACCCCTGAAGGTGTGCTGTGGTATCTGGCACCAAGATGTTAGCAGCAGATCCTTTACGTCCTGTAAGTTGCAAGGTGGGGCCTCCATGGATCAGACTTGTTTTTTGAGCACATCTCACAGATGCTCGATTGGATTGAGATCTGGGGAATTTGGAGCCCAAGTCAACACCTCAAACTCGTTGTTGTGCTCCTCAAACCATTCCTGAACCATTTTTGCTTTGTGGCAGGGCGCATTATCCTGCTGAAAGAGGCCACAGCCACCAGGGAATACCGTTTCCATGAAAGGGTATACATGGTCTGCAGCAATGCTTAGGTAGGTGGTATGTGTCAAAGTAACATCCACATGGATGGCAGGACCCAAGGTTTCCCAGCAGAACATTTCTTCCCATAGTGCATCCTGGTGCCATGTGTTCCCCAGGTAAGCAATGCACACGCACCCGGCCATCCATGTGATGTAAAGGAAAACGTGATTCCCTTGTCAAACTCACTCAAATCCTTACGCTTGCCCATTTTTCCTGCTTCTAACACATCAACTTTGAGGACAAAATGTTCACTTGCTGCCTAATATATCCCACCCACTAACAGGTGCCGTGATGAAGAGATTATCAGTGTTATTCACTTCACCTGTCAGTGGTCATAATGTTATGCCTAATCAGCGTATATATATATATATATATGTGTGTGTGTGTGTGTGTGTGTGTGTGTGTGTGTGTGTGTATTTAAATGTAAAATGTAATTTATTCCTGTGATGATAAAGCTGAATTTTCAGCATCATTACTCGTCAGTGTCACATGATCCTATTAGATATTAGAAATCATTCTAATATGCTTATTTAGTGCTCAAGAAACACTTATTATTAATATCAATATTGAAAACAGCTATATTAAATATACGTATGCATTTATTTACTTTCTGAAAGCTCCAGATCATTTACAATTAATGTAGAGTAATCTACAAACAATCAAATTAAGATAATGCACAGGCAATGTGAAAAGGTCATGTGGCAATAATATAGCATGCAGCATTGCCAGCATTTACCAAGAAATAACGTCAGTCACTTACTATTTTTAAATAATTGTAGGCAGTATACAGATACCGTCATATAGTCTGAGGCCGAGGCTAGTATTCTATCCAAACATAGCTAAAGATGCACTAAAGACCCTTGTTTATTGACTACTAAGTAAATCTTTGAGTCAAGAGGTTTGATGCCATAGACTTTGGCAAATTCTTCCCTGGAAGCGTTCACTGCCTGGGAACTTGTAAACATGACTGTTTCCCGGCGGACTGATAAAAACCTGTGTATTTTTGACTCCTAGCAATTGCATAAATCTAGTCAATCAGATTGGACATTTTGAGGAAGCTCTTACCATTTTTAAGGGCAATTCACATCAGACATTCCCTAAACGGTGCATGGTCATGCCGTCTGAGGCCGAGGGCAGACAAGCAGAGCATAACTGTCTAACTCTGGGATACTGGCCAGGGTCTGGAGACCTCTTGCATTCGACATTCATTCCTAGGCATCTATGCCAAGTTGCCTCCAATAGCATGGGGCTCCAGAGGGAACTAGAGATCTCTAACCCCTGCCTTCCGCTGTTACTGACTGGATCACTACCACAGGATCAGACACAGGTGGAATAATTAAAACAAGAAGGTGGCTGCAAATGCCATTGGTGCAAGACTTCCCTGAATAGTGTACATTATAGAATTTATAGAACTTAATTTTCTGACAAAATATTATACTGCACACTGTTTGGATTTATATAGGCAAACGCTTAAGAGTCTATGACTGGATCATTATTGCAGTGATTATTATGTTTCTAGCATGTTATATGTTTGGCAACAGTTCTTCTAATACTAATTGATGGAGTGTGTAGCTTTTCATTTCTTAAACAACCATGTAGGAAGACACATCATGGCCATATTCCAGGATGACAATGTCAAGATTCATCAGGCTCAAATTGTGAAAGAATGGTTGGAAGGGAGCATGAAGAATCATTTTCACACATGAATTGGCACCTCTGAGTCCAGACCTTAAATTCATTGTCTTTGGGATGTGCTGGAGGAGACTTTACAGAGTGCTGGACTCTTGCATTGTCAATACAAGATCTTCACCAAAAATTGATGTACCTCTTGATGGAAAGATCTTGTGTGCTTAATAGAGGAATTCTGCTGTGCTTAATAGAGGAATTTGTGGAGTCCTGACGAAAACATAAGCAAAGGTTATGTAGCTTAAAGCTGCAATCTGTAAGTTTTGCCTCTTTGTCACCATCTCTGTTTGAAACCTGCAATTGCAGTTATTTGTGGAATTATCATCTTTACGTGGGTTGTGCATCGGCACGGCTCCTCAGTGCAGATGAATCTAATGTTTTGAGGAGTATGTGGCTGTCAGCCACCGCACCGGTGTGGATACTGTACTTCGGAATCACAGATTCTACGTCTTGAAAGTACAGTATGACCAAAATAAAAATTTTCACTGGAAAATGTCATCTGAACAAGTTAGTAACATGTCTGCCACTTTTGTTCGGACCAACTGAGAAAAAAAAAGACTTACAATAAATCGCACTACCAACAGTGATTAAATCTAACAATCGCTTAGCTCATATCACATCAAACTATGGGTGAATCTCCAGTTGTCACTGATGATTGTCGTTTGGACCTTTCTGGATTACAATCCGCCATCAAAATTATACGTTTAATTATTTCAGCTACTGTGAGAAAAGGCTATAAATGATCCGCCACCTGCAGCATCCTCACATGCGATAGCCTACTAGCCGGACTCCTTCTTTATATATACAGACGTGCCGTAATGACGCAAAGACGCACGGCGGAAGCTCGTATTTCCCGCGGAAAGCTACCAGTACCACTCAAATTATAACACATTATTACAAGCTTACCGTTGTGAATCGGTAAGGAGATAGTTTTGAACACTGGCTGGTTATATACTTGCTCAAAAAATTATTTTTGATATTATATAGCAATATTATAAAGTATAGTGTTTTTTTTATAGATTTTTTAAAGAAAAAAACGTGGCCATATGTGCATAAATGTGCATGCAATGCAAAGCCCTGCAGTGCTGCACAGTAAAACACCACACACAGAACACACAGCACTCTGCTTACACAGAGACTCTGGCTTCTCTGGCTTCACCCCAGAGAATCACACTCATATCAAGCAGAGAGAGGGGAAACAAGAGGAAAGGATGCTGATAAGATCCACTCAACTCGGATTCATTTCTCACACAAAGCAAAGCTGCTGTGCAACTGTGATATTTGGGACTTTAAAACACAGACAAATTGGCTTTGTGTAAAATCTCAGAGCCAGGTTTAATGGAGGCTCCCTGAGGGAATATGGATAGTAATTGGTGGCGGCACAGACACAAACACAATGTTCAGGCTTGCTCTGACAGCCACAGATGGATTGCATAAAGACTTTATGGGAAGATGGGGTTCAGTGCACGAGTCGACTTA
This sequence comes from Coreius guichenoti, assembly GCA_039654105.1. Lineage (NCBI taxonomy): Eukaryota > Metazoa > Chordata > Actinopteri > Cypriniformes > Gobionidae > Coreius > Coreius guichenoti. The sequence goes on along the minus strand of CM077172.1, from coordinate 9,056,519 downwards.
AACATGACCCACATTCTTCAGTCTCAAACCTCTCCGCTCGGCTGCACGCTCACGGCCACTGAAGGCCTCAGATTGGTGAGCACAGCAGAATGACTTCGGAAGATGCTCAGCAAATCAAATGAATCTACGAGGGGGAAAGAATCACAGGAGGTTGGAAACGGAAAAGTTGCCGTTTAAAAGAAAACATTAACTGCTGCCTCATATGTAATGAACTTTGTGTAAAAATATTCTGCTTTTTGTTTTTAAATGGCCATAATAAAGATTAAATTGGCAATTTCTGCATTAAAAAATGGAATGTCTTCAGACAGGTTTCCTGAACACTCCCACTCAACCATTGGTTGGTCAAACAGCCTCAACTTATGCCATTGGTTGATTTTGTTTTGATATTGAAATTTATGATCCTACAATAATAGATTGGCATAAAAAAATCAGGGACGCACCAATATTTATAGTTCTGACTGATATTAAAAATCTTTATTATTTTGTCGACATTAAAAATAAACACTAAAAACTATCATTTTATATGATATTTTAAACAATGGTGCTGCAGTTCCTGTGAATAGTATAGTAATAGTGTTTAAAAAAATAATAATAAATTTTTTTGCACATCCAAAAGTAATAAATACATACTTTTTCATTGACATACACTATTGGTCAAATGTTTGAAGTCAAATTACTGAGTCAGTAAAATAATTATTGTAAAAAACAGTGGGAACCTTTTTTTTGTGGGAATCTTTTTTGTCAGGATTATTTGATAATCGTAATTGTCTTTATATCGTCAATTTAATGTGTCCTTGCAGAATAAAAGTATTGATTTCTTAAAATAATAAAAAAAACTTCTTAGTTACGGTGGAGTAACTAAGAACTAAGTAACTAAGCGTGAAAAATTTACACCATCTTTAACAGCACAACAAGACATCAAATGAACTGTATGAAACACTCTCAAGTAGCCAAGCGTGTTTTTGCCTAAGTTACAGCTTTTTTCCAAAACTAGAAGTGAAACCAGCGTTCAGGAAACTGTGGGGCACTAACAAGAGCATTACTAAAGAAATGGGCAGAAGAGGCCTGTGGAGGCAGAGGCATAGAGAAAAGCTCTGCCAATCTATCACAAGAAAGCCTTTTGTTCTGGGCTGAATGTGAAGGCCCAGCTCCCAGACTGTGATACCCTCCTTCAGCATGGCACCTCTGGCCGTGTCAAGTCCTCCATCTCTGGCAAGAAGCACCAGAGGGAAGCGACCCGGCGATTAATAACCTGTAACGGCACGAAAAGCCCTCTGCCGGCCGGGCGTGATCCTCAGTGTGAGTGACCGCTCTCCTGTGGCACAGAGCGCTATTCATCATGGCCAAATGAAAGTGGCTACGGCAGAATAGACCTCATTCACGTCGCTGTCCGTTCAAATTACACCGGCCACAAGGGGCCGCCACACAATGTGCCTTGTTTTGGATTTTCCTGACAGATTCTTCCAAAAGGCCGTTCATGGAAACACCTTACGTGAATAGACTGGCGGCAGCCATTAAGCATGGAGGATCAGTCTCTAAAGTGTTGAGCTGCGAAAAGCAGAAACTGTAATGGAACAAAAAAAAAGTGTGTCAATGGAATCAAACCGTTTTTATGCTGAAATGATTTTTGTGAGCCCTTGGGGGACGTGAAATAATGCAAATTAGATAATTTAGTTGAATGTGACAGAAAACAGAAATCATGAACAGTGTAGTTCAATTTGTGAAAAAGTACTAATGAAATGGTCAAAAACACACTGGTTTGAATCGAGTCAGAATCAGAATTAGAATAGCTTTATTTTCAAGTGTGCTTGCACACATAAGGATTTCTTCTCAGTAAATGAAGCTTCCAGTGCACACACATAAATAGGTACAACAAGGCACATAATAATAACAACATAACAATAATCTTAAAAATAAGAATACAAATATGAAAAGTATAAGAAAAGTTAAACAGAGGAGCTCCAAACCAAGGCTAATTACATTTATCGTGTCCAAATTAAATGTCATAGTTTAATACAAATATTAATCTTTAAAAACAGAATTAATAATTAAAAAAACACCTCTTAAATGTATTTATTAGTGCTGTCAATCAATTATAAAAAATTACTTATCACACATTTTTCTGTAATTAATCGCACCTAACATAAATGTTTTTAATATATTTTTATATTGTAATAATTTCACATTTAATCTCCAAATTAATGTAGACACAACATTAAGACTGTAGCCTATATTAAATATTTAAATAATTTAAATAATATGAATTATTAAATATATTTAATAAACTATATTTAAATATTTGTTTAATGGCATCTTTTTTTGAAAGAAGTCCAGTATTACCGATACTAATACTGCTACTGATGTCTCTATGAATTTTAGACAATTAATTTTTAATTTTATCCATTAATTATAGCCATTCAGCATTACTGTATAATTGAAAGCTATCATTTTTAACATTTATTAGGCTTTAAAAAATATAACAACTTTTAATTTAAGTGAACTTAAAACAAGCTTTACATAAACCCATTATAATAAATGTCACATTTACCTGTGCCCTTCAATATATCAGGGCAAAAAAAAAAATTATTGGCCCAGTTTGACCAGTTCAGATTTTTACTTGCCCTGTTAAAATGCACAAAAAGTTATTGTTTTATTTTGTTTTTGACCCATGTAACCTAGCTTGTAAACAGTGCTTTAAGATGTTTAGGTAGGTCTAACACCTAACATGTAGGATATATATATATATATATATATACATATACACATATATATATATACAGTGGGGAGAACAAGTATTTGATACACTGCCAATTTTGCAGGTTTGCCCACTTACAAAGCATGTAGAAGTCTGTAATTTTTATCATAGGTACACTTCAACTGTGAGAGACGGAATCTAAAACAAAAATCCAGAAAATCACATTGTATGATTAAGTAATTAATTTGCATTTTATTGCATGACATAAGTATTTGATACATCAGAAAAGCAGAACTTAATATTTGGTACAGAAACCTTTGTTTGCAATTACAGAGATCATACGTTTCCTGTAGTTCTTGACCAGGTTTGCACACACTGCAGCAGGGATTTTGGCCCACTCCTCCATACAGACCTTCTCCAGATCCTTCAGGTTTCGGGGCTGTCGCTGGGCAATACGGACTTTCAGCTCCCTCCAAAGATTTTCTATTGGGTTCAGGTCTGGAGACTGGCTAGGCCACTCCAGGACCTTGAGATGCTTCTTACGGAGCCACTCCTTAGTTGCCCTGGCTGTGTGTTTTGGGTCGTTGTCATGCTGGAAGACCCAGCCACGATCCATCTTCAATGCTCTTACTGAGGGAAGGAGGTTGTTGGCCAAGATCTCGCGATACATGGCCCCATCCATCCTCCCCTCAATACGGTGCAGTCGTCCTGTCCCCTTTGCAGAAAAGCATCCCCAAAGAATGATGTTTCCACCTCCATGCTTCATGGTTGGGATGGTGTTCTTGGGGTTGTACTCATCCTTCTTCCTCCAAACACGGCGAGTGGAGCTTAGACCAAAAAGCTCTATTTTTGTCTCATCAGACCACATGACCTTCTCCCATTCCTCCTCTGGATCATCCAGATGGTCATTGGCAAACTTCAGATGGGCCTGGACATGCGCTGGCTTGAGCAGGGGGACCTTGTGTGCGCTGCAGGATTTTAATCCATGACGGCGTAGTGTGTACTAATGGTTTTCTTTGAGACTGTGGTCCCAGCTCTCTTTAGGTCATTGACCAGGTCCTGCCGTGTAGTTCTGGGCTGATCCCTCACCTTCCTCATGCTCATTGATGCCCCACGAGGTGAGATCTTGCATGGTGCCCCAGACCGAGGGAGATTGACCGTCATCTTGAACTTCTTCCAATTTCTAATAATTGCGCCAACAGTTGTTGCCTTCTCACCAAGCTGCTTGCCTATTGTCCTGTAGCCCATCCAAGCCTTGTGCAGGTCTACAATTTTATCCCTGATGTCCTTACACAGCTCTCTGGTCTTGGCCATTGTGGAGAGGTTGGAGTCTGTTTGATTGAGTGTGTGGACAGGTGTCTTTTATACAGGTAACGAGTTCAAACAGGTGCAGTTAATACAGGTAATGAGTGGAGAACAGGAGGGCTTCTTAAAGAAAAACTAACAGGTCTGTGAGAGCCGGAATTCTTACTGGTTGGTAGGTGATCAAATACTTATGTCAAGCAATAAAATGCAAATGAATTATTTAAAAATCATACAATGTGATTTTCTGGATTTTTTAGATTCCGTCTCTCACAGTTGAAGTGTACCTATGATAAAAATTACAGACTTCTACATGCTTTGTAAGTGGGCAAACCTGCAAAATCGGCAGTGTATCAAATACTTGTTCTCCCCACTGTGTATATATATATATATATATATATATATATATATATAGAGAGAGAGAGAGAGAGAGAGAGAGAAATTGAATAAAGGTATCAAACACAGTCTTCACTGCATAAATTATAAATGAAATATAGATTAATCCTTATTAAAGCTACAAAAGTTATCCAGTCAAGAGCAGTGAGTGATTTTCTCTTTCTCTTTTGTTCTTTGATTATCCTTAATGACAGACAGCAGCAGGTTTATTAGTCTGCTGTCACTTTAAGACCTGCCGCACATGATGTAGATCTAACACGCATCCCATTTTCTCACAACTCTTTACGTTCATATAAGACTTCCATTTAACTAATTTAAGACTGTGCTTGCAAAGATACTCGACAAAACAGGCATTTTGGCATAAACGCTGTAGTGGCTTTTTGTTGTGTTGAGTTGTGGATGCCAAAGGATGACGGGAAAAAACGGCTGCTGCGTTAATTGCGTTGAATATTTTTAACGCGTTAAACTGAAAAAATTAATCGCATGCGTTAACGCGTTATTTTTGACATCCCTAGTATTTATACATTTCATGTACAATATCATGCCTATATTTGGTGATGCCTAAATTTATTTGTATTTAAATTAGTGCTGTCAAACGATTAATTGTGATTAATCGCATCCAACATAAAAATTTGTGTTTATTGAGTTTTTGGGAGTTCTTTTTTAGTCCATCTTTTGATTTTAGTCCAACTACCAAAACTTGCCGCCAGATTCTGGAAGATGAATTCTTCAAATAGTGGTACAAGAGGATGTGGTGCTGGTCCTTCAAGAGTCACTCTCAACCTCTCTGTCTATAAAGCCTATAAAAAACAGTCTTCATGTATTTTACAACACTTCCACTTGTGATTCTTATTAAGTGGGGGTCATTTTTTAGGATTCTTTACCTAACTTAAGTCTCTGAGATCCTGACACCTTGCACTTCTGGAGACTCCAGGTAGGTTGCAGTTCTGGAAAATGGTGGCGCTGGAGACTAAAGGGTTCCTGATGGTTTCACACTTAATTCTTCACCTTAATTCTTAATTCTTTTGCAGTTAACATGTGTCTTTTCTTCACCACCTGTTTTTGTCTGACCCTGCTGACCCAATGAGCATTTCACTGTCCAATGGTCATGCCTTAACTGCAATGTCTAGTATTGCATTAGTATTGTATCCTTCTCATGGGCATTTAATAATTTTTGACTTTTCAGTCTGAGTTAAATCTCTTTTTTGACTCATTTTATCTGTAAAAGAAAACGTGCCTAATAATTCTGCACACCTGAATATAAGGTGTTTTTCATTTCCAGCCTTCATGAACAATTATATATCACTTATAAATGATTAAATACAAAATTAATAGTAGTTATTAAGATTAATGTGGTTTGGAATTGGTAAAATGTGCCTGGAAAAAAAATATGATCAGAAAATCAACGTGCCTAATAATTCTGCACGCAGTGTACATGTATGTGTGTGTATTCAAATATACATAATAATTATACACAGTACACACACATATATTATGTAAACACAAACTTTTATTTTGGATGTAATTAATCGCGATTAATCGTTTTACAGCCCTTATTTACATATAATTTTTCTTTCATTCTCATTTTTTTTATCATCAACAGGTCCTCCATTTTTTTTTATCTGCCATAACATTAAAACAATTATCGATATGGGACAGAATTTTAATATTGTTGCATCCCTAATAGTTAGGACCAAATATTGAGGAGAATGTCTTCAAAAGTACTAAAATAATCAGTAAAGGAATTAAGTGAAAGGGAATCATTAAATTCCCATTACAACTCCAAATTCAAGAGTGTAACCGCAATCCCCCACACACTCACAGCATTTAATCAGTGTAATCAGGTCAAAACGAACCAGGCGAAAGAGAAAAAGCAAGAGAAAGAGAGCAGAATGAGAGATGGGGTGACGAAGGCAGGGACAGCGAGAGAGACGAGATAGACATAGTGCGGCTCCTCAGATGTCATTAAACCATTTAAGCAATTTTTACAATCTGACATCACATGACAGGCTGTCATAACTAAGTGGAGATATCAGTGGCTGAGATATTGGAAGGTGTCCAGTCTGTTGTAAAGCCAGGCAGGGATCCAGTTATCCTGCTGACGCTTTAGTGTTGAGTGTTTGTTCCCAGCTGCATACTAACACACAGCATTAATGATGAGGTACATCACACAGAACTAGCACCGGGTTGTAGCGCACTAAAGATAAGACCTGATCAATCTCTGGGCTCATACCTCAGACGCTGCCATCGATTTAAACCGGGGTCACAAACTCTCTGAAGTCATTCAAATGGATGGTGGATGTACTAAAAAAAATTTTTTAAAAACAGATTGACATCAAAATGGATCAAATTTACTTTCTTAATAAATATCTCTAATCTTATTTTAAGAGAAGTTCCATAAGTTTTGCACTCATTTGTGATAACTGGTTCAGAAGGACTCTGAAGGAACCTTATTGCTATAGTGAATTATTCAGACCTGTTTTGAATTGATTTGAATGATTTATTAAAAAGAATCAACACAAAAGAATGTTGTTTCACTCTACACAAGAATATCTAGCTAACAAAATATTTTAGAGCAGAGCATAACTTGAAAAATGTTCTTTTCCAATCATTTTCCAGACCTGAAATTTTCTGTGGGACCCTTAGAACCTCTTAAACATTGTTTTAATTGCCCAAGGTGAGGAAAGTAGTGAATAAAGTATAGTGATATGAAATTTAACCAATAATGACATAGTCATCCAATAGCAATCCAATCTAATCCTAAAAATAAAATTAAAGTTACTCATTACATTATTTTGTACACACCTGATCAACTGCTTAACGCAAATATCTAATCAGCCAATCACATGACAGCATCTCAATGCATTTAGGCATGTAGACATGAGCTGCGTCCCAATTCAGAGGCTGCATCCTTTGAAGGCCGCATTCGAAGGCCGATTGTGTCACAGCGGCTCAACGAAGGCTGTCCCAATTCGAAGGCTCCTTCAGTTACAGCCTCCAAATGCGTCCTTCGTTTGCCGTGCAATGAAGGGTACAACAGATGGATCCTTTGCAGCCTAGCCTACCCCAGAATTCATTGCGCGCCAGTGACAACAGGATTTTTTTGAGAGAAATTGCCGAATTAAACTTTTAAATGTAAGTATTGGGTTCTACTAAAATATAAAGCAGTTCAAATGTTGACTTATCTTACCAAGATGCGATTTTATCAGAGGTGGGTAGTGACGAAGTACATTTACTTCGTTACATTTACTTGAGTATCTTTTTGGAAAAAAATTATTTTTAAGAGTAGATTTAAATGTGGCTACTTTTACTTTAACTCGAGTAAATTTCTAATGAAAAAACTGTACTTTTACTTCGTTACACTGGGCGACGTTCCTCTCGTTACTTTAGTTTAATGCAATACATGTTAAGAAATACGTATAGTTATTCCAAGCGCGCGCTGTCTCTTTTTCTAGGGCATGAGCGATGCCCCATTCACAAATGAATCACTCTTTTGAGTTGATTCTGTTCAAATATTTGATCAAACAAGTTGGCAAAACTGTCTGAATTGGTTCGCGAATCGGTTTGAATGATTTGTTCAGTTCCCTGTGCGCACTGAATCGTTTCTCACTCGGAGTCGTAGCAGGAAATTTAAGAACATCAAGAGGATGAATTGGCCGTGGACCTAACGTTACAGTCAACTGAAAGCAAATCTGCAAATGCATCCTATTGTTTGCCAGCGATGAACATCTTTATTGGTTAAACATCTGATCTGTGTATGCTGTCTGTGAACGAGCTACCTTCGATTTCAATTCATTCAGGTAATACATTTTACAACCAAACATATTATTACGCCACGATACACTACTACAAAGTATGACATTACCAGTAATATTTGGACATATACCTCAGTTTATACATTAGATGAATGAACACCCGCCTTCCCGTGGTAATTTGTGAGTATTGCGCAGTGGCAGCGATCTGTTCGTCTTGAAAACGAATGTCTTTGCTTAGACACAGTTAAAGGGTTAGTTCACCCAAAAATGAAAATTACCCCATAATTTACTCACCCTCAAGCCATCCTAGGTGTATATGACATTCTTCTTTCAGACGAATACAATCGGAGTTATATTTAAAAATGTCCTGGCTAATCCAAGCTTTATAATGGCAGTAAATGGCAGCCCAAAATTTGAAGCCCAAAAAAGTACATCTCTCCATTACAAAAGTACTCCACACTGCTCCGGGAGGTTAATAAAGGCCTTCTGAAGCGAATCGATGGGTTTTTGTAAGAAAAATATCCATATTTAACACGCTATAAAGTAAAATATCTAGCTTCCAGCGGACCGCCTTCCGTATTCAACTTACGAAAAAAGCTTTTAATACTGTTCAAATAACACAAATAAGAGTCGGGACAACGACGTTCTTCTTTTGGTTTACTGCGCAATATGAATGACCAAACTCTATGAACACAGGTCTTTTGGACAATGAACTGGACAACCAAAAACTAACCCAGGGTTAAATCGCTAGAGTGGCCAAACAGTGCTTATTCCTAAGTTTACATACAACCCAAACACTACAGTTCCCTTTGAACGCAAAACTCTGCAGGTTCACTTTATTTTAACATTGTCTAATAATCCAAAATGTTAATATTATACAAAGCAAAGAATGTGCAATGATTTTTGGGCTACAGATGCCAGAAATAATGCTTGTCTCTTCTGTGTATGTTGCAAAGAAATGTAATTATGATAATAATAATAACAATTTAAATTAAATATCTATCTAAATATTAACATGTAATTGTATTGTTGTTATATAGGCTATATATGATACGAAGTAACTAGTAACTAGCTACTTGAGTAGTTTTTTTATTGGATACTTTTTTTACTCTTACTCAAGTAACTATTCAGATTAGTACTTTTACTTTGAGTAAATATTTCTATAAGTACTTGTACTTTTACTTGAGTACAGTTTTTGGATACCCACCTCTGGATTTTATATAGTTTATAGTTATAGTTTATAATGTACATAAATTGACCAAGGTGAATATCTTTAGACAGGATGTGAACACTGTTTTGTTTTTAGGCTTAACTTTTAAAGTCCAGTACAAACATTACTGCCGCTCGTCAACGGCAGCTGTCACAAGCTGCGTTTCCATTACCCTTCAAATTGCACAAACTGAAATTGCGAATTGATTATATACGACCAATGGAAACAACAATTTAGCAAAGAAAAATTTTTTTTCGCAAAAAAGTTTTTACGCTCACATGAGGTGGTTTTTCAGGCAATTCGAAAAAGGAATATTTTGCAAAACTGCAATGGAAACAGTTTTTTCGCATTTTCAGGTCACCTGGTGTACGTAAAAGTCAATCACAGTATGTTTGGACAGAAGAATTACGGGAATACTTAATTCTAAACAACAAAGACATGCCATAATTTATCAAGACCTTGAAGCAGAAAGGAACACCCAGAAACACCTCATTTGTGGCCACTCCGAAGTATAAGGAGCTTTTTTTGCCATTAATGCTTGGATAAAACGCCTACGTATCTTTCGATTAAAAATAATGGCTAGTGCAGTGGCTGGGATATACGCTAACCTACTAACATCCGTTGCCATGATTTTTGGAATTACTTATCACAAAAGAAAAAAATTAAGTTTTAGTCGCATGACATCGTTTAATGGAAACAGTGTCATTTCATAATAGTTTTTTAATCGACATTTAGAAAATATTGCAAAAGTTTTGCGCAAATCTGTAATGGAAACCTGGCTACTGTTGCTAGGAGACAAGAACAGTCCTCCGTAGGCAAGACCGTCCCATTTAACAACACTCAGTCCGACCTTCACTGCCTTCAAAGGCATGGCCTTTAAAGTCCGAGTCCTTCGAAGGATGCAGCCTTTGAATTGGGACACAGCCATTGGGTGCTTCTCAATACTCAAATTGATGCTTCCTTCCTTCCAGCATGTGACCCAAAAACAATCAATCAAAGTTAGCTATCTTGAAGGACATCTCAATTCTCTAATTGCATCATGAGAAGGCAAGGGACAAGGAGTGAGGAAGCTTCCAGAGGAGCTATGAGTGAGGATGCACAGGTGTATCCAATGTCGAAGTCTTTGTTGTCGAAAAACCTGACACGCACATATATTCTCCTCCCCCTTCACATTAGTCACAATAATTTTAATTTATGCTTTCCCTTTGCAGTTTAAATAAACCATACATCTCACATATTTCAACAGGGCATCTTGCTTTATCATTATTATTTATGAATTTCTTAAATAACTAAACTTCAACAACATAAGGGAAGATCCCTTGACGATGCTTTTAAGTGACGCTCGAGTGATCAAGAATATTGCAATATACAAATAAGCTTTCCTTTGATTCCTCCGTCCTCATTGGCTTACCTTGCATCCTTCCCTCGCATCCTACGGGGGGTGGAGCTGAGACATAAGGAAAGGAAATGAGGATGCCCAAAAAAGAAATGAGAAGCACCCATGGTCAAAACAATCTGCTGAAGTTCAAACTGAGCATCAGAATGAGGAAGAAAGGTTGTTGCTGCCAGACGGGCTGGTCGGAGTGTTTTGGAAACTGCTGATCTACTGGGATTCTCACGTACAACCATCTCTAGGGTTTACAGAGAATGGTCAAAAAAAGAGAAAATATCCAGTGAGCGACAGTTCTGTGGGTGAAAAAGCCTTGTTGATGCCAGAGGTCAGACTGGTTGGAGCTGATAGAAAGGCAACAGTAACTCAAATAAGCACTCGTTACAACCCAGGTCTGCAGAAGAGCATCTCTGAATGCACAACTACAGCAGGGCTACAGCAGCAGAAGACGCACTGGTGCCACTCCTGTCAGCTAAGAACAGGAAACTGAGGCTACAATTCACACACACTCACCAAAGATAGACAATAGAAGATTGGAAAAATATTGCCTGGTCTGATGAGTCTTGATTTCTGCTGCAACATTCAAAGCATTGATCCATCCTGCCTTGTATCAACGGCTCAGGCTGATGGTGGTGTAATGGTGTGGCAGATATTTTCTTGGCACACTTTGGGCCACTTAGTACCAATTGAGCATTGTTTAAATGCCACAGTCTACCTGAATATTGTTGCTGACCATGTCCATCCCTTTATGACCACAGTCTTCTTCTGATGGCTGCTTCAAGCAGGATAACACACCATGTCACAAAGCTCAAATCATCTCAAACTGGTTTCTTGAACATTACAATGAGTTTACTAAATTAAAATGGCCTCCACAGTCACCAGTATTATAAAACAAACAATCCTTTAAATGACTTTACAGTATTGCTAGGAATATACTAAACAGTGTTAACAGTACTAAACAACAGAAAAAACAGCTAAACACATCTAACTAATTCAGCAGAAAATATTTCAGCCAGGTTGAAATAAAATATTATGGTATAGAAGATTAACTATTGGCATGTTGGATGGGCAAACACAGCATGGGCTAACACATCATCCATGAGTCTTTCACAATGACATGCAGAGCCGGGGTCACCTGCTATCTCAGCAGTCAGAGAGCATCTGTGTCTCCTCCTGCGAGAATCACTGAGAAAAGTCGAGCAATAATCCACCTTTTCACATGTCCACCTCTTCAATTTTCATTACCTACGCACCTAGCACACTCTGCCCGCAGGACCTCAAGCACACAAAGAAGCCGCTAAAGACCCTGACATCATACAGACCCCTGACAGAGAAACAAGCTTATTATTATCGACTCAAAAGTCACACTAAACCAACTGAGATGAGATAAAACAGTACCGTACAAAACTTTAAAAGTAAAAGACTGGCTTTATTAGTGCAAATGAAATATCCTCACCATAAGGAATAATATGAAAAAATTATATTATAAATCACCCTGGTTTATGACACATTGTTTGCATAGTAGTCCAACCTAAGTAGTCCTAACCAAGGAGATCTATAAAAAAAGATGTTTTCAAACTTTTTAATGGCACAGATAGTCAAATATGTGAAAATACAATATTCTTATTATATATCTATCTTATTATATAAATATTATTATAATATAAATATTATCTAGAAAATATTAACTTTCT